>JAPVLO010000819.1:0-385898 GCA_027257055.1 Cephalopachus bancanus
AAAAAGCCCATGTTTTCATAAGTCAGGTATTCATGTATATATGGGTCTGATTTTAGGCTCTGGTATGTTTCTTGTTTTTTGTGTATCTATCCTAGGAATATTACAGCATAATATTAATTTAATGCAACTTTGTTTTGCAGTACAAATTCTTTAAACTAGGTATCTTTTTTTTTCTTTTTGATTTTGTTTTAGTTTCAAAAGGTACACACCCAGGTTTATTACTTAGACATATTGCATGTTGGTAAGGTTTGGGCTTCTATTGAACTCGCTCCACAGGTGGTAAGTATTGTACCCAACTGGTAGTTTTACAATCCTTCTCCTTCTCTCCTTTTCTCCTTTAGTAGTCCACATGTCTATTGTTCCTGTCCTTGTGCCTGTGTGTGCCCAGTGTTTAGCTCCCACTTATGAGTAAGAACCATGCACTATTCAGTTGTTTTTCTGTGATAATAGACTTGGATTAATTACTCAAACTGCATCCATGTTGCTACAAATGATACGATTAAACATTTTTATGACTCTGTAGCATTCCATGGTGTATATGTACCATATTTTCTTTTTTCAATCCACTATTAATGGACACCTAGATGGGTTCCATTGTTTTACTATTTTAATAATGCTGCAATAAACATAAAAATGCAGATGCATTTTTGGTAGAATGATTTATGTTCCTTTGGGTATATACCCAGAAATGGTATTGCTGGGTCAAATGGAAAATCTATTTTTAGTTATTTGAGAAATCTTCAAACTGTTTTATACAGGGGTTGAACTATCTTACATTTCCACCAGCAGCGTAGGAGACCTTTTCTTTGTAGCCTTGCCAGCATCAGTTGTTTTTTGACTTTTTAATTACATGCATTCTGATTGGTGTGAGATGTTATTGCACTGTGGTTATGATTTGCATTTCTCTGATGAGTAGTAATGTTGCACATTTTTCATATTTGTTAGCCACCTGCATGTTTTCCATTGAGAAGTACGTGTTTATGTCCTTTGCTCACTTTTTAATGGGATGATTTTTGTTTTTTTCCTGTCAATTTGCTTGAGTTCCTTGTAGATTCTGGATGTTGTCAGATGGATAGTTTGTAAATATTTTCTTCCATTTTGTAGGTTGTCTTTTTACTTTTTTTATCTCTTTTACTGTGCAGAAGAATTTTAAATTGATAAGGTTTCACTTGGCAATTTTGATTTTCACTATCTTTGCTTTTGAGGACTTAGTCAGAATTCATTGCCTAGGTTGATGTCCAGAAGAGTGTTTTTTAGGTTTAATCTGAGATTTTTATAATTTGGAATCTTACATTCAAGTCTTTAATCCATCATGAGTTATTATTTGTATATGATGAAAAGTTGGGGGTCCAACTTCATTCTTTTGTATTTAGTTAGTCAGTTTTTCCAACAACATTTGTTAAGTAGAGTGTCCTATTCCCAGTATTTGTTTTTGTTGGCTTTGTCAAGTATGAGTTGATTGTAGGCCAGTGGTTTTATTTCTGGGTTCTACAATCTGTTGCTATGGTCTATTCTGCTCCATTGGTCTAGATTTTCTAGCTTATATGCATATAAAGGTTTATAATACTCTTTGATAATCTTTTGTATTTCTTCACATTCAGTTTGTTTCTGATTGGATTTATTTGGATTTCTCTTCTTCTCTGTTAATGTGCAGTTTGTCATTCTTGTTTATCCTTTCAAAGAAACAGCTTTTCAACTTGTTGATCGTTTATATGTTTTTGTTATTGTTTCAATTTTGTTTATTTATGCTCTTTTGGTTATCTCTTTTCTTCTTTTAGCTTTGATTTAGTTTGTTCTTGTTTTCCTAGTTCCCTTAGGTGTTTATTTGAGATTGCTTTATTTTCTTGATGTGGACATTTAATGTTATAAACTTCCTTTTCAGCTCAACTTTAGTGGCATACCAGATGTTTGGTATATTGTATGTTTACTTTCATTTGTTTCTAAGAATCTTTATTTCTGTTTTGAGTTTACTCAGAAATTGTTCAGGAACAAATTGTTTAATTTCCATGTATTTGTGTGTTTTTGAGGGTTCTTCTTGGCGTTGATATCTATATTTATTCTGCTGTGGTCCAGGAAGATGCTTGGTATGATTTTGATTTTTAGAAATGTACTCAAGCTTCATTTGTGACTGAATACATGGTAAATCTTAGAGTATGTTCCACATGTGAATGAGAAGAATGTATATAATGTGTTTGTCAGTTGGAGTGTTCTGGAGATGTCTGTTAGATCTAATTGGTCAAGTGTTGAATTTGAATTTTTTTTGTTAGTTTTCTACCTCAGTGACCCATCTAAAGCTGTTAGCAAGGTGTTGAAATCTCTTGCTATTATAATGAAGCTGTCTATGTCCTCTCTTAGGTTAAGTAGCAATTGTTTTGTAAATCTGAGTGCTCCTATATTGCATGTGTATGTGTTTAAGATCAATTTCTTGTTATTGAATTGAGCCTTTTATCATTATGTAGTGCCATTTGTCCTTTTTTTTAAATTTACTTTTATTGGTTTAAAATTTGTTATATCTGATATGAGAATAGTGACCTTTACCATTTTTGGTTTTCCATTTATGTGGAAGATCTTTCTCCAGTTTTTTTTTTTTTTTTTTTTTTTTACTCTGAGCCTATGGTTGTCATTATAAGTGAGATATCCTGAAGACAGCAAAAAGAATGGATCATGTATTTTTATCTAATTTGCCACACTGTGCCTTTTAAATGGTGTGTTTAGGCTGTTAACATTCAAGTTAGTTATTGATATGTGAGGGTTTCTTTCTGTCATATTGTTGTTAAGAAGTTGCTTTGCATTCTCAACTTTGTGATGTATTTGTGTGATCTGTAAGTTATGTGCTTACATATGCTTTTGTGCTGGGTGGTATCCTTTTTTAGTTTCCATGTTTAGAAGTCCCTTAAGCATCTTTTGTTGGTATAGACTGGAGGTGACAAATTCTCTAAGTGCTTGCTTGTCACAAAGGATTTTAATTTTCCTTTGTTTATGAAGCTTAGTTTAGTCAGATAAGACTTTCTTGGATGGCATTGTTTTACTTTAGGAATACTAAAAATGGGCCCCCATTTTTTTCTGGTTTTTAAGGTTTTCACTGAGAGCTCAGCTGCTAGTCTGATGGATCTCCCTTGATAAATAGTCAGTCCTGTCTCTGTAGCTGTCTTCAAATTTTTTTTTTTCATGCTGACCTTGGTTAGTTTGGTGAATATGTGCCTTAGGGTGGGTCATCTTGTATAATACCTTACAGGAGTTCTCTAAATTTCTTGTATTTGCATGGTGGCCTTTTTAGCAAGACAGGGACAATTTTCTTGGATAATATTTTGAGATCTTGCTACAGGTTGTTCTTATTTTCCCCTTCTATCTCAGGAATGCCAATCAAATGCAGATTTAGTCTCTATATAATTCTACATAAGTCTCTTGAAGTCTTTGTTTGCTTTTTAAAAATTATTTAAAAATTTTTTTGTCTGGCTTAATTCAAAGGATTGGTCTTCAAACTCAGAAATTCTTTCTTCTGTCTGGTTGAGTTTACTATTAAGGATTGTGACTGTGTTTTCAAATCTCTCAAGTGAATTCTTCATTTTCAGAAGTCTAATTTGACTCTTTCTTAGGAGGGCCAAGTCAACTTTCACTTCTTGAACTACTTTCATGACCTTTTTGATTTGGGTATCCACTTTTTCTTGGACCTTGTTGAGTATCTTTCCACCAAATATTCTGTATTCTATATCTGCCATTAGGGACTATCCATTCTGGTTAGGATTCAGTGCTCGGGAGCTGACAGGATCATCTGCAGGTGTCAAAATACTTTGACTTTTTGGATTGTCAGTGTTCTTGCACTGATTCCTTCTCATCTGTGGTGGCAGACTTCACTTTTTATATTATTTTATTTTATTTTTATTTCTTAGAGTTGTTATTGGGCTTCGTAGCATTTTCTTCTTTTCTCCTTATAGATATATCTGTCATGTGTTTTGTGTATGTTCTTGTGGCTTCTTTTAGTGCCCTGACTCCCCATTATATTCCTGGCCCACAGGTGGCAGGGGTAGAGGCAGTTTAGCAAATTTAGGAGGGGGAGGCACAATGGTGACCTCTGGAGGTTGAGTCCTCAGGGGAGGGCTGAGCTACAGCTATAATAGTTGGGATGGGGCAGCTGCACTCTGCCAGAAAACTCTGTTTGGTAGGGAGCCACTAAGATGGCATTCTGGGCACCAGTTTTGTGGGCATACAGAGGTAGCCCATAATTTTACTCCCTTCCTGACCTGTAGGTGGCAGGGATGGAGGTAGTGGTACTGACAAGGAGCTGAAGGGAATTCTTTCCTTCTTGTTTCCTCTTTCTTCTGCATGTGGGAGTGGCAGAAGCAGCAGTGAGGGTTGCATCTAGCAGGGCCTTGACAGGCACAGAACAAAACAATCAGGCAGTGGTGGGGCAGTCCATTTCTCCTTGGGCTAGGGCCTGTCTCCCATTGTGAGTGGTGAGGGCCCTGTTTGACTGGGAGTGATCTAGACCTTTTTTGAAATGGTCTTCAGCTATCCTTGGCCATTTACATTTTTATTTGCATTTTAGAAACATGTTAATTTTCACAGTATCCATGTTGCAATAAATCTATAGGCATCTTTAACATGTCAAGTTTTCCAATTCATGGGCACAGAAAATCTCTTTATTTATATGTTTTCTTTTATTTATCTTCATAATAATTTATGAAGTTCTGTGTAGAAATCTTGCACAGATTTCAATGGCTCTTTTCTCAAGATATTTGATTTTTTTAAGTGATGGTAAAGCGTCTCTCTCATAGCTCTTTTAAAAATGATTTTGTAATTCTACGTAGAAGTATATTTTTTTTGGAAATTACACTGTATGCAGAAATCATGTTGTGAACGTCCAATGACTGGTTTGTGGTTTTGCATTTCTCACATATTCATTGTTAATGTAGGGGATTACAGATTTATTCTTTTCTTTCCAATTATTGCTTTCCCTTTCCTTGTTATGTTGGTTAGGGCCTTCAAAACAATATTCATCAACAGTACTAAAAATTTTGGGTATCTTTGTGTTTGTCTAGATCACAAAGGTAAAGAACTCATCAACTAAGTATTAAGTATAATATATGTTGAAGGATTTAGTAGTTTCGCTTTATAGAATTAAGGAAGTTCCATTCGATTCCTAGTTTAAGTTTTTTTTAGAAGCAATGAATAAGTATAACATTGCGTAAAGTGTTTTCAGCGTAAAATTTTCACATGATTTTTCTCCTATAAAATGTTAATGTGGTATATAATATTGATTTTTACATATTTAATTATACTTCGATTCCTGGAAGAAAAATAATTTAATTATGAATTGTTATGATATATATATATATATATATATATATATATATATATATATATATATGTATTTTTGAGTTGGAGTATCACTCTGTCACCCAGACTGGAGTGCAGTGGCTGCTCCTGGCCACTGGAGCCTCGACCTGCTGGGCTCCCGCGATCTTTCCACCTCAGCCTTCCAAGTAGCCAGAGCTACAGGCACGCTACCACGCCCAGCTAATTTTTGATTTATTATAGAGATGAGGTCTCGCCAAGTAGCCCAGGTGGGTCTCGAACCCGCGGGCTCAGGCAATCCACTCACCTCAATATCCCAAAGCGCTGGGATTACAGGTTGAGCCACCGAGTTCGGCTGATTTTCATATATTGATGAATTCACTTCTAAAAAGTTGTTTAGAATATTTGCATCAATATTTAATAATGACAATGGTCTGTAATTTATCCTTACTTGTAATTTTTTGTCATATTTTATTGTCAAGCTGATGCTGCCATAATAATACGATTTGGGGAGTGGTTCTTTATTTTTTATTCTCTATAAGAATTTCTGTAAGATAAAAATGTTTTCTTCCTTAAATACATGATAATTTTCACCATTTAATTCATCTAAGAGTAAAACTGTCTTTTGGGCAAACTTTCAAATAGCAGATCAATTCATGTAATACATATTGAAACATTCATAATTTCTATTAAACTTTGTATTCATTTCAAAATATATTTACCTAGTAATTAGTTTAACTCATTTCAATGTTTTAATATGTGGCATAAAGTTGTTCATAATAACCTAATATAATCATTTTTTATACAAGGAAATACGTTGGAGGTGCCATTATAATTTAATGTTGTGTAGTATTAAGCATCTGATTCTTTGTGAGGTTCCCTGATGTATTTTGCATTTTAGCATTTTCTTGGAAAACATTTAGAATTTTTTTTTTTTTAGAAAGCAGAATTTATTAAGAGGATAGAAAAGCTCCCACAGTGGGAGGGGGTCTGAAGGGATTGCCCTAGAATTTTTTTTTTTTTTGAGTTGGAGTCTCACTCTGTCGCCCAGACTGGAGTGCAGTGGCACGCTCCCAGCCACCGCAGCCTCCACCTGCTGGGCTCCGGCGATCCTTCCGTCTCAGCCTTCCAAGTAGCTGGAACTACAGGTGCACACAACCACGTTCAATTAATTTTTTGATTTATTGTAGAGATGAGGTTTCGCCAATTTGCCCAGGCAGGTCTCGAACCCACGGGCTCAGGCAATCCACTCACCTCAGCCTCCCAAAGTACGGGATTACAGGCTGAGCCACCGAGCCCAGCTTAGATGGTGTCACGACTATAACCATATTTTTCTGAACAACCCATCTTTGTTTTTGTAGAAAACTTTTAAGTGCATGTGTCTTCTTTCTTCTCAATTGTAAGCTTTTAAGAAAAGAGGCTGTGCCTTACTTATCTGGATGTCTTGGGGTCTAAAATATAAAGGGTATATAATAACATATTTTGTAGAATTTATTTGATTCTCAGATTGAATTTTACATTGTTTTTGAAAAGAAATAAACTTTTGCTTATTTTTTTAAAATTTATTTTATTATAAAGATGTGGGGGTGCAAGTAAGGATTAGGTACATAAATAATGTATGAAGAGGTGAAGATTTGGCCTGTACCTGTATCCTCACGTCCCCTGGTTTAGGACTAGGTACCCTTTATGTTGTTATGTTCCCTCCTCCTCTTCCTCCCTCTCTTGGCAGTGTCCCTTGACTGTTGATTCCTTTCTTGTGTTGTTGTGATTAATGTTCAGTTCCCATTTGTGAGTGAGAACATGTGTTATTCAGTTCTCTGTTTCTGCGATAGATCGCTAAGAATGATTGCCTCCAACTTCATCCAATTTGCTGAGAAGTTGCTTATTTTACCTTTAAAAAATGTAAACCGCTTCATTGAATTATATTTGAGAGATAAAAAGCTCACCATGGCCGGGCTCGGTGGCTCAGCCTGTAATCCCGTGCCTTTGGGAGGCTGAGGTGAGTGGATTGCCTGAGCCCGCGGGTTCGAGACCTGCCTGGGCAGCAAGACCTCATCTCTACAATAAATCAAAAAATCAGCCGGGCGTGGTAGCACACGCCTGTAATTCCGGCTACTTGGAAGGTTGAGGAGGAAGGATCGCCGGAGCCCAGCAGGTCGAGGCTGCAGTGGCCGGGAGCGACCATTGCACTCCAGTCTGGGCGACAGAGTGAGACTCCAACTCAAAAAAAAAAAACAAGGCTGACCACATTTAATGTATATAAGTAGATGAATTTAGGGATAAAACTCTCCTGCAAAACCATCAGTGCCATCAAAACCATAAACATATTCATTACTTTCCAAAGTTTATCTCCATCCTATGTTGGGATATTATGATCTTTTTAACAATGGTGTGATCTGTAGTAAAGTCTTCCTTTTTATTTCTGGTATTTATTATGTGTGCCTTCTCCATACTTGTCTTGATCAGTTTTATCAGTGTCTCTACACTTTACTGACTTTTCAAAGAAACAACTTTCGGCTATTTTCACTATTTTAACCTTTGTTTGACCATCTCTATTTTAAATTTGCTTTTTTATTAGTAGTTTTGGTGTAATCTTTACTATTTGGGTTTAATTTGTTGATTTTTTAAATGATTGAGATAAACTCAGCTTTTTCAATATTTAAAATTTCTATGAAATTAACACTTCATAGTTTACTTTAAGCATGGATTTAGCTAGATGTTACATGTTTCAATCTGTAATATGTTCACTTTCATTTAGCTCAAAATGTTTTCTAATATCCACTGTGATTTATTTTATGACTTGGGGGTTATTTTAAAATAAATACTAGGCCAGACTCGGTGACTCAGCCTGTAATCCCAGCACTTTGGGAGGCTGAGGTGAGTGTATTGCCTGAGCCCACAGATTCAAGGCCCACCCAGGCAACGTGGCAAGACCTTGTCTCTACAATAAATAGAAAAAATAACCAGGCGTGGTAGCACATGCCTGTAGTTCTGGCTACTTGGAAGGCTGAGGCAGAAGGATCACCAGAGCCCAGCAGGTCAAGGCTGCAGTGTCCGGGAAAGTGTCACTGCACTCCTGTCTGGGCAACAGAGTGACACTCCAACTCAAAAATAAATAAATAAATAAATTCTGTAATTTTCACACCTATAAGAATTTTTGAATGTTGCTCTGTTATTTAATTTTTAGCTTAATTTTTCTATAGTCAGACAGTAAACGCTGCTGAAATTTGAAATTTATTAATGGATCAGTGAATGTTTTATTTTTATAAATATTCTTAGAGTTCTTGAAAAGAATATGTATGCAAAATTGCAATGAACATACCAGAGTGTGAGAATTTATGTAAAAGTGAGTATTCATAAAGACTCAACATGTGTGAGTGTGTGCTGGTGGATGAGTGAAATCTGTCTGAGGGCAGACTCGGGTTCGTGCAGCTGGGGTTCTCCTCCAGAGGTGACTGTAACCCACTACCACCCTGTGATTGGAGCTCCTAGCGCACAGGATCATCTGACACTCTCAGGGCTCTCTTGAGAGGAGGCAGCAGAGAACAGCTGGTACCTGGTCCATGCCACCACCAGTGGCATCAGGCTGGGCACTAAAACAGGAATTGTGGAGAAGGCAGTTCATGGAAATCTGGAATGGATCTCTGCCACTGGTGAGGATACGCTAACCAGCACAATCTTCTCTGCCCTGGGACCAGGCAGATTCGTGCATTGCTCCACTCAGCTCTGTGCAGTTTTCAACCTGAGACCGAGAGGCTATCCCCACACCACTCAGGGAAGAAAGATTGGACTCAGAGATAAAGATGCCCCTCCCCCACACTGAACAGGCACAGACATATCTGATCTGAGGGGGAGATTTGACAGCAGCGGCAGCAGCAGACCAGTTTGTTGAGTCCAGATCTGATCCATCCTTCTCCCACAGTAGTCTGTAGCATATCTGACCCACACTGAAGGCAACCCTATCAGCCTGCATTGAGACCAGAGCCTCTCCCTTATGTGGCAGCAGCCAAAAGCGATAGCAACTGCAGCAGCAGAAAGTCATGACAGTGCTTGTGAAAGGAACCTGGAGTTACAGAAATGCCCACAGAGCAAGTTTTTTGTTTGTTTCTTCTCTGTTTCTTTTTGTTTATGTTTTTATACTTACTTTCTGTTATTTAAATTTTTTTTAGATTTAGAGTTTCTTTTTTTTAGATTTTATTTTTGAGGGAGAGTACATCAACTGGGGGGGTTGTTTGTTTGCATGATTATCTGTATGTTTTTGCCTTTTTTTTTGGTCTTTGTTTCTCTGTTTATTCAGTAGTTGGTACGCCTGTCTGTTTTCTCTCTTCTTCTCTCTCTCCACCTTCCTTTTGTCTTCCTCTTTCCTTTTTCCATTCTTTCCCTTTTAAAAAAATCTCATTTGCCTTCAGGGGGCAAACATACACCCCAATTGCAGAGACAGATTGTAAGGAGATGGGAAGTGGGTTCCAGGGGTCCCACACACCTGTCATCGAATACTGGGATATACAGATAGCTTCTGAATCACAGCTCCCCCCTTAATTAAATCTGAAAACTGCAAAAAGCAGTCTCTTACCCCCCAGTCCAACTTAAAAATAGGACAAAGCCAGATGATTTACATAAGGAAGAATAGGAAATTGAGCAAACAGAAGTAAAAGCTTTAACCCTTATCACTGAACAACAGAATTAAAGAAGAGGTTAAAAAATGGGGAGTAAAACCTACACAAACGAAGAAAAGCCAAAAGAAGAATTTGGGTCTCACGTCAATCCCTGGGAAGGCAAACGTTGAAAATACAGATTGGGTGCAGTGGCTCAACCTGTAATCTCAGCACTTTGGGAGGCCACAGTGAGAGGACTGCCTGAGCTCAGAGGTTCGAGACCAACCTGGGCAATTTGGTGAGACTTTGTCTCTACAATAAATCACAAAAAAATAAAAACTAGGTGAAGTGTATCTGTAGTTCCAACTACTTGGGAGTCTGAGGTGGAAAGATCACCTAAGCCCAGCAGGTTGCTCTCCAGTTTGGGTGACAAGAATGAGACTCCAACTCAAAAAAAAAAAAAAAAAAGAAAAGAAAGAAAGAAAGAAAAAGAAAATAAAGAGAATACAGAGAATACAGACTTCAGAACTCAAACAGTGTAGAGCTCCCATAATGACTGCTCTCAAACCACAAACCCTGTTATCAAGACATTAATAGGGAGAATAAATAGAAATGAGGAGAGATAAGAGGAAAGAATGAAGGAGTTGATCACTAAGATATCAGCAATAAAGAATAGTAAATGAAATAAATAACAAACTGATAAGCAGGGGAAGCAAAATTAACCAAGTAGAAGAAAGAAACTTGGAGCATGAGGCCCAAAATATGGCACTAACCCCAAACTGTTAAAAACATAGAAAATAGCTGGGCTCGGTGGCTCAGCCTGTAATCCCACACCTTTGGGAAGCTGAGGTGAGTGGATTGCCTGAGCCTGCGGGTTTGAGACCCGCCTGGGCAGCGAGACCTCATCTCTACAAAAAATCAAAAAATCAATCGGGCATGGTAGCACATGCCTGTAATTCCGGCTACTTGGAAGGCTGAGGTGGAAGGATAGCCGGAGCCCAGCAGGTAGAGGCTGCGGTGGCCGGAAGCGGCCACTGCACTCCAGTCTGGGTGACAGAGTGAGACTCCAACTCAAAAAAAAAAAAAAAAAAGAAAAGAAACTTGAAAAGCAGAACAAAACCTCCAAGAGATGAGCGATCATATCAAGAGGCTGAACCTAAGATTAACTGGAATCCCTGAGACAGTTAGAGAGACAGAGACCACCTGGAAACAAACATTTAATGAAATTATCCAAGAAAACTTCCCTCATCTCATTAGAGACATGACCTTTCAAACACAAGAGATTCAGAGAACTCCTTCAAGACATAAAATGAGAAAACCAACTACTAGACCCCTAATAATTTGCTAACACAAAGTAGGTATAAAAGAAAAAATCCGAAAGGTAGTAAGAAAGAAAGATCAGACTACCTACCAGGGAAAACCAATTAGGATAGCAGCAGACTTATCTACAGAAACACTTCAGACTAGGAGAAATTGGAATCCAATCTTCAAAGTTCTCAAAGATAAACAATTTCAACCAAGAATTACCTGTCCAGCTAAGCTAAGTTTCATCAGTGATGGAGAATTAAAATCCTTCCCAGACATTCAATCCCTAAGAGTTTACACTGCTTCCAGATGAGCTCCACAAGTAACATGTAAGAAAGTATTAAAAACAGAAGAAAGAAAGAAAAAAAGAACAACATCGCCCTTCCCGACAATGCAGGAAAAAGACTGAAAACACACATAAATCAACCCAAAAATCAAAAGAAATACAACAAACAAACAGCAGCAACAACAAACTCTATAAGAACCTTATGACAGAGATAAACTCTCACATCTCAATAATTAACCTGAATGTGAACAGACTAAATGCACTGAAAGTCAAAGGATAGCAAATTAGATAAAATATCATGATGCAGCAATATGTTGTCTCCCAGAGACTCATCTCACCAGATAGGACACTCACAGACTCAAAGTAAGAGGATGGAAAGCAAGTTTCAGGTGAATGGAACACACACAAAAAGCAGGAGTTACAATCTTAATATCAGACAAAATACCCTTTAAGCTATCAAAAATTTAAAAAGATACGTCAGGTCACTGCATAATGATAAAAAGTTCAACCCATCAACCAGAAATATCCATCTAAATATATATGCACCCAATATAGAAGTACCAACTCTCTTAAAGCAGCATCTAGGTAAACTTAAAAAAGACATTGACTCTAACACTATTATAGCTGGGACTTAAATACCCCACTAACAGCCCTAGACAGATTATCAAGACAAAACAATCAACAAGGACATCTGGAACCAAATCAACTTAATTGATATCTACAGAACACTAAACCCAACAACCATGGAATATATACTCTACACATCACCACATGAAACATACTCTAAGATTGACCACATCCTCAGTCATAGATCAAGCATAAAAAATTCCATAAGATTGGGTCACAGTGGAATAAAAATTAATATCAACACCAACAAAGTTCCCCCCAAACCCACAAAGACATGGACACTAAGCAGCATTATGCTAAACAACTCCTGGGTCAACACCAAAATCAAAATAGAAATTAAAAGATTCCTGGAAACAAATGAAAATGAAGAAATATCTTACCAAAATCTCTGGGATTCCATGAAAACTACTAAAAGAAGAATTTATATCTCTATGAACACCTATGAAGAAAATGTAAAAATCACAAGTTAACAGTCTAACAAATCACCTAAAGAAGCTGTAAAAATAAGACCACCAAAATCCTAACTTCAGCAGAAGAATTCACATTACCAAACTAAAAGCCCAAATTCAAGACTTAGAAGACAAAAATATAACACAAAGTTCAATGAAACAAAAAGCTGGTTCTTTGAAAGAATAAACAAGATTGATTGACCCTTAGCTAGAATGACCAAGAAGAAAGAGAAACAGCCCAAATAATCAATTAGAAATGCAAAAGATCATTCCACAATTGACTCCAAAGAAATACAAAAGATTATCAGAGATTACTACGTACACTTGTATGGAAAGAAACTGGAAAACCTAAGTGAAATGGAGAACTTTCTGACATCACACAACTTCCCCAGATTGAAACAAGAAGAAATGGAAACCGTAAATATACCAATACAATACAGGAAATTGACTATGTCATAAGAAAACTACCTACAAAAAAAAAAAAAAAAAGCCCTGATCTAGTTGACTTTCCAGACAAGTTCTAAAAAAATACAAGGAGGAGCTTATACCAATCCTATTGAAAGTATGCCAGGCAATTGAGAAAGATGGAACTCTCCCTAAAATCATTTTATGAAGTTAACATCACATTAATACCCGATCTGGGTAAAGATCCAACAAAGAAAGAGAACCACAGGCCAGCATCGTTAATAAACATAGATGCCAAAATTCTCAACAAAATTCTAGCAAACTGGATAAATGACACATCTCAAGAATCATTCACCATGACAAAGTAGGTTTCATGCCCGTGTTGCAGGGCTCATTCCACATCCATGAAACCATAAACACAATTAAATATGTCAACAGATATAAAAACAAAACTCTCGCAATTATCTCACTCACACAGACAAAGCCAGAACCCCTTCTTGATATAAACCCTCGAACACCTAGGCAGAAATGAAACATATCTTAAAATAGTAATGCTATCTATGAGAAACCCACAGCCGACATACTACTAAACAGACAGAAATTGGAACCATTTCCCCTGAAAACCAGAACAAGACAAGGATGCCCACTCTCACCCCTCCTGTTCAACATAGTATTGGAAGTCCTAGCTAGAGCAATCACACAACAGAAGGAAATAGGGATATCAAAATAGGAAAGGAGTAAGTTAAGTTATCCCTCTTTGCAGATGACGTAATTCTATACCTCGAAAACCCAAGAGAATCTGTCAAAAACCTCTTTGCACTAATACAGGACTTTGGCAAAGTCTCAGGGTATAAAATAAATGTGCAAAAGACAGTTGCATTTCTATACACCAATAATAAACAAACAGAAATGCAAATAAAAAGCACTGTTCCATTCACGATAGCCACAAAAAAATGAAATACCTTGGCATCTTACTAGCCAGAGAAGTCAAAGACCCTTACAACAAAAACTAAGAAACACTGCTCAAAGCAATCAAAGATCATGTCATCTGCAAAGAGAAATAGCTTGACTTCCTCTTCACTAATCATCAGGGAGATGCAAATCAAAACCACACTGAGGTACCACCTAACTCCAGCCAGAATGGCAATTATCAATAACTCAAAAAATAACAGTTGCTGGAGAGGATGTGGCGAAAAGGGAACACTTCTACACTGTTGGTGGGAGTGCAAACTAGTGCAACCTCTGTGGAAAACAGTATGGCGATTCCTAAAAGCTCTAAATATCGACTTCCCATATGACCCCGCAATCCCCCTACTGGGAATATACCCTGAAGAACTCAAATCACTCTATAAAAAAGATACCTTCACACGTATGTTTATTGCAGAATTGTTCACAATAGCAAGAACCTGGAAGCAACCATGCTGTCCATCAAAAGAGGACTGGATTAAAAAAATGTGGTACATATACACGATGGAATACTACACAGCCATAAAAAAGAAAAAAAATCATGAACTTCGCAGCAACCTGAATGAAACTAGAGTCTATAATACTGAGTGACTGCTCACAGAAACAAAGATCTGAGTATCACATGTTCTCACTCATATAGTGGACCTTGAACATTCAACGTAATACTATAAGAAGATGACTGACAGTGGTGGGAAACTAAGGGGGTGGTAGGGGAAGGGAGATGGGATTAATGGTAGTAAATATCTGTCTGGGGATGGGTAGACACCTCTTATCAACAAGGGTGCCTGAATGAAGCATATTTGTATACCTAACCCTTAACTGTACCCCACAATAGAAAAATAAATTAATAAAATAAATAAAAATAATAATAACAATAATAAAATCAAACAGAAATATTGGAACTGAGAAATACATTTGCTGGACTGAAAAATTCATTAGACTCTGAACAGTACAATGAATCAAGCATACAAAATAGTCAATGAGCTCAAAGACAGGATCTTTGAAAATACAGAGGGGGTGCAGGGCTCGGTGGCTCAGCCTGTAATCCCACACCTTTGGGAGGCTGAGGTGAGTGGATTGCCTGAGCCTGTGGGTTCAAGACCCGCCTGGGCAGCGATACCTCATCTCTACAATAAATCAAAAAAAATTAGCCTTGCATGGTAGCACGCGCCTGTAATTCTGGCTACTCATAAGGCTGAGGTAGAGAGATCGCTGGAGCCTAGCAGGTCGAGGCTGCGGTGGCCGGGAGCGGCCACTGCACTCCAGTCTGGGCGACGGAGTGAGACTCCAACTCAAAAAAAAAAAAAAAAAAGAAACAGATCAAAGATGACATAAGCAATGGAAAAATATTCCAGGCTCATGGATTGGAAGAATTAACATTGTTAAGATGTCCATCATACCCAAGGAAATCTACATATTTAATGCAATATCCATTAAATTGATAGCAGAGTTTTTCTCAGACCTGGAAATGACAATACAGGAATTCATATGGAAACATAAATGGCCATGAATAGCTAAAACAATCCTCAGCAAACAAACAAACAAACAAACAACAATAACAACAAAGTGGGAGGTATTACACTCCCAGACTTTAAGCTTTATTATCAAAACAGCCTCGTGTTGGTACAAGAACAGGCATATAGACCAATGGAACAGGATAGAGATCCTGGAAGCAATATCTCAAAATTTCTCAATCAACTCTTCTTTGACAAAGCCTCCACCATCAACCACTGGGGAGAGGACAACCTATTCAGTAAATGGTGCTGGGAAAGCTGGCTGATCACATACAGAAGATTGAAACAGGACCCCTGAGTATCACCATACACAAAAATCAACTCTAAATGGATCGAAGACCTAAATGTAAAACCCCAAGTTATAAGAACCTTAGAAAATGTAAGTGATACCTTTATGGAAACTGGAACTGGCAGCCAATTTCTGGTCAAAACCCCAAGTGCACATGCCATAGGAGATAAGATAGACAAGTGGGACCGTATCAAACTGAAAAGCTTCTGCAAAGCAAAATAAAGTGAGTGGAAATACAGCCCACAGAATGGGAAAAAAACATTTTCCAACTGTATATCTGACAAAAGCATAACATCTGGGATCTACAAGGGACTCAAATGTGCCAAAAAGAAAAAAAAAATAGCCCCATTACAAAGTGGGCAAAAGATATGAATAGACACTTCCCAAAAGAGGACATATGAGCAACCAACAGATACATGAAAAAATGCTCAGCCTCACTAGTCATCAAAGAAATGAAAATTAAAACCACAGTGAGATACCACCTAACTCCAGGTGGCTATCATCAATAACTCAAAAAATACCAGATGCTGGAGAGAGTGTGAGGAAATGGGAACACTTCTACATTGCTGGTGGGAGTGTAAACTAGTACGATCCCTGTGGAAAATAGTTTGATGATTCCTAAAAGTTCTAAAAATTGACCTCCCATATGACTCTGCAATCACCCTACTGGGAATATACCAGGAGGACCTCAAACCACTCTATGAAAAAGATACCTGGGACATGCATGTTTATTACAGCATTATTTGCAATAGCAAAAACATGGGACCAATTGTGTTACCCATTGAAAGAAGACTGGATAAAAAAATGTATTACATATACACGATGGAATATTATGCAGCCATAAAGAAGGACAAAATTATGAACTTCATAGCAACTTGGATGGACTTAGACACTATAATACTGAGTGATCTATCACAGAAACATAGAATTAAGTACCACATGCTCTCACTCATAAGCAGACCTTGAACAATTATCATAATACTATAAGATAGGAATTGGTAGTAGTGGGAAACTGCCAGTGGAGGGTGGGGTCAGGATTGGCCATAGTGGGAAACTGCCAGGGGAGCAGGGGTACACACCTCATCATCCAGGGTACCTGCATAATGAACACTTGTATACCTAACCTGAATTGTATCCCACATCTTTAAAATAAGAAATTTTAAAAATGATAAAATAATATATAATTAGGTTATATTCTCCCATTCAAACTGTAGATTTATTTTTCCTTTAGTTTCTCTTTACATTTACTTAATATATTCTAATGAAAGTTTACCATTTGTTGTGTATAAATTTAGAATTGTTGTATCTTTCTGGTAGATGAATTTAGAGATAAATCTGCTTTGTAAAGTGGCTCCATTATTTTTCATTCCCATTAGCAATGTCTACAAATTTTGTTCACTCTACATATTTGTCAACATTTTTTAATGTCTGTCTTTTAGATTTTAGCTATTTTATAGTGTGACTGTCCAAAGTGAATTTTAGTTTGCATTTCTCTAATGATGAATAATATTGGACATTTTTATGAGTTTATTACCCAAACACTGACACCAAAAAAAGATAACAGAAGACAAGGACATGTAATTCCTCAAACTATAGTTTTTTTTTCAGTCTTTCCTTACTTATCAGTAAACTGAAGGTAAGCAATATTGGCAGAACAGACACATATCAATAAGTATAATAAAAAACTCTTATTTTGTGCAATATTTCTACTACTCTGGTGAGAACAAAATATCTATGCATGTATGCATTACAAATATCAGTGATACTGCATGCAAGAAAAAATCTCATGTTTGCATTTAAAACTGAATTTTAACAATATAAAATTAGAGATAAAATTTATTCATATAAAATTAAATTTTATTTTTCATACTTAGAATGACAATTGCTCTTATTATGTTTTACAAGTAATATAATATTTTTAAATAAATACAATTTTTTGTACATTTAATGTCTCATTTTTCTTGCTTTTTGTCAAGGATTCTACATTTTTATTTTGTGCTTAATCCCACAAATCATGTAGATGACTGTGCCCAGATACATGTCATTTATCAGACATGTTTTGCCGATATGTCCTTCAAGTTTGTGGCTTGTATTTTCTTTCTTTAAAAATGTAGAACAAAGATTAAATATTTTAATGAAAACCAGTCTATGTTTTCTAAATTTTTTTGTTTGTGTTTTAGTGTTCTGTTCACTAAATATTTACCTAATCCAAAGTCACAAAAATATTCTCCTTAATTTGCTTTTAGAAATTTTATAGTTTGGATTTGTTAATTTAACCAAAATGAAAAAAAAAGCCAATTATTTCTTCAACGTTTTCTACAATCTTCTTTCCTCACACATATTTTTTCCTGAAATTCCAGTAGCATATGTTAGATTATTTGATATCATCTTATAAGTCACTGATGCTCTTTTAATTTTTTTAAATATTGTTGTATATTTGTGCTCATGAATGGTTTGTTACTATCTTCAAGTTCAATAATCTCTTCTTCAAGTTTGTCTAATCTCCTGCTAATACCATTAATATATTTTTCATTTCAGTTTGCATGAAGTTTGAAGGTTATAAATGCATGAATTCAGAGCTAGCAATTTCCCCAGAGAGTGCTTTGCAATAGAAAGGGGGACAGCGGGGCATAATGCCTAATGCCTGTAATTCCAGCACTTTGGAAGGCTGTGGCAAGAGGATTGCTTGAATTCAGGAGTTCAAGGCCAACCTGGACAATATAGCAGTACCACATTTTTACAAAAAATCGAAATATTATACAGGTGTGGTGGTGCATGTCTGTAGTCTCAGCTACTTGGAAGACTGAGGTAGAAGGACTGCCTGAGTCCAGGAGATCGAGGTTGTGGAGCCACAGTGGTACCGCTGCATTCTAGCCTGGGTGATAGTGTGAGGCTCCAACTCAATAACAAGGGGCCAAACTGCTGTAGCTACTTGACATGAGGCTCAGAGGAGCAAGATTTTTACACCAGGGCAGAGAAATAATTCTTTGTAAATAGAATTGGAAGAGAAGGTCAATTATGAGTCTGTCTTCTGAGCCTTAGGATCACAATATGTGGGAATAGGAGTACATTCAAACCAAAAGATGAGGACCTAGAGGAAGAAGTAAGATACATTTATGAAAAAAGTGATAGGGACTCTAATAGGAGAGGTATTTTTGAATTGCAATGAAAAACTTAGGTGAGAGAGGAAGTACTAAAAGGTTGGAGAGAAAACAATGAAAGATTACCATAGAAATAATATTGAAAATAATATATGACAGAAAATGTTTAATTCTTGGGTCATGATTAATAACAACAGATAAATGAAGCATAATAGATGTAGATAAGTTGCAGAATTTCCAAAGAACAGAAATATCACCTTTCTCCAACCTCTCCCTCAACAGAATTAGTTGTTTCCCCTACTCCTACAAATCTATGAGAATATCTTAGTTATAACAATTTCTAAACTATTTAATAATTATTTCTTATTCATTTGTTTCTTCCACTAAATTGTGGTCTCTTCTAGAATTTATCTTTATTTACTTACCTTATTACTTGGCCTGTTTATTTAGAATATAAACACTTTATTAAGGCCGAGACCAAGTCCCTCTTATTCACTATTCTATGCTGAACATCTGAAATATTATCTGGTATATAATTGGCATTCAATAAATATTAACCGAATAAATAAAGCAATACAAAAAATGAGCATTTGTAATTCAAGTGTAAAAGTTCCTGGCACATAGTAAGATCTCAATAAGTATCTAGCAAATGGATTAATAGATAAATGGATTCAATAGATTCAAATTTTAGCAGATCCCTCTAGAATTCGACAAACGGAACTAAGGTGGAGGATGTAATTGAAGAAGGGTTATTGTTTTGACCTTTTGAATCTCTGTTGTGTAGAAATTGTTAGAGTGAGGCACACAGTTTATTTTGGTAATGTTAAGAATGCGCCCAATCGAACAGATTCCCACTTCTAGAAGATATTAGAAGGAGAAGATGAAGGGTGACTTTCTGGGACAGCTAAATTTTGTTTAATGTGTTAATTTACTCTATAAGCCAGTTCTGTAGAAGTATTAGCAAAGAGAGGTTAATAATTGGTAAACTTTCTAAAAATATTTTTCTTGATACATTGACTTATAAACACAATTGTAAACTAGAGATTTCTCTAATGAGAATTAACTTATGACAGAAATTTTAGGTAACAGGTATCACTCAAATTAGCTTCTGCTCGTAGATTTAATCCCAAGAATTAAAGATTGAATTATTTCTTTAGTTTTGAAGCAATGATAGTGTTTTTTCCAATATTGTCATAAAATTATTTTTAAAATGAAGCTAAAACATAAATTCTTCTACATATCACATGTAGCACGTTTTTGTCATATTGTCAAATTCTGATAAGTACTTATTAACAGGCATTAGAATTGTTTTTTGTACCTTTTTATTTATAGTGTATATTCTTATACATTTTATTCATAGCATACATTCATTATGTAAAATGTACTAATTTTAATAGTTGAACTGCTATATGTATGTATATGTGCATATATATAGCCATGAAAACATTGCCTAAATCAAATTACAAAACATTCCCAGAAATTTTTCTCAAGCCCGTTAGAGTCAATACCTTATGAGAGATAAAGACTATTTTGACTTTTAGCAAATCAAATAAT
Source organism: Cephalopachus bancanus (assembly GCA_027257055.1). Classification (NCBI taxonomy): domain Eukaryota; kingdom Metazoa; phylum Chordata; class Mammalia; order Primates; family Tarsiidae; genus Cephalopachus; species Cephalopachus bancanus. Next base: position 20,387 of record JAPVLO010000819.1, read on the forward strand.
TTTCCTGTTTATAAAGTTTATATAAATAATATCACATTGTATGTGATATATTTTATGTTTGACTCTTTTTGCTTGTAAATATGTCTGAAATATTTACTCATATTGTGTATATCCACAATTTGTTATTTTCTTTATGTTATGCATTAGTTCATTATATGAAGTCTATTACATGAATAAAGCACAATTTATATATTTATACAAAATCTGGGATTTGTCAATGGATCTTAGATATGACACAAAATATGTAAACAACAAAAGAAAAATAATAAATAAACAACTTCATCAGATGTATAAACTTTTGTATTTTAAAAGACAATATTAAGAAAGTGAAAGGACAACTCACAGAATGTAATAAAATATTTGCAAGATATATCTTATAAAAGACTTGTGTCTAGAATATATAAAATATATTATAACTTAGTAAAAATGAAATAACACAATTAAAAACTAATAAAGTATCTGAATAGACATTTCTGTGAAGAAAATAGACCACTTCACAGTAAGCATATGAAAATATATTCTATAAAAGTAGCCTTCAAGGGAATGTAAACCAGTATCACTGCATTCCCATTGAGATGATCAGAATAAAAGTGTCATATAATAACAAATGTTGATAATGATGTATAGATATTGAAACCCTCATATACTGCTGTTGAGATTTAAAGTGGTGCAGCCACTTTGGAAAATAGTCTATTCTTGCAGGGGTTAGATGGTATCACTGATAAAATAAACAGATGCTGTCGAGGATGTGGAGAAAAAGGAATGCTTCTATACTGCTGGTGGGAATGCAAACTAGTGTAACCTTTTTGGAAAACAGTGTGACGATTTGGAAAAAAAAAAAACTGGACATTGATCTTCTATATGATCCAGCAATCACCCTACTGGGAATATACCTGGAGGAACTCAAATCATTCTTATAAAAATGATAACTGCACACACTTTTATTTCAGCACTATTCACAATAGCAAAAACATGGAATCAACCATGCTGCCCTTTGAAACTGGACTGGATATAGACAATGGAAAATTGCACAACCATAAAGGACAGACATATGTACTTCGCAGCAACTTGGATGGATTTAGAGTCTATCTTACTCAGTGATCTATCACAGAAACAAAGAACAGAGTACCACATGTTCCCACTCATAAATGCTCTCTGAATATTTACCATAATACAATAAGAAAGGATTGGCAATAGTGGGATACTGCTGAGGTTGGGGGAGGGGGACACAACATCAATAAAGGTACCTGATCTCAAATTAGGCAAAGTAGGGAGCAAAGGGAGGCCCAAACTTTACCTGTGTGATGATCACTTGTATAACTAATCCTGAATTTTATCCCACATCTTTAAAATAAAAAAAAATCTCACCACAAATAAAGGAAAATAGTCCATACGTTTCTGACACGGTTGAATATATGACCCAGCAATTCTGCTCTTAACTATATATCCAAAGAAGTAAAATCATATGTAAACAAAAAATCTTTTTCATGTATGTTTATAGCAGCATTATAATAATAGCCTAAAATAGTGTTATGGTTTATATGTGTCCCCAAAAACTAATATGTTGGAACTTAATTCCCAATGCAACAGGGTTGGAAAGTGGGGACTATTGGGAGGTGTTTAATAAAATTCTACAAGTTGATTCTATAATTATATATATATGTGTGTGTGTGTGTAATTTTATATATTTTTCCAGATTCTGATATAAGCTTAAATATTGATATGAGTCATCTACTGCCATATTGACATAGTCACTTGAATATCTCAAACTCACTGGTAGCTCAAACTCATGCCAAAGGCAAAAGTCATTACTTATTTCCCCTAATCTGTACTTCTTTCAGTGTTTCCTCCATCCAGTTGCACAGATCAGAAAATTAGGAATCACCTTTGATACTTTCCGTTCCCTTACCTCCCATACTTAATCTGTCATCAAATTCAACTGATTTTTGCCCCTCATGTACTTCTTGATACCATCTACTTTTCTCCATTTCCTCCATTCTGGTCCAACGTGCAATTCTGGTCCAAAATACCCGTTATATTGTAAGAATCTAATTAAATAATAGTCATTTCCATCCTGCCCCATCTCATTCAAGTAGTTCTCTGCATTGTAGCCAGAGTGAAATTTCATAACAAAAATCTAATCATATAATCCTGTGAGTGACAGCATTGCTTGTCTAAATAAAGGTGATTTGTTCTTTTTTGTTAGATGGATCTCAGTATTTTTCACCCTCCCAGCACAGTTTCTAATTTATATATTTATTATAATTATGAATTATAATTATAAAGGACATGATCTTTTAGTCTTGGCCCCTTTCCTGATAGAGTTGATGAATTTTCATTTGTCTAATTCAAGTATTCTGATTTTATTTCCTTTGCCAAGTAACTGTTTTAGAAATGGACATGTGATGCAAATCTGTGTAGTGAGATATGGGAGACAGCAAACTGATAATCCTCTGAAAAGATTTTACTCACTCTTAAAAAGAATCTTGAGACCGGGATGTCTATTATTCATCCTCAAATTGTTGACATTAGCAAATTATGCCTATAACTGTGCCAGCACTTTAGAACCATAAAATAATCCGGTCTATAAGGACAAGCCAACAAATATAGGAGGGATAAACTGAGAAGCAAAAATGATCTCTGTCCTTGATGACTTTGTCAATTCAGTGAATTAACTCATCTCAGAATTCCCCTATTTTTGAAATTCTTGTGTGAGATTAAATACTTTTACAGTTTTTTGTGGTTGGATGTTTTGATACTTATAACTAAAAGATCCTAACTGGTATAAATACATCTACTTACATAATAACTATTAATATCGGCTAATACCCATGTATTCACTTGCATAAAAATTATAATTCATTGACTTTCATATTACTCTAGTGACAAAGTCAAGATTCTTATTGTGGTCTACAAAGCCTTGCATGGTCTGGCCACTATCTTATTCCACAGATTAATCAAACACAACTCTCTGTTTCACTGTTTTCTTGCCTTCTTCCAATTTATCAAATTCTCTGTGTTCTTCGGCCATATGGCCTAATTTAAGGTTTCTAGGGTTATTGTAGCAAAATACCACACACAGGTTGATTAAATAACAGAACTTTATTTCTCACAGTTCTGGAGGCTTAAAGTTCAAGATCAAGGTGTCAGCAGGTTTAGGGTTTTTCGAGACTCCTCTCCTTGGCTTTCAGATAGCTGCCTTCTTGCTGTGTCCTCACATGGTGCTTTTTAATGCATGCACATTCCTAGTTTCTCTCTTGTATCCTAATTTATTCTTCATAAAAGAACTCGTGTTAGATTGAATCAAAGCATACTCTACTTTTAATTTACTTACCAATTTAAAGTCCCTGCTTCTAAATGCATTCACATTCTGGGGCACTGAGGGTTAGAATACCTGACCAGGTAACTGAGGGTTAGGGTTTCAACATAAGAATTTTCATGGAATGGGATTCAGTTCTTATATAACAAGGCCACTGTAATTACTAATCCCTCCAGAACACATTTTCCATCTCTACATTTTCTACTCCCACATACGAATTTTTTAAAGATTTCTAGTTAAGTACCACTCATGCTTTTTAGTTTAGATTTTAAAAAGTCCATGGAATTCTTTCCCTTATACCAATATCCCAGTACAGTTCATATTTATACATTAATCATCCAATGTTATAAGTATATGCTACTAAATTATCAATAACACACAAAAGAAGCCATGTTCATTTTGGTTTATCAAAGTACTTATGCTTCTAGAAGGAATATTTATGAGGTCTGACAATTAAGCTCATAAACTCATCCTTGAAAAAGTGCTACATAATTCATAGCTGAATATCACTATGGCCACCTTTGAAGTATTCCCCTTGGGAAACTATGCACCAATGCCAGCACCTAGTCCATCCATCAAAGCAATTTTGGAACTCTTTCTCTGGAATGGCCATCTGAGCTGTAGTTCATGTTTTCTGCCACCCCTAACACCTCCCAACTCCCGACACCCTCTTTGACTAATAGAAAGCTCTGGAAAAAAGAAAGAAAGGAAACTTATCTTCAAATGCAATGGTTATAAATAAAGTTACTTATTTCCTCTGGCTTTTAAAACTATGAGTGAGCATTGGATATTAGAAAACTGCCTTACTTTTGTTGGAAATAGAAGATCTGTGTGGTCAGTATCAATTTCACAGGGGAAAAACGGTCTATATTAATAAGAATAGTTGCTATGTGCTTTACGTACATTTACTCACTTAGCTCTCAAAACAATCCTATGGTATAGGTATTGTTATCTCACTTTACAGCTGAGAAATCTGAGTCATGGAGAGTTAAATGACTTGCTAAAGGTCGCATGGCTAGTGACTAACAGGGCTCCATATCTCATGTTTTGAATCAATGTGCCATTATCAAGTCACCAACTAAGGTTAATACTCAAAATGCATGCTATAAGTTAGCTCTAAATTATTTTAGAGCTTCCCAGCAGTCAGACAAAACAAAACAGCAAAAAAAGCAAGGTTATTTGCAAGACATATAAGATACAATTACAGACAATTAAGTTTGTGAACTCATCCTAGAAAAAGGACTACATACCTCATTGCTGAATATTACTATGATCACCTTTGAAGTATACTCCCTTTGTGAAGCTATGCACCAATGCCAGTGCCTAGTTCACTCATCAAAGCAATTTTGGAATTTTTTTCTGGAATGGCCATCAATGCTGTTGGCATATTACATTTGAAGTCCTGAATGTCATCAAAATGTCTTCCTCTCAACATTTCCTTTATCTTCAAGTAAAGAAAAAAGTCATTGGGGGCCAGATTAGGTGAGCAGGGAGGGTATTCCAACACAGTAATTTGTTTATTGGCTAAAAACTCCCTCACAGACAGTGCTATGTGAGCTGGTGCATTGTTGTGATCCTTTGGGACCATTTTTGCACATGGCTTTCTTATGCCAAGATTTTTAGTTTATTTTTTTAAAACTGTTTCCCTATTAATGTTTATTTGGTCTGCTATGCCTCTCACAGTCATCTGATGATTTTGATAAACTGTTTGATGAATTTTTGCAATGTTTCGTCAGTTCTGCTCATTATTGGTTGTCCTGACCTCTCATTAGTGATGCTTCTCGCCTCTGAAAATGTTTAATACATTTGAACACTCCCGTTTTCTTCATGGCATTATCCTCATAAACTTGAACTAACATGTCCCTGATTTCACTTCCACTATTGCCAAGTTTAACAAGAAATTTAATGTTTTTTGTTGCTCTGATTCTAACTCCAACATATTCACAACTACATCTCTGACAGCCATTCCAGGAAAAGAGCTCCCAAATTACTTTGACAGGTGGACTAGGTGCTGACATTGGTTTATAATGTCTCAAGGAGAGCACTTCAAAGGTGACTGTAGTGATATTCAGCAATGAGGTATATAGCACTTTTTCTAGAGCAAGTTCATGAACTTAATTGTCAGACCTTGTAATATATCCATGTAACAAAATTGCACTTGTACCCCTTACATTTATGTAAATAAAATAAATACAAATATAAAGCCAAAAAATTCAAAGCAGAATACCTGTATTTCTTAACATAACACACAGAATATAATACATCTCAATATATAATATTGAACAAATGTAGGTATGAATAAACACTATATTACATAATTGGCAAATGTGTTGTTTTCCAGTGACGATTCTTTATTCATATCTTTGCCCTTATTATCTAACGCAGTGATTAGAACATAGTAGGTGCTCAATTTATGTTTTGTTTAAAGGAATAAGTTAATAAATAAATGAATGCTTTTCTTGTTCTTTGGGTAAATATAATTCAGCATAATTGGTTGAATAAAATACCTTTGATACTCAAATTTAGTCTCCAAATTTATTTAGGCCTTTTCCTCATTGTTTTCTATGGTATTTATTGCTTTTCCACGCAACACTGTATTCTTCTTTCCTACCTCCACACCATTTCAACTCTATATCATACTCTTATTTCCTGCGTAGTCTCTGAATTTGGTACCTCTATTTAGTACTGACTACATATCAATGTTCAAAGTTCTCAAAGACACATTTTTAATTTTCTTTTCTCTAATCTCTTGCACAAAAACCAAGGACATCAATCATGTGTAACTCCTATAAACTTGGAAGCTCATAAAAAACACATTTTCCCTCAAACTCAACCATTTCTGACCTAGAAAGGATAACTGTACAAAATGCAGGTACTTTACTTCACTACCTAAAACATAAAAAACAAGCATTTATTTACATGAATAGCACATCTTCGTTTTTTAAAACAAAAAATAATTGTTTTTGTTTTTGTGTGTGGAGAGAGGAGTGAGAAAGAGAGTGATCCCCAGTAAATATATTTACTAATGAGAATTCTGATGTGTTTGAATTATAAAAAGAGACTAAAATTTACTTATGCTATCCTAAATTAACCCAAAAGTTTTAACATCATCTTATAAATAGATAAATGAGAGGCAATAATAAAAAATAGTTCTCCAAATTAATAATGGATAATTAATAGAATTAGCTAAATGAACACATTTAAGCATTTTTCTATACGTATATAAAAAGATAAAGACAAATGATGGGTACGTTCAATTCAGTAAATGTCAACCTGTCATTTCTGTGCTGTCTTAGTCTGTTCTGTGCTGCTATGACAAAACACCTAAGGTTAGATAATTTATAATGAACAGAAATGTATTTGACTCGTTGTCCTGGAGTTTGGTAAATCCAAGATCAAGAAGTCAGCATCCGGTGAGAGCTTTCTTGCTGTATCATCTCATGGAAGAAGATAGTAGGGCAAGAGAGCCCATGTGAAACTGTGAGAGAATGCTGAATTTATTCTTTTATCAAAGTCCCAATTAATTAACCCACTACTCTGATAATGACACTAATCTCTTCATGAGGTCAGAGTTCTCATGCCAAATGTCCTTCTTAATGTCCCTCTTCTCAACATTACTGCATTGGGATTAAATTTCCAACACATGAACTTTGGGAATCACATTCAAACCATAGCATGGCCTGAATTATATTATTCAGAGACAAGCCTATATTATATACATATTTTAAAAAAAAACTCTTTAAAGTGATTCTGAAAATAGGGACAGAGGAAGAGAACATAGTTTTATTTGAATGTCTACAAGGGGGATTCATGCCAATTTCTGTTTTGTGTGTTTTGTTTTTCCTGGTATAGTATAATAGTTTTTAATTATGTCTCTTTCTGATTTATTATGAAATATAAGTACCTTTCAAATGAATTTTTTTTTTCAACTAGAGACTCTGGTTATGACTCTCATGTTAAGATCCTAATGGTGTTGGGTTAAAATTAGCCCAAAGATTTATGATATAGAATTTAGAGTTTGAGGTCATAATTTTAACTAAGAGAGATTCAACACTGGGAGAAAAGAGAAGGAATAAATAACAATGTGTTCGCTATCTATTTCTATATTACAAAATACATCCAAACTTAGTGGCTTAAAACAACATATATATATTTCTCAGTTTCTGTGGATCAGTCACAGTTTAGCTGTTTGGTCTAGTTCAGGGCACTTCATAAAACTGTAATCAACACATCTGCTGGGGCTGTAGTTATCTTAAGGCTCTCAGGGGGTCAGGATTCACTTCCAGACTCACTCATATGGCTGTTGGCAGGTCTCAGAAACTGTCTGCTGGCCAGAAATAGTGGTTTCTGGTGATGTGGATACACACAACATGGCAATTTGCTTCCTTCAAACTGAGCATTCTAATGAAAGAGAGATTGAGAGATAGAGAGAGAGAGAGAGAGAGAGAGAGAGAGAGAGAGAGAGAGACTCAATCTCAGAAGTTATATCCCATCACTTCCATTTTCTATCATGTTCTCTTTAATAGAGGTTATTTAGTAAGTCAACACTAAAGGGAAGGAAATTACACAAGTGTGTGACGTTTTGGATGCAGGGAGATTTGGGGTCCATCTTAGAAGTCATCTACTACAAATAAAGAAAAGTAAAACAAAATAAGACTAGAATGAGTGAACTCTAGAACTCTGCCACTTTATATCAAGCATTTCTTATCTCAAAGTAGAAATGTGATAATAAATAGCTCCATAAAGTATTTTGACTTCTAACAGGTATCCAGAACATTCTTTCAGGTTAACAGATAGTTGTTTTTCTATGTCAAAAATCAAGAAATTCTGAACTTTAGTTTTGCCACCTGTTTTTGGAAATACATGTTTATTGCAAGAGTCATGCTCATTTACATATTGTCTCTGGTTATACTGTAGTGGCCGAATGTTCAATCCGAGAGACCACCAAGAGCCAATTCTGATGAAAGTTTAAGAGGCTGGACCTCTTAAGCTCGAGCCTGGACCTCTGTTGACAACTGACACAGCGGAGTACACCCAGAGGCCCTGACTTTCTTAAGCAGACACCTTTTATGTTTTTACACAAAGGGAGGAGGAGTTTGGGGGGACTTTCCAGTCTTGTTACCATTTAATTGGGTAGTAACCTCTGGTGGTCAGCTTAATCGTGGAGGATTGGCTAGCTTGACTCGGGCTGACCTTGGCCCACTAGCTGGGGAAGTTGCAGAGACATTTGGAAACTTTAGGTGATTTTCCCCTGGCACCTGATTGGTTGTTGCTAAGGGGAAAGTGGGTCAAGGGAAGGAGTTGAAGCTTGAACTGGAGCTTTGCAGTTTTTTCCATAACTGAAACTTTGAACAGCTACAGGTAATGTTTTAAAGCAGAAAACTAAGATGGCTGTGCTATTGTCCACAAGCCGATTACATGTTTATTGGGTTATACCATGCTCTTAACCTAAGTCTATGGTATACTCTATTATGGTTCTCTCAATACTTAAACTGCACAGCAGAGGTGACTGCTTGCTACTGAGATCTATTACCTGCAAAGCCTGAATTATTTACTATCTTAACAGTTTTTGTTGATTTTTGAGTCAATCTCTTTATTTCTTGCAGGCCTATTCAAATATTCTATTTCTTTCTTTTTTTGGCAATGTATAAATTACTATTTTTTATAATTTTATATGTTAAAGATATTCTATTTCTTATTGGCTCAGTTTTGGAATTTTTGTGTTTCTAAGAATATATTCATTTCATCTAAATTATCTATTTTGCTGATATATAATATTTTGTAGCATGTTATTACAATTCTATTTATTTTAATAAAACTAGTACTAATGTCCCCAGTTTTATCTTTTATTTGTTTGTGTTTTTTCTTACTTTGTGTAGTAGCTAAATATTTATGACTTTGCTGTTTTTTTCAACCAATTAACTTTTGTTCTCATTGATATTTCTTTGTCTTTTTATTGTCTGCTTTGGTTATTTCTCTTTTAACCATATCTCTTTTACTGCTATCATTGGGTTTTGTTTGCTCTTAATTTCTTAGGTTTCTAAGATGTGAATTTAAGTTTTTGATTTGAGATCTTTCTTCAGCTTTAATGAAAGCATATCTGTAAATTTCCCTTGACAGCTGCTTTTGCTACATTCTGTAAGTTTTGATATGTTGTGCTTTCATTTCCATTGGTCTTAAAATAGGTTTTAAATTTTGCTCGTGATTTCTTCTTTGACCCACCGATGATTTAGAAGTGTGCTTTTAAGTTTCCACATATTTGTTAATTTTTCAGTTATGCTTCTATTATTGATATCTAGTTTCTTATTTTATTCAATGTAGTCAGAAAAGAGAACTGATCAATTTAATATTTTTAAATTAATTAAGACTGACTTTGTGGCTTAACTTGTCTATTTTGGGAAAAATTCCATATGTACTTGAGAAAAATGTGAATTCTGCTATTGCTATTTTTGGGTGAAAATTTTTGTATATGTGTTGGGTCCATTTAATGTATAGTGTTGTCTAAAAGTATTCTATTTACTTTTTATTGCTTGTCTGTATGTTCTGTGCATTATGGTAAATGAAGTGTAATCTTTAACTATTATTATGAAAATATTTTTCCTCTTCAACTATCATTTTTTTCTTCATGTTTTTGAGATGCAGTTGCTGGGTGCATGCATGTTTATAATTGTTATATTATTCTTGCTGGAGTGTCTCTTTTATCAAGATATCACTCCTCTGGCTCTTTTTTGTCATATAGTTTAATTTGTCTGATATTATCATATATATTCCAGCTCTTTTTTGGTTACTGTTGCATGGAATATCTTTTTCTTTCCATCTTTTTACCTTCAATCTATTTGTACCTTTGAATCTAAAGTGAGTCTTTTCTGCATATGTTGTTGTTGTATTTTTTTTATCCATTTTTACCAAACGTTGTGTGCCAATTGAAAAATTTAATCAATTTATTTTTAGGATATTTATTAGTAAAAGTTTACTTTTACCTTTTGCTAATTGGTTTCTACATGTCTTATAGCTTTCTTGTTCTCCAGTTCTTTCATTATCACCTTTGTTGTTAATATTTATTTTGCAATGTGTCATTTTTTTCCCTTCTCACTTCTTTACAGTATAACTTTTAGTTACTGTGTTAGTGACATCCCTGAAGATTGCAATTTATATATTAAATAATAGCAATCTAGCTTGAATTAATAACAATTTTGTTCTTATAATTTTAATTTAATTTTATTTCAGAGTTGTGAGTTACATGTGAGGATTTACTATATAAGTAAATTTCATGCAGATGATGTTTGGGCTTCTAGTAAGCCCTCAACAGTCTAGTTTTAGAATTATACAAAACTTTTCTTCTGTATGACTTCATGGCCCACATTATCTTGTTATTTTTACAAATTTCATCTTTATGTGATGTATGTCTAGCAACATAATTGTAATTATTGTTTTGTGTAACTGACTTTTAAACCATATAGAAAAAAAATCACAAACCAAAATACATTAATACTAATGCTTATATTTAACTATATAGTTAATTCTACTTCTGTTCTTTATTTTCTCTTGTGGATTCTAATTTCTTTTTAATGTTCTTTCATTTCACCCTGAAGATCTTTCTTTATAATTTTTTGTGAGATAAGCCTACTAGCAATAAACTACCCTAGCTTTTGTCTATCTGTGACTAGCTTATTTTCCCTTCATTTTTTAAGTAGTTTTTCAGGATACAGTCTTATCAGGTGCCTTTTTAAACTTTCAGAACATTAAATATATCATCTCACTGTCTTTTCTTTCAAATGTTTCTGACCAGAAATCAGTTGCCAATCTTACAGAGGATCCCTTGTACTTGATGACTTGCTTCTTTCTTGTTTTCTTTCTAACAAGACTAACCCAAACTGTCAAAAGCATAGAAAAGAAGCTCAAAAAGAACAAAACCTTCAAGAGATGAATGACCACCTCAAGAGACCCAACCTAAGAGTAATTGGCCTTCCTGAGACAGAGAGAGAAACAGAGGCCACACTGGAACAAACATTTCATGAAATCATTCAAGAAAACTTCCCTCATCTCATCAAGGATGAAAAAATTCAAACACAAGAGATTCAGAGAACCCCTGCAAGACAACAAATGAGAAGACCAACTCCTAGACATATAATAATTTGCCTAAACAAAGTAGGTATAAAAGAAAAAATCCTAAAGGCTGCAAGAGAAAAAGGTCAGACTACCTACCTACTACCTACCAGACTACTACCTTCCTAATTGGAAGACCAATTAGAATAGCAGCAGTTTTATCTACAGAAACCCTCCAGGCTAGGAGAGCTTGAAGCCCTATATTCAAAGTTCTAAAAGATAAACAATTTCAACCGAGAATAACCTACCCAGCCAAGCTAAGCTTCATCAGTGAGGGAAAATTGAAATCTTTCCCAGATATCCAATCCCTAAGAACCTACACTGTCACCAGACCACCGCTAAAAGAAACACTTAAGAAATTGGATTCTAATTCAATATGAAAAATGGTATAAAGTGTGAAAAATCAGAACTATGTAAACCCTCAAGAGTTGGCAGGATCATTGTTACCAAAGGATATCTCGATGAAGGCTAAACATATCATCATTTTTAGAGAAGAAAATAATTGGGAATCATGACTCATATCAGGGTTGGACTGAATGATCTTGAGAGACATTCTAATATTTGATAGTCTATGATTTTTAGGTAATATAATTCATCATACGGAGGATCTGAGTAGTTGAGTAAAAAACAGCTGACTACATTCATCAGCTTAAGTCATATTATACTGAAAGAAAAATGCACTCAAAATGTCAGTAACTTAGACTAGCAAAGATTCATTTCTCACCCATTTTACAACCATTTGTAGGTAATTTTTCACTATGCTCTATGGCTTTTTTATTTGGCCTCAAGTTGAAAGAGCAGCCCTTACATGAGGCATACATAATCACATATAGAAAAGAGTAATGGTATAGCCCCATCATATCTCTTAACCCTTTTGCTTCGATGGTACATATGTCCCTTCCACTCATGTTCTATTAGCCTAAATAATACATATGGACAAGCCTAGCAACAGTATGGTAGAACTGATAACTACCTCACCAAGCAGGCCCTAGATAAATAGTCATGGAGTTGGTAGAGTGGAACAGAAAATAATTTGAAGAAATTACCCAAGCTACCACAGTGGAATTACAGCAGTGGCTATTACTTGTAATCCCAGCACTTTAGTAGGTCAACATGAGAGGATTGCTTGAGTCCCAAAGTTTGATATCAGCCTAGGCAACAAAGTGAGACCACGTCTCTACAAAAATTAGATTACAATAACATCACCAGCAACTGATTGTGTTGTATGTGGAGTAGGTCCATGTAGTATGATTTTGTAAAGTCCTCTTTCTAAATATCTCTTTTCAGAACATAAGTAATTCTACCTTCAAGTGAATTAATTTGAGTTTTTCCGACACATCAATGGCACAGAAGACATTACAATGTTGGTTGAAACAAGATTAGAGAAAGCTTTCAGCTTCCAATTTTAACACCATATTCACAAGAATAAACATGCTTTGAGAACACTGTGAGGCAAATTTCTTGCCCTGAGCTATTACAAAGGGAGAATGTAGTCTCAGTGGTCTCAGATAAATAGATTTTTTAAATTTTTCAAACATCTTTGTTACTGATTAACAATCTCAAGCTCCTCCTTTTCCCGGTTTAAATGAGGTTTTATACCGTATTTTTTCTTCTATGCAATCTTGGTCTTTATTATATGACTGACTGGTTCTTTATTTAGCTCTGGTTGTTTGGCACTTGATTTTCTTTCTGTTGTGTCACCAATACTCTTTACTCAGAGCTCTATTCCTAGTATAGCTTTGTCATTTATATTGCTTAGCATCAACTCTTGATTTTACCTTCGGTTCCTCTTCTTTCTGATTGAATAACCGACTCACCTGGTTACCAATCAACAGAGCCCCTTAATTTTTCAGCCATCAGTTTAGTCACTAGGTGGTGCTATGTCTTTATAGCTGGCCTAGTTTTAATTTTGGAAATCATGTCAATGATTCTGGCAAATGGGATGATGTGAAGAATACAGACTGCCAGGAGAAGGGAAAAGGCTTAACAATCAGGAAGTAGTTAGGAATAATTTGAAGATATAGAAGAAAATGGGCATTATATATAGAATTAGGCCCTGGAAGAGATTAAGATTGAGGGAATTCACTGTAAATGCTGAAGTATCAGGCCATGAGCAGTGGCTTTTACTTGTAATCCCAGCACTTTAGTAGGTCAACGTGAGAGGATTGCTTGAGTCCCAGAGTTTGATATCAGCCTAGGCAACAAGACAAGGCCATGTCTCTAAAAAAATTAGGAGGAAAAAAAGAGCCTGGTGTGGTGGTACATACCTGTAATCTGAGAAGGCTGAACTGAAAACATTGCCTGAGCCCAAGAGGTCGAGGCTATGGTGAGTCATGATCATGCTGTTGCACTCCAACTTGGATGACAAAGTGAGATGCCGCCCCCCACTTTAAAAACACAAAACAAAAACTAAAACCAAACCAAACAAAAATATCACATGTCATCCCTAGAAAGAATAAATGAAAACTATGAAAGAGGAAGAAATGAGAAAAGAAGGAGTGCTCTTATAAGCAGGTGTATGATCTACAACAGCAGTTCCCAACCTTTTTGTTATCAGGATTCTGGTTTTGTGGAAGGCAATTTTTCCAAGGATGGGGAGTGGGGATGTACAGTCAAACCTTACTGCTAATGTTAATCTGTATTTGCAGCTGCTCATCAGCACTAGTATCACCACCTTAGCTCCACCTCAGACCATCAGGCATTAGATTGTCATAAAGAGCATGCAACCTAGATCCTTCGCATGCACAATTCACAATAGTGTTCCAGCTCCTATGAGAATCTAATACCCACGCTGATCAGACAGAAAACGGAGCTTCACTTGCTGGCAGCTCACCTCATGCTAGGTGGCGGGGTTCCTAACAGGTCGCTGATCAGAGTTTGGGAATTCCTGATGTACAGTATAATAGTTGAAGGAATCAATTCATGATGGCATCATTTTTTTCTGTGAAGAAGGATGAGAGTGAAGGGCAGATGGAGGACAAAGAACTTAACTAAATGAACATTGTTTAAAATAGCCACTTGAGGAATTGCTTAAGAAGCTGTCTGAAATGAGACATGTATGAGGAATATAGAGCATTAATTGGGAAATAACTTATGTTTCAGAATCAAGAAATACATCACAGAAAGCAGAAAGAACACATCATCTGTACAATAACATCTAAGCATTAGCTGTTAGTTTATTTTGTGCATTTTATGTTTATCTAATGTTAATACTATAATATTCCAGAAGCTAGAATGGAACAAGAAAATGAAAATCTAAAAACTATTTCCCTGTCATTTTTACATCCTAAATAAAAAAGAATTTTAAAAACCCCACACATTTAAATGAATGGAAAGGGTAAAACTTCACAGTTGGAAAATGAAATTGACAGCAAGTAGCAGTGATAGACTATTTTCTGTGGAGGATATCACAAAGTAATACAGCAGCAGTTGAAACAACACATTTTGTAACACATTGTACTGGCTTCATTTATCTGTTCAATGAATACAAAATCTACTTAAGCCACAGTGCCAAGATATGCTATTTTTTTTCACCTCAAATGCATTTTTCATATTGCCTTAGTGATAATGGGAAAAAAGTGTTATAAACAAATAGAATGTATTTTATCCCGCAGGATACTTAATTCATGCATTGACGTTACTAGCTAAGGTTTCTGGTTGGTTTTTAAGAAATTGAACATTGAAAATCCATGTCAACAATAAAAATTAATTTTAAATTTCAGTAATTAAATCCACATGCTAAGTAGTTTTATATAAAATATGAAAATGTAAGGGAGTGTAGAAAAATGTTTGATTTGTTACGTTCATAAGTATGATATGTCCCTGTGATGACAAATTTTGTAGTGAACTTTTCTTGTCTTCCTGGATTCATGATGTTAAGAAAAACTTGTGTAAATCCCAAAGTTTTATTTCATTTTCAAATATCTATTATCCTCATACAGTCAATTGGGATATTGTTTTCTACAAGCTACCTGAAATCAAAAGAAAAAAAAAAAAACCCGAAAACAAAAAAGCTAGATGTGTCTAAAAACTGAGAATATAAAAACATGAAGAAGTACTAATCTGGGTCGCTGATTAAGAGAGAATGGTGAGGGAATAAACACTGTTACAGTATTTATGTCACCATAAAATTCCATGTGGCATACCATGTAGCAGGGTTATTCATGTCTTGTGGGATGCATTATGTGACAACTATTTATGTGCATCAGGAATATATGATGTTAAATAAAAAAGCAGAAGGGGATGATCAATTGCATGTTGAATTCAACACTATATATATAATGTGTATATATATATATATATATATATACATTATATATATATATATTCTCATTTCAACATCAAGGACATCTCATAATCCAAGAGATGGACATAACAACATTCTAAAAGCAAGCAAATGCTCTGAAGCAATCAGAATCTACAGACATTTAGGCAATTGATGCAATTTTTATTTAATTGGTGCCATTTCAAACTACTTTGACAATAGGCACACATACAGTAAAAATACTAGTTATGTAGAACAAAAATAACTATTTTTATGTATAGAGAAATAAATAATTTACTTCTAAAGATGTCTGGTCGTAGGGCCAGATCTACCTTGCAAATTTTGCCCTGATATATTTGGTTTTGATTTATGGCCCTAAAATGCCAGCCTTTTTAAACACACGTGTACTCACACATTTAATTGGAATCTTGGATATGAATTGATTATTATTTGACTTTGCTTAGAAATAAAACATTTGTTCACAACTATCAGATTACTAATATTAGTATTTTGAAAGTCTAGGGAAACATATGCATATTTTACACTTTACATATTTATAATTTGGAAAGAGAATCATCTATCATCTCAAAAATAAAACAAGGGAAAAGACATATAATAACATACATATGACAGCTGTTAAGTAGAGAAATACTTTAGTAAATGATAAAAACAATTAAAAATTTATAGGTTGATACTTTTTAAGTAGAATTGTACCCTGGACAAGTGCTAAACAAACTTAATTTTTATTTTTATTTATGTATTTATTTATTTTGAGTTGGAGTCTCACTCTGTTGCCCAGGCTAGAGTCCAGTGGTATGTTCATGGCCACCGCAGCCTAGACCTGCTGGGGGCTCAGGCCATCCTTCCACCTCAGCCATCCATGTACCTGGAACCACAGGCATCTGCCCTCAGGCCCGGCTCATTCTTTTTTGGTTTATTGTAGAGATGAGATTTCACCAAGTTGCCCAGGCTGGTCTCAAACTCCTGAGCTAAGGCACTCCTCTCACCTAGGCCTCCCAAAGTGCTAGGATAACAGGCTTGAATATCCGTGCCTGGCCCACAAACTTAATTTTTAAAAAGATATTATTGGAAATGAAGTGGTAAAGGAGGATTGGAGAGATTATTATTTAAGAGAACTGTGTGATAAACTATTTTGAAAGTAGAACACATTGGAGTTTGAAATCTTATCCCTTTAAGCAAAACTTTAAAAAATTGCTTCATCAATTGAACATGTTATAATGTTAACATTAGATAAAGGACTTGTTCAAAAGGGAAAAATTTAGCAAAGTCTTGGTATTCAAATGTCCATAGTTCTCTCATTTGATTAGGTTATTATTAATATCACACCAATCATGCTTTTGCCTCACATCCTTTATGCTTACTTGTTCCACTGTTAAAAAGTACTTTTTCTGGTATTTATATAATTCACTGCCTTATTTCATCCATGTCTCTCTTCAAATATCCCCTTATGAGAGAAAAATTCAGTTTTCTAGTTTTCTTCTAAGAGCTCTATAGTTTTAGGTCATACATTTGGCTCTTTAATTCATTTTGAGTTACTTTTATAATGTGGTGCAAGATAAGTATCCAAATTCATTCTTTTGAATGTGTACGAGTATCCAGTTTTCCCAGCACCATTTGTTAAAAACTACCATATACCATACTGCATATACTATATTACATATGTTCTCTGTGTGTGTGTATTTAGATATATAAACAAACTCACACATGCACATATACGTGTGTGTGTGTAATAACAATGCAACCAACAGTCTTGAATTTCCTAATTCATATATCTACCTGCTTTGCATTTCTCCATTGCACTTATTACCACATAACAAAATTAATGGTGTGATGTTTATTTTTGCCTCATCATTAGAGTGTAAACTCTAAGAGAACAAGGAAATATATGTATGTATAATGTCCAATGTAAGTCATATTTATATTTATTTCACAGACTATATATTTATCCATTTATCTATCTGCAATCATTTATCTTCTATCTGTTCATATTGATATCTTTGACACTAATTCAGGAACACAATACTTACTTTAGACCTATCTTGCTTAACTTCTTTCTTTCATGCTCATGGTCTATAATATATTTACTTATTTACTCATCCCTAATACAGTTATAAAAAGTTCTAAAATTTTTCACTGGAATTCTAGTAAGAAATAAAAAAAGACAATTAAAGGACACAATGATTACAAGTCCTTTTGTCTTTAGCCTTTATAGTGTCCAATCAAAACAGAAAGGCCCATTTCTTCTCCTCACAAATTTGTGTGCATCATTGTAGTTAATTTTTCCTCCAAACCCTAACCATGGTTACCACTGATCTGTACTCCATCAGTATAGTTTTAACCACTTTGAAAATGCTGTACAAATGGAACCACATAATATGTGACTTTCTAACTGGCATTTTTCTTATTTTAATTATTTATTTATTCATTTATTTTATTATAAAGATGTGGTGTACAATTCAGGGTTAGTTTTACAGACATTGATTATGCAGATACACTTGTTGATGTGGTATGCCTCTCATTCTCAGAGAAGTTTCCCTCAACTGCCATTCCCACCACCCCTTCCCTGACAGTTTTCCACCACAGCCAATAGTTTTTTTATAGTATAAAAATTGTTCATAGTTCGCTTATGAGTGAGAACTTATGGTACTCTGTTCTTTGTTTCTGTGATAGATCACTGAGTATGATCGACTCCAAATCCATCCAAGTTGCTGCGAAGTCCATATGTTTGTCCTTCTTTATGGCTGCATAATATTCCACTGTATATATGTACCACATTTTTTTTTATCCAGTCCAGCTTTGATGGTCAACATGGTTGGTTCCATGTTTTTGTTATTATGAATAGAGCTGCCACAGACAGGTATCTTATTGGTAAAAAGATTTGAGTTCCTCTGGGTATATTCCCAACAGGGGGATTGCTGGGTCATATGGAAGGTCAATTTCTAGTTCTTTCAGAAATTGTCACACTATCTTTCAAAGACATTGCACTACTTTGCATTCCCACCAGCAGTGTAGAAGTGTCCCTTTTTCTCCTCATCCTCGCCAGGATCTGTTGTTGTTTGTTTTATTAATGATGGTCATTCTTACTGGGGTAAGGTGGTATCTCAAGGTGGTTTTGATTTGCATTTATCTGATGATGAGTAAGACTGATAACTTTTTCATGTGTCTGTAGGCTGCCTGCATGTCTTCTTTTGAGAAGTGTCTATAAATTCCCCTCTTAGAACTGTTTTCATGGCATCCCAGAGGTTAAGATGTTTCTTCATTTTCATTTGTTTCCAGGAATCTTTTAATTTCTTCTTTGATTTCAGTGTTGACCCAGTCGTTGTTCAGCATCATGGTGTTTAGTGTCCATGTCTTTGTGGGCTTTGGGGAAATTTTGTTGATGTTGACAATCACTTTTATTCCATTGTGGTCTGAGAATGTGCATGGCAAGATTTCAACCTTATGGAACTTGTTTATGCTTGATTTACAAGGATGTGATCGATCTTGGAGTACGTTCCATGTTGTGGTGAATAGAATGTATATTCTGTGGTTGTTGGGTGGAATAATCTGTAGGTATCTATTAAGTTCATTTGGTCGAGAGTCAAGTTTAGGTTCTGGATCTCCTTGTTAAATTTTGCCTCTATGATCTATCTAGGGCTGTCAGGGGGGTATTCAAGTCCCCTGTTATAATAGTGTTAGAGTCAATATCTTTTTTTTAGCTTATTTAGTAGTTGCTTTATAAATGCTGGTGCTCCTGTGTTGGGTGCATATATGTTTAACATATATTTCTTGTTGATGTATTGAACCTTTTATCATTATGTAGTGTCCTCTTGCATCCTTTTAAATTTTTGATAGCTTAAAGGTTGTTTTGTCTGAATTAAGATCACAACTTCTGCCTTCCTTTGTGATCCATTTGCCTGGAAGCTCGTTTTCCATACTTTAGTTTTCAGTCTGTGTGCATCCATTGTAGTGAGATGAGTCTCCTGGATGTAGCAAATAATTGGATTATGGTTTCTTATCCAGTTTGCCATTCTGTGTCTTTTCAGTGGTGCATTTAGTCCATTCACATTCAGGCTGATTATTGAAATATGATTGTTTATTGCTGTCATGAGGTTCTTATAATGTGTTTTCTTTGTTTGCTTGCTTTCTTTTGGCTTTGGGGTTAATGTATGTGTGTGTCTTCAAGTTTCTTGTTGTGCTATGTTCTCTGTTGATTCTGTGTTCTGCTGTTCTCTTGGGAAGTGTGTGGTCATTCTTTTTTTTTCTTTCTTCTGTGCTTAACATCTTCTTAAGCATCTCCTGTAGATCTGGTCTGGAAGCTGCATATTCTCTTAGGAATTGGATGTCTGGGAAGGACTTTAATTCTCCATCACTGATGAAGATGTGCTTGGCTGGATAGGAAATTCTTGGTTGAAATTGTTTATCTTTCAGGACTTTGAAGATAAACAGTCCCTTCTTGCTTGTACTGTTTCTGCTGATAGGTCTGCTGCTATTCTGATTTGTTTTCCCTGGTAGGTAGTTTGACCTTTCTCTCTTGCTGTCTTTAGGATTTTTTCTTTTTGCCTACTTTTTGTAGGTAAATTATTATGTGTCTAAGTGTTGGTCTTCTCATTTGATGTCTTGTGGGGGTCATCTGTATCTCTTCTGCTTGGCTGGTCACATCCCTGGTGACATGGGGAAACTTTTCTTGGATTACTTCCTGAAATATTTGCTCCTAGTTGCTCTCCATTTCTTTTTCTTCTTCTGGGATACCAATCAGGTGTAGGTTCAACCTCTTGATATAATCGCACATCTTCTGTAGGCTTTGTTCTTTCTTTCAGAGTCTTCTTTCTATGTTTTTTACAGATCTGATTAATTCCAAATTCTGGTCTTCAAGTTCTCAGATTCTTTCTTCCACTAGATTAATTCTGCTTTCCATTCTTGTCATCTTGTTATTTATTTCCTGGCTGAAATTTTTTTTATTGCCAAAATCTCTGTTACAACTTCTTTCAGTGTTGCTTCTTGTCTTTCTTGAGTCTTATTCACTCTTTCCATCCATTCCCTAATCCCTGTCATATTCTGGGACCAGTAGTTGGTGACTTCCATTGTTTGAGCACCAAGGTCTGATTTTTCAGGAGTTTTGTCTTTGGTACACTTGAAATTGCCTGTGGTCTTCCTTTGGTGTTTCCTCATTTGTGAACAGATCTCTTGTTTTTCTCTTTTGTGCTCTTATTCAGTACCAGTTGGAGAGGACTTCCCTTCTGATGTTTGCTCAGTCCTCTATTCTTCCCTGATCCAGGCTCTGGATTTGATCACTGATCTCTTTGGAGTTCTTCCTCATCCTTTTCTGGCCACACCCTTTGTCCTGCAACTGGATCAGGGTAGGGAGTGGGGCACCTGGAACTCAGCACTTGTCATGTCCCTCTGAGGTTTGTGCTTTCAGGATATTCCCTCTGGGTCATGATCAATCCCTGAGTAGTTGATCATCATTCACAGAGAGTGGGTCTATTGCTTCGTCTTGAGCAAGTCAGAGCACTTTCCTCCCCTACCTTCAAGATGGTTGTGAGGTGCCTCTCTTGTCCTCTTCTGTGGAACTTTGTCTCTGAAATTCCTCCACAGCCCCTGTTGCCAGTGCCCTGCCAAGTACTGAAGTGGTGAGGCAAAGCCAGGAGCCAACAGTATCTTTCCTGCCACAATGGTGAGGGAGAGCCTGGGTTGATGGTTTCTCCTTTCTGCTTTTTCGCAGAAAAACTTTTGTTAAACAAAAAAAGGTACTCGGTTTCTGCGACCTGGGAAGAGCCAGGGACAAAACAGATGCTGCAGCACCAGCTATTGCACTGGGGGCCTGGCCACTTGCTCACAAGCCCTATTTAGACAGTCTTTCCTTGAGACTTCCTCTTTAACATATGGGTTATATAGAAGTGTGCTATTTAAAAAAATTGGAGCCGGGCTCGGTGGCTCAGTCTGTAATCCCATGCTTTGAGAGGCTGAGGTGAGTGGATTGCCTGAGCCCGCGGGTTCGAGACTCGCCTTGGCAACTTGGCGAGACTTCATCTCTACAATAAATCAAAAAATTAGCCGGGCATGGTAGCACGTGCCTGTAATTCTGGCTACTCGGAAGGCTGAGGCAGAAGGATCGCCGGAACCCAGCAAGTCGAGGCTGTGGTGGCCAGGAGCGGCCACTGCACTCCAGTCTGGGCGACAGAGTGAAACTCCAACTCAAAAAAAAAAGAAAAATGGGGGAATTTTCAGATATATTTTACTGATTTCTAGTTCATTTCAATTGTTGTCAGAGGATATGCATTCTATGATTTCTTTGTTAAATTTTTAAGTGTGTCTTAGATTCAGCAATATGGTCTATTTTGTTAAATGTTTCATGCACATGTGAAAAAAGTATATTTTTTTATTTAGGGGTTGAGTTTTCTATAAATTTTTTTAGGTCAGTTTGGTTGATAATATTTCTCAGATCTTCTCTCTTATGTCTGATATTCTGCTTGGTTTATCTACTGAGAGAAGAGTGTTAATGTCTTCAAATATAATAATGGACTTTTTGATTTCTGTTTTAAGTTCTATCAGTTTTTACTTAATGTATTTTGAAACTCTGGTGTTAAGTGCATACATATTTTGAATTATTATGTCTTCTTGGAGAATTGACCCCTTTATTATTATATATTGCCCCTCTTTCCCCTGGTAATATTATCTGTCTGGAGGTTTACTTTGTCTGATATTAATAAAGGTATTTCAGCTGCATTTTTGATGAGTGCTTGTATTATGTATATTTTTCTTTCTTTTTTAAACTTATACCTTTATAAATATTTTGGCTCCATTGTGCATATTTTCCTTGCTTTAAACCCATCTATGTCTTTACATATATTTTGGTTGCACTGTAGAGAACACTTGGTCTTAATTTTTAAATTCTAATATGGTAATCTCTATTCTTTGGTTTCTGCATTTATGCAATTTTCCTTTAGTGAGGTCATTGATGTGATTTGATCAATATTGACCATCCTGCTACCAGTTTTCTATTCATTCCACATGCTCTTTTCTTCTACCTTCTTTTGGGTTAATTGAGCATTTTTATTATTCAATTTTGTCTCCATTATTAAATTACTCTGTATTACTCTATTTAAAAATAGTTGTCATCCTAGAGTTTGAATTACACATCTTTCATTAATTCAAGCCTACCTTGAAATTTTATGCCATTGCATGTGTGGTATAAGATCTTTGACAACATATTTTCCCTATTTTTTCCTCCTATCTTCTCTGCTACTTTTGTATTAATTTTCACTTTTGCATATAATTTAAAAACAATGTTTTGGAGCAAGTTTTTCTTTAAACAAGTAAAGCAAAACAAGAAGTAATTAGAAGAATTAGAATTAAGAAAAAAAATTAGACATTTTATACAACTATTTCTTTGTGTTGATTCAAGCTTCTTGATATCATATTCATTCTGCCGGAAGAATATCTATTAATATTTCTTATAGTGAAGATATGATAGCTAATTTAAGTATCAACATGACTAGATCATGGGATGCCCAGATATCTGGTTAAAAATTATTTCTAGGTGTGTCTGTGAGGGTGTTTCTGGAAAACACTAGCATTTGAATCTGTAGACTGAATAAAGAGACTTGCTTTTCCCAGTGTGGGTGGGCATCATGAATAAAATAAAAGGTGGAGGAAGAATAGATTCTCTCACTCTCTACCTAACTGTGTGAGTTGAGACATAGATCTGTCCTTAGTGTTCCTGGTTGCTAGGCCCTGAGAATCAGCCTGGAATCTACATCATCTGCTGTTTGACTCTCAGGTCTTTGAAGTTTGCCATCAGCTTACCTGGGTCTCCAGCTTGAAAAACTTCTCTGCATTCATAATCATTATATGATCCAATAACTTATAATATCTATCTATCTAGCCTGTCTATCATCATTTATCTATCTATCCTGTTGGTTCTGTTTCCCTGGAGAACCTTGACTAATACAGTAAATATGCTGCAGTTGATTAAATTAGTTTTTATTTTCGGGAAATTATAAGGGGAGACCACCCCAAAAAGCAGAATTATCTCTTGGAGAGTGGGTCCCATGTGGTACAGGCTTCCCATCAGTAAAGTGTTCGAGGAAAACATCGGCATCAGTGTATCAGCTGGCGTTGCTATGAAAGGATGTCAGTTTTAGTGAATTTTTGTGACAAACATGTGACTGATTCTTCCACCATGTCGATGTACCTGCCTGCACCACTGCTGAGTGTTCAGCAGTTTTGGACCCAAAATGGCATGAATTCCATGCCCCACCATCCCTATTTACCCAATCTCACCTTGAGTGACAGCTTTTTGTTTTCCCGGAAGAAAACAGCCCTCAAAGGGAAACGTTTTGCTGATGTGGACGAGGTGACACAAAATATGGCAGAAGCACTAAAAGGCATCAAATTGACGAGCAGTAGAAAAAGCGTCTCAATAGGTGTATTGGATCAAACGGAGAGTACTTTGAAGGTGACTGAAGTTTAAACATGTAAGAATAAATACATAATTTTTATAAATAAATTCTGATTGTTTTGGGGCCCCTCTTGTACTTCATCATTATTTAAAGATATTTGCACGAAGACTATAACTGTGAATTGATTTACTTTTTAATTTCAGCACTTTATAGATGTCATCTTAATGTTCTCTGTGTTATATTGTCTGACAAAAAAACATTCCCTGTGATTCTTATTGTTGTTCCTCAATAATGTAATATGTATTTTTTCTCTGACTGACTTAGGTTTTCATCTGTTTGAATATAAGTGTGCTTCAGTGTGTAGGGGGTGGGTTTATGTTGATAATTATTCCAAGTGGTTTTCTCTGTACCTCTGCACTCTGTGGTTTATCACGTGGCATTAGTTTTGGAGAGTTCTCTGCCAATATTTCTTTAAATAATTACTCTCCCCTCTTTTCTCTTCTCTTTTTGTGATTTCAATTACACATATTGCAGATCATTTTATATTATTATTTAAATCTTGATTGTGCTGTATTTTTATTGTTAGCCTTTTACTTTTTGTGTTTCTATTTGTATAATTTTTATGGATATATCTTAAAGTTATGCAGTTCATTCCTCAGCTGTTTCCAATATGTTGGTGATTCCATAGAAGTCATTCTGTATGAGTTAGTGAGTTTTTCATTTTTAGCACTTTATTTTATTCTTTTTTTATAGCTTCTATTTATCTGCTAAAATTAGTCATCTGATGAAAATGTCTAACAGATTAATCATAGTTATTTTAAATTTTCTTCTTGAGAGTTCCAACATCTGTCTCATATCCAAGTCTGGTTCTGGTGATTGCTTTGTCCCTTGGTAGTATGTATTTTGTTGCTGTTGCTGTTGCTTTTTAAATATATTCATAATTTTTTTGTTAAAACATGGGCATGTTATGCCAGACAGTAAAGATGAAGGTGAATAGTTCTTATGTCTAGAAATTTGTATGCCTTTGTTTTTACTAGACTTTTAATGTTTTTTATCGGTTTGGTTTGTGTGTGTGTGTATATGTGTCATTTTAGCAAGAGTAGAACAGGGTTTGCAATTTCTTGCTGCAACTGTTAACATTACTGTGCCAGGCTACAAGTTGCTCAGCTATATATTGTATTTATGGTGAAATCCGTTGTGCCTACAAATTTTTATCAATATCTGCTCTATCCTCAATTTTAGAATTTTCCTTTGAAATGTGCCTCAGAAAAGGCCTTCTTCCAGATTCCTATAACACTCCCAAGAGTATTTCCCTTTTATTTATTACTTGACTCTTGTTAGCCTGATGATAGAGAATTTCTCTATTGTTCTGGTTAGTCCTTCATCCTAGGCAAACACTGTAATCTCTTGTCTTGGAAGTGGGCTCTTCTCAATACTCATACCCCTTTCCAGATGTAGATATTGGCCCAGTCAGTACTCCTGCCTGCCTTACTCTAAACAGGTAGGTTTTTTTTTCCCCCCCGGATTCTCTTCCACTAGCTGTGGTGTGCTCACCAGTACTTTAAGGGTGACAGTCTTTGTTGCCCTTTTCTTCTCAACAGTTTAAGACTTTTGTTTCTACAAATGGAATAAGAGAAATGGATCACATTAGAAGTTGTTGCTACTATTCCCTCACCCAAACATGAACTATGACAGATATTTCTCAGGACCTCAGTGAATTTTGCTTTGAGTGTCCAGTGACATTCATGGAGAAGTGGCTGTAGGTGAGTGTGCAGTTTGAAAGATCTTTTTTAGGACCTTATCATTTGAGTGTCTGGTGATATCCATGGAGAAGAGGCTATAAGTGAGAGTGAATTTTTCTAATGTCTCTGCCTCTAGGAAATTTATATTTTCTCCCAAGCCATTGGGAGAGCTTTTACCAACTTGTCAATACGTTGTAACATTTAAAAAAAATTTTTGAGATACTTTTAGAATTACAGAAAGGTGGCAAAATAGTAGAGTTCTCTTATGTATACTATTATCCAGATTCCTCTTATGTCAACATTTCACATAGGCTTAGAACATTTATCAAATCCAATAAATTATTTTTGTCACTGAAAAATAACTTAAATCTTAATAGTTTTGGGTTATATCATCTCTACATAAAGAGTGTTTGTATCTTATTTCTCCTTGCCTCTCTTTTCTTAGATTTCAAGTTATGTAGCTGCTTTGTGACCTCAATTTTCTGATAGGTTTTTTTAAATTATGAATTTTCAATCTGTCTGGCTTTGTTTCTGTTGTTGCAAAGGTGGCAGTGATGATTTTTACAGCTTTGTGTAGTCCCAGTATAAATCAGGAGTAAATAAGTATTTTTAAATGAATGTAAAAATGAATGAGTAATAAGTTGCCTATAGGTAAACTTGATGTACAAGAGAAAACAAAACAAAATAACCATTTGGACAGTAATATGTGTTGTGCAGGTTAAATATTTTTTTTAATTTTCTCTGTTTATGTACTAAGTTACTAACCTGTTTGGTAGTCCTTCAGAGGCTAGACCTAAATGTAGTATTTAAAAATACTTCACACCAATTTTTTTCTTTTTTTGCATTTTAGTTAAACATCTAGTCAAAATATATATTTTTTCACATTTGTGATTACTTTTTAAATGAATGTATCCATTTACAAAGTGAACATATGTAAAGTAATGGCTCTAGGTCCTTAAGTTCTAATTTGAGAATCTTGTGGAAAAACTGATACGCTTCAAAATAGTCAAAATCTATACATTGAAAATCTTCTCTTCTTATACAGTAACCAGGTACATAGGAATGAACTATGGTATGTACTGGTCAATCTGACCTTGTTACTTGTTAATGTGATGCAATTACAATGCCCGGTTTTATTGAGACTTTCTATTTTGGGGAATAGACAATAGTTGTTTTGAGATATCCAGACACTTAATTTTGTCTTTGTTATCACTCAAAACATTTAGGGGCACAACTGTCGAATAGATGGATTATGGTTTTTAAGACTCAAAAATTTGTATGCATATTAAATGTCTCCCATTATGGGAGCTATAATTCTAAAATAATGTTTTATGGTTTTTACAAATGAAAGGGATTTTGGAGATGATTTAACTCAATACTGGGTGAATGGAGGTAAAAAAAGCATAAAAGATCACAAATCCAGTTAGGAAGAAATGTGTCCAAATTTGAATTTTCTCACTTTGTGACTATTGTACTTACATCACATGGCATTTTGTTTTGAGTATTTGCCTTTAAAAAATCAATCAATATTTTACATAAAATATTTTTAAAATATTTTGGAACTATATTCAGACTTAACTTAGGAGTTACATAAGAAAATAAGTCTCATTACTGTAAAGTCATGCCTCATACACTTAAATTGTATAAAAGTATAAGGAAGTACTTATATTAGTAAAATGTTCCTACTACCTCGTTCTATTGTTGGCACAAATGACATGCGCCAACAGTGCATAGTAATTATGCATTCCCTAACATTCTTTGTTCATTAGATTTAAAGGGTATGTAGGATGATAATTGCCACTTAATAATCTGCACTCTGTTTTGAAAGAAAGAAATTAACATATATTTATTTTGCAAATACAGCAGTGGCTAAACTTGATTTCAAAATAAGATTTTTGTCCTTATTTTAAAGCAAGCACTATGCCAAATTATAATAAAACTAAATAATCTTATATAGAAACTATATTATGCAGTGATAGTCTCAATCTTTTATTTAAAGAAAATATTCTTATTCTATATGACATGTTAGGACTCAGGAAAAGTATGTAACTTTAAATATCCAACTTTTTATGAAAAACTATATTTACATATTTTTGAAACAGAGTCTCACTCTGTCTCCCAGACTGTAGTACGGTGGCATGCTCCCAGCCACCGCAACATTGATCTGCTGGGCTCAGGCGATCCTTCCACCTCAACCTTCCAAGTAGCTGGAACTACAGGTGCATACTATCATGCCTGGCTTATTTTTTGAGTTCTTGTAGAGACAAGGTCTCAACAAATTGCCCAGACTGGTCTCAAACTCCTGAGTTTAGGCAGTCCTCCCGCCTTGGCCTCCCAAAGTGCTGGGATTACAGGCTTTAGTTATTGTGCCTGGCCCGATAATATATTTCTTTTATTTGTTCACAAATGAAATACAAAGGCCTAACTGCTTCCAATGATGTAATGCTGTATAATTTTATTCAACAGATATATATGTTGTGCCTAGTCATTTAGGTGCTGAGTTATAACAGTAAAATAAAAAACAAAAATTATTGTCATAATGGACCTTACATTTTAGTGGAGAAGGTAAAAATATTTTATAAAATAAAAAATATGTATTATGTTAATTGGTAACAAGTGATTAGGGACATGTAAAAGGCAGTTTTTTTCAAAATTATTTTGATTATTTGGGGTTTCATAAGAGTGTATCTTAATTTTATTTTACTTTTTATTATTTTTAATTTAAAAAGCAATTTTTTTATTTTAAAGAGGTGGGGCACAATTTGGGGTTAGGTACATAAGTGGTCATCATACAGGTAATGTTTGGGCCTCCCCTTGGTTCCCAGTTCACCCAGTTTGAGATTGGGTACCCTGAATGATGTTATGTGCCCCCACCCTCTCCTGACATTATTCCACTACTGCCAATCCTTTTCTTATAGTATTATGACAAATGTTCAAGGTCTGCTTATGAGTGAGTACACGTAGTACTCAGACCTTTAGAAAAACAAAATTATGGACTTCACAACTATTGGGATTTTAATAAAAATTGTGTTGAATCTATAGATTATTTTGGGTAGTGTATTAGTCAGACATCTCCAGAGGAATAGAGTCAATAGGAGATATATACATATATGTGTGTATGTGTGGCTGTGTGTCTGGGTGTCTGTGTGTGTGTGTGTGTGTGTGTGTGTGTGTGAGTGAGAGAGAGAGAAAGAGAGAGAGAGTTTAATAGGGAAAAATGGATCATACAATTACAAAGATGAAGAGCCACAATAGGCCATTTTCAAGTTGGAGAATGAGACTAGCTAGTAATGTGACTCAGTCAAAGTCCAAAAGCCTTAACAACAGGGATACAGACAGCCTGAGAGCCCCTGGGTGCCCAATAGAGCAAGTCCTATGAACCAAAGGCCAAAGAACTTGGAGTTTGATGTCCAAGGGCAGAAGGAGAAAAAGTGTCCTGTTAGAGAAATGGAAGAAAGAGAGAAAACTAAGCAAGCTGAATATTCCCCTTCTTCTGTTTGCTTTTATCTAAGTAAGCTTATAGCCAGTTGGATGATGTCCTCTCACACTTAGTCTCCCAGTCCACTCATTTGTCAGTCTCCTCTGAAAACATCCTTATAAACACATCTAGAAGCAATTGTTCACCAGTCTCTCAATTCAGTCAAGATGATACTTAATTTTAATTATCAGGAACAGTATGAAATCTTAACAACTTCAAGTCCTTCAATAAATGAACACAAGATGTCTTTCCATTTATTTGTGTTTTCTTTAATTTTTTCAGCAATGTTTTATAGTTTTTAATGTATAAGTTTCCACTTTTTAAGTAGGTTTATTCAGTATTTGATTCTTTTTAATATTATTGTAAATGGAATGTTTTCTTAATTTATTTTTCAGATTATTTGCTGTTAGTGTATATAAATGCAACTCACTTTTGTGTGTTGATAATGTAACCTTCAACTTTACTGAATTTGTTTACTATATCTAAACAAATTTTGTGAAATCTTTAGAGTTTTCTATATATAAGAACATGTCATTTTTGAACAAAGATAATTTTACTTTTTCCTTTTTAAGTTTGAAGTTTTAACTTCTTTTTAATGATCATTTGCTTTGGCTAAGACATCCAATACTGTGTTGACTAGAAGTGGCAAAAGTGGGCATCTATGCTTTGTGCCTGATATTAGAGGAAACGCTTTCAGTATTTCACCATTGAGTATGATGTTAGCTGTGAAATTTTTATAAATGCCTTTTATGTTGAGGTAATTTTCTTTTATTCTCTGTTGAGTGTTTTTATCATAAAAGTCTGTTAAATCTTTAATATAATGATGTTTTTTACTCTACATTCTGTTAAAATAATATGTTACATTGATTGATTTTCTTTTTCTTTTCTTTTTTTTTTTTTTTTTTTTTTTGAGTTGGAGTGTCACTCCATTGCCCAGACTGGAGTGCAGTGGCCGCTCCTGGCCACCACAGCCTCGACCTGCTGGGCTCCGGCGATCCTTTTGCCTCAGCCTTGCAAGTAGCTGGAATTACAGGCATGCGCTACCACGCCTGGCTAATTTTTTTATTTATTGTAGAGATGAGGTCTCACCAAGTTGCCCAGGTAGGTCTTGAACCTGCGGGCTCAGGCAATCCACTCACCTCAGCCTCCAAAGGTGCAGGATTACAGGCTGAGCCACTGAGCCGGGCTTGATTTTCACATGTTGAACTATCTTTGCTTTTCAGGACTAAATCCTGATTGCTCATATGGTGTTTTGTTTTTGTTTTTGTCTTTTTTTAATGTGTTATTGGATTCAGTTTGCTAGTATTTTGTTTAGGATTTTTGCATCAATATTTTTCAGGGATATTGGTTTGTATATTTTATTTTCTCATAGTGTCTTTGGCTTTGGTATCAGGGTAACTTTGGCCTTATAGAAAGAGCTTGAAAGTGTTGACAGTTTTTCAGTTGGGGGCAGGGGAAGATTCTCAGAAGGATTGTTTTTAATTCTTCTTTAAAGGTTTAGTAGAGCCGGGCTCAGTGGCTCAGCCTGTAATCCCGCGCTTTTGGGAGGCTGAGGTGAGTGGATTGCCTGAGCCCGTGGGTTCGAGACCTGCCTGGGCAGCAAGACCTCATCTCTACAGTAAAAAAAAAAAAAAAAAAAAAAATCAGCCGGGCATGGTAGCGCATGCCTATAATTCCGGCTACTTGGAAGGCTGAGATGGATGGATCGCCGGAGCCCAGTAAGTCGAGGTTGTGGTGGCCGGTAGCGGCCACTGCACTCCAGTCTGGGCGACAGAGTGAGACTCCAACTCAAAAATAAATAAATAAATAAAAATAAATAAATAAATAAATAAAGGTTTAGTAGAATTCTTCAGTGAAACCAGTTGGTCCTAGGCTTTTCTTTATTGGGAGGTTTTTGATTTATCATTCAATTTCCTTACTAATCATGGATTAGATTTCACTGATTAGATTTTCTATTTATAATTCAGTGTTGACAGGTGGGTGTGTTTCTAGGAACTCATTAATTTCTTCTAAGTTGTCAAATGTGTTGAATTCTTCTATTGTTATTGTATCATCTATTTCTCACTTCAATTCTGTCAAAATTTGCTTCCTATATTGGTTGATAGTGGTGCACATGTCTTCTATTATTTTATTGGTCTTCTGTTTGGTTGTTCTATCATTACTGAAAGCGAGTTGTCAAATTCTTTTACTATTACTATGTTGTCTATTTTTCTCTTCAAATCTGTCGAAGTTTGCTTTATATATTCAGGAGCTTTGAGGTTTATACATATATATTTATAATTATACATTCTTGGTGAAATGACACTTTTAGCGTTATGTATCTTTTCTTTCTCTTGGAGCAGTTTTTGATTGAAGTCTTGTTTAATATTTCTATAGCCACTCCTGTTATCTTTTGGTTATCAGTCTTCCAATCTTTTACTTTCAGTCTACATGTGTGTCCTTAGATCTAAAGTAAGTTTCTTGTTCATAGCATATAGTTCGATACTGTTTATAATCTATTTAGTCAATTTATGTTTTTGACTAGGGAGTGTAATCTATTTATTTTTTAAATAATTATTTATAGGGGATTTATAGTATAATTTTTTTCTGTATGTTTGCAGCTTTCTTTGTCTTTTCTTTCTAATCTTATTGTCTTTCTTTGTGTGTGCATTTTTTTAGTTTTTAATAATGTGCTTTGATTCCCTTCTCATTTCCTTTTGTGTAGATTTTATAAATTTCTTTGTGGTTACTATTGCAATTTCATAAGTCATTTTAAAGTTATAGCATTCCATTTTAAATTAATAACAGTTTATCTTCAATTCCATACAAAAAAATTATTCCTTTACAACCTCACTTCCAGTTTATGTTGTTGATGTCACAATTTATATCTTTATACATTGTATACCCATTGACATAGATTTATAACTAGTTTTTGTTTTTGTCATTTAAATTCTGTGAACCAGAATTACAGTAGTACTATATTTACTTTTACTGGAGAGCCTTATGATTTGAAATAGCTTTGTGTTGCTGTCTTCTGCACATTTATTTGAACTTAAAATACTCCTTTTAGCATATGTTTTGTAGAACAATTCTAGTGGTAATGAACTTCCTCAAATTTTGCTTATCTAGGAAAGTCTTTCTTTTAATTTTTTTTATTTTAAAGATGTGGGGTACAAATCAGGGTTAGGTATACAAATGTTCATTATGCAGACACCCTTATTGATGAGGTGTGCCCCACTCCCTTGGCAGTTTCCCACTATTGCCAATCCCTTTCTTATAGTGTTATGATAATTGTTCAAGGTCTGCTTATGAGCGAGAACATGTGGTACTCAGTTTGTTTCTGTGATAGATCACTCAGTATTATAGACTCTAAGTCCATACATCCAAGTTACTGTGAAGTTCATGTTTGTCCTTCTTTATGACTGCATAATATTCCACTGTGTTTGTGTTGAAAGATATTTGGTCAGATACAACATTTTTGATTGATATTGTTTAAAAATTTCAGCATTTTGAATATCTCATTCCCCTTTTGTCCTGCATAGTTTCTGCTGAAAAATCTACTAATAATCTAATCTAATGGAAGTCCCGTATATGTACTAAATCACCTTTTTCATGCTACTTTTGCAGTTATCTCTTTGTTTTCTTTTAGACATTTTAATTATAATGTATTTTGGTGTGGTTCTTTTTTGATTTATTTTAGTTAAACTTATTTGGGCTTCTTCAATATGCATGTTTATTTGTTTCCTCAAATTTAGTTATTTTTTGAACATTATTTATTTAAGTAAGCTCTTTATCTCTTTATTGCTTTTCTTTTGGTTGTTTCCATTATGCACATTTTGTACTTATCCCATGATCTTTGAATATTCTGTTTTTTTTCCAATCTTCTTTTCTTTCTTATCTTACCTTTCAATTTGGAAGGTTTCTAATGTCAAGTCCACAAACTCAGATCTTCTTTCTTCACCCAAGTGCCATCTATTAATGAGCCCATCAAAGGTATTATTTTTTCTATTACTGTGTTCTTTTAATATCTCTTATTTCTTTTTGACTATTTCTTAAAATTTCCATCTTCCTGCTTACATATCCATCTGATCTTGCATGTTGTCTGCTTTCTCCATTAAAACCCTTAGAATATTAACTGAATTTTTTTTTTAAATTCTGATTTCAACATACCAACATTCCTGACTGTCTTAGTCCATTTGGATTACTATAACAAGATACCACAAACAGGCAGCTTATAAACAATAGAAATTTATTTCTTATAGTTCTAAGGGCTGATAAGTCTGTGATTAAGGTGCTAACCATTTCATTGACAGCTGAGGGCCCCCTTCCTGGTTTATAGATGGCCATTTTCTTGCTGCAATTTCACAAGATGAAATAGGTTAAGGGTCTCTTTTGGACCTCTTTGTTAAGGTCACTAATCCCATTTATAATGGTTCTTCATTCGTGATCTAATCAGCTTCTTAATATCATCACCCTGTTGGTTAATATTTCAACATATTTATTTTGTGGGAGCACAAACATTCATATCATAACACTGCCATATGTGCCTCTGGTCTTGATACTTTTCAATTCCTTCAAGTTGTGAGTTTTTGGATTTTAGTATGCCTTGTGATTTCTTGTGAAAATATGGGCATGATGGACTGAATAATATAAACTGCTATAAATAGGCTTTTTGTAATGCAATGGTAAGGAGTAGGGGCAAAAAAATGCATTCTATAGTCCTGTGATTAAGTTTCAGTCTTTTGGTGTACTTATACCCCTGAACGGTAAACTTCAGCAATGCCACTCAGTTTCTGAGATGGATTAGGCTGGACAGAAGGGGTTGAAGTTGGGTATGTATCTTCCTCCAAGTAGGTTAGTTCTGAATAAACTTCCAGCAAGTTAAGTTCTTCTGAAGGCAGGCCTTTTAAAAAATAACAGAACACCCTGGCATATATCAAAATGGTTCCTTTACTCCTCTCCTTGACAGAAGAACAAGAGAAATTTTTTTCTGATATTCACTGTGATGATCTGAATGTAATACTTACAAAAATGTGAGGCCCTACCTGAGTTCCTCTAAAGGTTTTATCTTTCGGGTTTCTCTGCACTGTGCCTCCAGCACTTTTCCAATTATAGTTCAGGTTTTTCTACTCTGTCATTGGTTTCCACAGAGGTTTCTGCTCTGGTAGGTCATGGATTTTTGTATCTGCCCATCTGGCTAATTTTGAAGGCAGTGATTTGCCCTGTGATTTCACTTCTCTTATGCGTTTAAAAAGGGTTGTTGATATTTTCAGTTTGTTCAGTTTTGTGCTTGTTTTTAGAAGGGAGTGGCAACTTTGAAATTTTTTATATGGTGGAACATAAATTGGAAGACTCCATATGTTTCTTATTTATGGCTTCCTATTCTATGTTGAGATTCATATCTGAATCATATTTGATAATAGTTATTTTAATATTTGTGTCTCATAATCACAACATCTAGAACTCCTTTATGTTATTTAGTTTTCTATTGATATTATTTACCTGGTCTTATTATATTGCTTTTATTATACGCCAAATATTGCATATGAAATGTTGTAGAGATACTTGGAGGTTCAGAATTATAGTCTTCTTTCAAACAGGATTTACTTTACTTTTTTCAGGCAATTAGAGTATAGGCATACCACCTCTAGGAATTCAATGATTGATCAAAATGTGCTTCCTATATTGGTTGATAGTGGTGCACATGTCTTCTATTATATTATGAGTTTAATCCTTTAAGTGGTCTTGTCTACATACAGTGTTTTCTTTCCCTTAAAGAGCAACCCTCAAAAGCCTGAAATGAGAGCATGGGGTGGTTAAAAGAGACTTTATTCTTTGTTGGGCTTTGAATTCCAATTGTCTCTCCCAGCCTTATGAAACTGCTAAAAGCTCTGATTGTTTTTCAGGCTCTCATAAGTCCATATTGGCTAAATTAATGCATTGAAGGGAAACATAGAGTGAAATGCCCTGCTTACCATTCTATTTTTCCCTTTTTTCTTGAGTGCTGGCTTTTCATATTCTTTCTGCCTTAGTGGTTCACTCATGCCTTAAGAATATTTTAAACAATATTCTTCACAGTTTTTCTAGGTGTTTTCTGCAAGATGATTTGTCTGAGTCAAGCTGATCTGTCACCGCTGGAAGTGAAATTTCCTGTATACATTTTGATATGATGTTTCTTACATAATGCTTCATCACTGACTCCTTTAACTATATTTGCCTTCTTCCTTGGTTTCAGGAGTTATTTGTTTGTACTGAGATTCAAGGTGAGAATGAATGTATTCTCTGGATGCTTTGTAGAATATTTTACCCTCAAGTCTCTGCCTAATTTCCTCTTGTTCTTGATAGCAATATCAAAGCGTTCATTAGTCTAAAGAGCTATTTTTTCTTCCACTTTTTACAAATGTATATTTTAAAAGCCTAAATTGCTATAATATTTTAAAATAAAACATTTTTAATACCACCTTGGTTTGGCTAATTCTTATTTATTTAATCAAATTTTAATCTAGTCACTGTTGTGAAATAGTTTTGCTGATGTAGGTAATGGTGATTGTTCTGGGTGGACTTATTATCATTTGGAAGACCTTAGAAACAAGGATGAGGCTTTGCAGAGACCAAAAGGAAAGAGAAAGCTAGAATAAGAGTAAAAGTGAGCACAAGAATAAGAGCCAGAGACAGGGACGAAATTCTGCCTTTGGACAATGGCTTTGGCCATTGCTAATGAGATGTAGTCTGCCCTCACTGATTGACGGCCTTATGGATTTTAGATTTTCTTAGCCAGCCCCACAATCATATAAGTCAATTCCTGTAATAAATCTAAGAACTTATTAATAAATAATCTGAAACATATATATCATATATATTTTATATATATTATATGTTACATATATATGTTACATATAGCATATATAACAAATGTATATATCTTCTATTGCTTTTGCTTCTTTAGTTGAACACTGACTGATAAAATGTCAATGAACATATTCTTCAGATAAATGCAAATGAAGTCATATCATGTAAATTCACACAAGAATATGCCATAGTAATGGAGTAGTATAAGTCATATTGTATTTAATTGGGTTTCTTTGTCCTGTAGGTGGAAGAAATGACTATTATATACATAATTAACTCAGACTTACTTAATGTAATTAGCTTTGAGAATATCAATGAAAATAGAAACACAATTAATGAATATGCTAATTCTTCCCTTGCTATAGACATCAGGGGATAGTTGATCTTTATCCATGGTTTAAAAATGCATACAAGATTGAATTAATGATTCCCATAAATATTTCTAAAATGCAAAACATAAGAATGCTATTTCAAGTTTAAACTTTAAACAATAGGATAAAAACAACAATTTTTTAAACTCGAGATTAATTAAATATAAAATATGCTGAGAAAATATTGCCTATGTACCAGGAGTCTCTATTAATGCTATAAAAGACTAGGCAGCTAATAATGATTCTTGATAATGTCCATTGAGAATAGAATCCCACCACTCTACATTAGTTCAGACTGTTTTTCTTTTTTGCAAATAAGCTAACATTACCATAATAAACATGTAAAACATCATAAATAACTAAGTGTATATGCAAGAATAAATTACTTCTGCTGTAAGAAACGATAACCAGAGGGAACAAATATTATTCTGGACTTGGGGCAAGCAAAACTATGTAGCAAAATAAAACACTCATTCATTGAAAATAATCTGAAGTTATTCTTTTGGTGTGATTTACTTTAGAAGATTTTATAAATATAGTTTTAAATGAATTATTTTAAATAAATAAGGCAGTAGTTATTTAAAACCTCCTTTCAGAACTCAGTTAAAATCAAATTCAGGGTTCCTTAGTTGCTGAAATTGGCAGTTTTTGAAAAAAGAGTTTATTACTGTAGCTTCAGTTTACATAAAACTATAAATTAAACATATGCAAAAAGTATCATTATTCATTTACAAAAATGTAAAAAAAAAATCCAATCTTATTTA
Source organism: Cephalopachus bancanus (assembly GCA_027257055.1). Lineage (NCBI taxonomy): Eukaryota > Metazoa > Chordata > Mammalia > Primates > Tarsiidae > Cephalopachus > Cephalopachus bancanus. The sequence continues at coordinate 57,664 of JAPVLO010000819.1, forward strand.
AACAGTAATTTTGACACACAGTCCGGATTATGCTTAAGCCCCAGTTTTGGTTAAATTTTATAGTTCAACTAAAATTTTTTTTGACTTTCAGATATTTTATGATAATTTATTATTTTTATAATTTATATTTATAGAAGTCATATATTATTAAGACCATGTAGACTGACATGTCAGACTCACAATTTTACAAACCCTCCAGAATAAAGAATCGAACAAAAGCTGGAAAAAAAAGTAACAATATGCCAATGAATAGTACAATTATTCACGAGTCAACTTTAGGACTAGAAGTATTGTAACTTTGATTATTGCTATTATCATCATTGCTTTATGCAGTAGGAATTCATGCATTGTACAACAGAAAATATTAAGAAAATATACTTTCAAATGTGCTGCACAAAGTTGTTTATGAAATAAATGCCAGCTTCTATTTTACTTTAACTAGGTTTTATTAACAAGCATTGGTGAACCTTCTTTGAAAATACAAATTCTACCATACCTAATTCAATTATTTAGCTTCAGCTTTTTATATTTTTAATGTGTCTGAAAAGAAGAATTCCATGACAAAAGAGAATGTCAAATATCTTTTTGCTTTCTAAACTACCTCTTGAAATGAAAGCAGTTATTTGTCATATGAGAGGTGTTCCTCATCTTAAATACTGAATTGTCTCCTACTAACATTTATCTTTTGTATTTACAGTTCTTTTTATTGATTTTAAAATATTAATTTCTGATATTTTGTATATTTAACTTCATTCTGGATTGTGTTTGATGGTTAATACAAAAATATCTAAGCATAAAAAGTCTGCCTCATAATGTACCTACATCATTCTCTTAATTATTTGGTACCAACTCTATAGATTCTTAATGATACTTAGGATATTGTGAGTTTTTTAATGATAGCGACTCATTCATCAAACAAAAGCAGCAATGTCTAAATGAATATTGGTATGTTGAAAATGTTGGAAACGAAGAGAAACAAGATTTTTTTCTCTCTCTATTTAGTATGCCTTATTTCCCTCTAGATTTTATGAAAGTCATCACTCTCAAAGAAGAAGCTTACCTATTTTCAATAGATGGTTTATCCTCTCTCACACACATATATGCTCCAAAATCCTTCATTTCTTTAACTTTTCAAATTAAATATTTTGGGTTGACAACACTTCTCTACAATTAATTTCTAAGTATCATAGGTATGTTACATAAAGATACTCAAAGCACCCAAAGTTTATAATTAATACTCTATTATGTACTATTTTTTTTTTGAGTTGGAGTCACTCTGTCGCCCAGACTGGAGTGCAGTGGCCGCTCCCGGCCACTGCAGCCTCGACCTGCTGGGCTCCGGCGATCCTTCCGCCTCAGCCTTCTGAGTAGCCGGAACTACAGGCATGCGCTACCACGCCCGGTTGATTTTTTAATTTATTGTAGAGATGAGGTCTCGCTGCCCAGGCGGGTCTCGAACCCACGGGCTCAGGCAATCTACTCACCTCAGCCTCCCAAAGTTGCAGGATTACAGGCTGAGCCACCGAGACCGGCTTATTATGTCCTATTATAGTATAGCATAGACTTGTTATTACATGAACTATAAAGCTGTAAAACTATGTCATTTATTTCTCTTTCTTTTTTTTTTTTTTTTTTTTTTTGAGTTGGAGTCTCACTCCGTCACCCAGACTGGAGTGCAGTGGCCGCTCCCGGCCACTGCAGCCTCCACCTGCTGGGCTCTGGCAATCCTTCCAGCGATCCTTCCGCCTCAGCCTTCCAAGTAGCTGGAACTACAGGCTCGCACTACCATGCCCGGCTAATTTTTGATCTATTGTAGAGATGAGGTCTCGCCAAGTTGCGTAGGCAGGTCTCGAACCCGCAGGCTCAGGCAATCTACTCACCTCAGCCTCCCAAAGCGCAGGATTACAGGCTGAGCTACTGAGCCCGGCTACTATGTCCTTTCAATGTGCAAACCGTTCTCTGGTAAATTAGGGAGCTTCACTGTTGCTTATATGGCTTGCTTCTAGAAATATCAGACTTCAAAACCAATTAACATGAATCATGTCTCTTTTTATTAGGCACAATTTAAGAAGATAAATGTTAACTTTTCTTGACCTTCTAGAAATAATAGAAAATGCAAAGGCCCAAAGTTGCAAAGGAGGCTGATATTAAAGAACATCAGGGAAGATTGTGACTGGAGCATATAGAATGAGGGAAAGAGTAGTAGAAAATGAAGTCAGAAATATAAGGGAGAAGGGAAGATTACTGCTAATGTTTAGGTCATTTTAAGAATTTACATTCTAAGTGAATTTGAGAGCCATTGTAATGACAAGATCTGACAGATTTAATTGGATATCTGTGTTGCCCTGTGGATATTAGACTATGTGTGGGCAAAGTTGGGAAGCTGCAAAGGTGGGAGCAGATAGATTAGTCAGTAGGCTATAAGGCAGTCAAAAATGATGGTTTCTTGGATCATGGTGTGCTGTGGTCTGAATGTTTCTGCCCCTCCCCAAATTCAAATATTGAAACTTAATCACCATTGTAATGACATCGGGATGCAGGGCCCTTGGACGGTGTTTAAGCCAGGAAAGAGAAGCACTAGTGCCCTTATAACAGAGATTCCAGAAAACTAGCTCATCCCTTTTATTATGTGAAGACACAGCAAGAAGGTGCCATCTATGAACAAAAAAGTGAGCCCTCACCAACACTGAATGTGCTGGTGTCCTGACCATGGACTTCCCAGCATCCAAAACTGTGAGAAGTAAATATATGTTGCTTTGAAGTAATCCCGTTTATGGTATTTTGTTATAGCACCCTGAATGGATTAAGATATGTTGATAGTAGTGAACATTGTGCAAAGAGAAGCTGTTACATTTTAGATATATGTAGAAGGTGAATGCAAAACAGAATGTAGGGAGCAAAAAAGAGTTGCCATTAACTGAAATGGGAAACAACTGAAGGTGGATCTTTAGGGGGGCAGAAAAGGGTGATAAGAAATTAGATTTTGGATATATTAAATTTGATGTGTGTATTAGTAACTTACAGATAGTATGTGGAAACTATTTGAAGGCATACCTATAGCAACTACAATCTCTGTGTTTTCTGATACATTATTATTAATACATATCAAGGTTGTATTGCTAAGATTATAAATATTGCATATCTTGATAGTCATTATATATGATACCATTATACATGCTTTCTTAAAGAAACATGAATCCCACTTCCTTATGAAGAAGTGTTTCCTTGCTATAATGTCATTGACAAGAAGTGACAAATGTTTTCTCCAACTTAGAAGCTAGTTTAACAACCAGAAAGGAAATATTTCTGTCACAGGCATGATCTCATCTTTCAAGTGGAAGCTTAGAATCTCAAATATAAAATTTTAAAATGGGGAAAACTCATATGTCCATTCATATTAAAGTACTGAAGGATGCAAACTGTTTGTGATACCCTGTCATCTAGACTTATCCCTAGCTCCCCAAACTTGCAAAAAGAATGTTACTAGTTCCTAGTGAGTGACACTAAATCTCCCATACCATGACAGGCATAATCCTTTGATAAAATAGGCTTCTTTATCTGTAATGTTATCATCTGTCAACCAAAGTGATGTGATGTCACATCAAGGACAGAATATAATATCATTTGGGTATGGATACACTAAGTTTGCTTTTGCATGAAATAATCTGATTTAGAGATATCTGACAAGTACTGTAATTATTTAAAGTACTTATGACAAAGTAGCATAATTTGTCAATATTGCAAACGTAATTGCAATGTGAGTAGTCAAAATAATTGTGATTAAACCGCTCTTTAGACACTGTTTAGAAGAGGATAAAATGAAAATGACAAGGAACTGTGGTTACTGACATTTAGAACTCAGGGAGAATTTTCATCCTATCTATAGCGATTGCTTTCATAAAAAATGTTTTTCAGGTCTGATTTTGATGTTGCAAAGGTATATGATAGTGGCTGTGCATTTATATGGGATTGTCAAATAAATTCTACCTTTCACATGATGTGGCATACAGTTTGTAATTACCATTCCATCATGATGGATCATTCTACAAGAACTTCACCAATCATCCTCTGAAACCATCTCTTATGTTTATTCAAAAAAATGTAGATTATAGTGCAAGATTTTTTCTCACATATTTATGTTAATCTTAATCTGAGTCTACTTATTGATGTGAATTCTTAGTCGTTTTATTTACACACCTAAACACTTTTATTTTCAACGGATATCGTATCTCATTGCATATTTGCTTTTATGTGCCTTATCTGTGGCACTCTGTCAACTATGCATCTATATTTATTTTGACTGTTTTGGCTGTTGTAAAAGTATAGTTTTGTTAGGCACCTTATTCTCTTTATTTTTTTATTTGTATCATACTAATATAGGACTCAGACTCATAAATACTAATTTATGTGACCAAACACTTACAAAGTCACTTAGTCTCCCCCCACAAAAATATAAATATTGGCCTAGCTGAGTAAAGAATGTACAACTTATTAAAAATCAGTTAAACACCTACTGGCAGAATTATCACCTTCTGATAATGCAAGATAGTTGAGCATAATCATTATTGTAGACACATGGCTCTGAATATGAAGTCTGATAAAAGATCAGATTTCATACTGCACACCACCTTCCATGTAATTTTCCTTTGAGAAAAATATATTTTATTATATAAATTAAATGTCCCCTTTACGAGTGCCCTACATATGGGGCATATCTCAATGTGCATCAAAAGGGATAATTCATGCTCAGGTTGTCATAACTAGTCAGAAAACTTTATTCAGGATCTTCACGTTTTCAGAATACTTGAATTTCTAATGTCAGATATTCATTCACCTGAAGTTGTTTTGTAGCTCATTGGTCTGACACCTCTATAGTTTTTTTTTATTTATTTTGTTGTTGTAGTTGTTGTTTTTGTTTTGTTTTGTATTTTGAGTTGGAGTCTCACTCTGTCGCCCAGACTGGAGTGCAGTGGCCGCTCCCGGCCACCGCAGCCTCGACCTGCTAGGCTCTGGCGATCCTTCTGCCTCAGCCTTCCAAGTAGCTGGAACTACAGGCGCGTGCTACCATGCCCGGCTGATTTTTTGATTTATTGTAGAGATGAGGTCTCGCCTGCCCAGGCGGGTCTCGAACCCGCGGGCTCAGGCAATCCACTCACCTCAGCCTCCCAAGGTGCGGGATTACAGGCTGAGCCACCGAGCCCGGCTTATAGTTTATAATCTTTGGTGCTTTCAATTAGGACCATGGATTGTACTTAAATGACATTTCCATAATTTCAGTTTTCCTTTGAAATATTTCCAGTAACTTAATTCATTAAATTCAGTGTATAAACTACATGGAACAATTGGATAACACCCTGTAGGATATTCAAAATAAACAGTTCATAATAATTTTTCCAATTCCAAACCTGATCATACATAAGACTAAAATGTGTGAGACTTCCACTCAAAATTAAATACTTTTATGAATAAAAACATAATTTTTCATTGAAATTTTAATCTATAGTAATATTCGTTCATGATGACAACTTTAAGATTAATTTATTTTTTTGCATATTAATAACAATAATAAGGAAGATTATATTATTCTGGCATCTTAGTAGACATTCCTGTAAAGTATAATAGACTACCAGTATTTTGGGCACTTGTTTCAATTATGTCAATTAGATCTAATTAAATTTTAAAATTGAACTTCAATACTTTATCATATTTCTTCTATCTGGCTGTACTACTCTTCATCGCAAATCCAAAAATTAGACTTGGAATATAAGATGAAAATTTCAGATACCTTTTTTTGAATCTTATTCCTATACTGATTTTTAAAGATATGCTAGAAAAGAGTTTTGCTCTATTTGATGTTATTAAGTGCATTTTATATCACACTATGCTGATATTATTTCCATGAGATGATAAGGAATAGAAATTGGTACTTTATGTAAGGATATTGTTGATTTCCAAGCTACCCTTGCAACATTTTTAACATTAGAACCAGGATTCATTTGAAGTCTACTTGTTCACTCAATTGTGGCTATATGTTTGATTATCAATATGCCCTGGATTTTGGGACTAAATAATTTTACTTTCATAACTAAAGAATGGGAAAAAAAACTTGTTTGATATGGTATTAAAATACAGGCGTCTTCGTAGTTCAGAAAGAAAGCTTGCATAATTCTATCTTGCTCACCTGCTTCTCAAGGTAAAAATGATAATGAATGGGAGATTATGACTGACAAAAAAAAATCTTACCTCTAGATAAACATTCAGTATATGGAAGCAGCACCTTCAGACTACCTGTTGAACTAATTCAAATTAAATCTGATCCCCAAAATAGTTTTGGTAGAAATGTAGTCTTATCAAATAACAATGCTCAAATCATTACATTCACCTTCTGGAAAGAGCCAACATATTTCAACTGAATTTGCTGACAAGTTTGGATAGTCCTTTAAAACTGTTGTATGGCTGGCTCAGCCTGTAATCCCGCACCTTTGGGAGGCTGAGGTGGTTGGATTGCCTGAGCCAGCGGTTTCGAGACCCGCCTGGGCAGCGAGACCTCATCTCTACAATAAATCAAAAAATCAGCCGGGCGTGGTAGCGTATGCCTGTAATTCCGGCTACTCGGAAGGCTGAGGCGGAAGGATCGCCGGAGCCCAGCAGGTTGAGGCTGCGGTGGCCGGGAGCAGCCACAGCACTCCAGTCTGGGCGACAGAGTGAGACTCCAACTCAAAAAAAAAAAACAAAAAAACCCCCAAAAAACCCGTACCCTCTCTACAAGTAGAAAATGATAATCTTATAAGAAGCACATAACCGCCGGACTCGAAGGCTCAGCCTGTAATCCCGTGTTTTGGGAGGCTGAGGTGAGTGGATTGCCTGAGCCCGCGGGTTCAAGACCCGCCTGGGCAGCGAGACCTCATATCTACAATAAATCAAAAAATCAGCTGGGCTTGGTAGTGCACGCCTGTAATTCCGGCTACTTGGAAGGCTGAGGCGGAATGATCGCCGGAACCCAGCAGGTCGAGGCTGCGGTGGCCGGGAGCGGCCACTGTACTCCAGTCTGGGCGACAGAGTGAGACTCCAACTCAAAAAAAAAAAAACAAAACAAAAAAAACCCAAAAAACACCCCAAAAAACTGTTGTATGGCAATTACATTAATAATATTAATAATAACAATCAATGTATAACCTTCCAAGTTAACTACATCAAATGGTACCACAGGTAATTGGATACATACTTTCTAGATACTTGCTAAAAATAGGTCTTATTACTCCAGTTAAATCTCAAGCTTGAGTAGTTAAACCTAAAGGGTTATTTCCATAGGACTGAATAATCTCCATCATCCCTGAATTGTAGAGATAATAACCATTTCTTTTCCTTTTATTAGCATGTATTCCTATAATGTTAATCCTTGTTTGATATGTAAATTAAGCCAACAAAGTGTTTTCAAGGTAGGGGCAACTAATTGAAATGATTTCTTTTCTTCTGAATTATCACAATTCAGTTAAATAATAGCCCAATATATCATTTTAGATGATATTAACATAAACATTTACAAACTACATATTATTCTAAAACTGGTTGAACCTGTACAGGAGAAAACCAGTTTCCAGAAATGTATAATTTTTCATTTTTTTATACTCATTTAAAATAGTGCACAATCTTCCATTTTACAGATTTTTTCAATATACTAATCCACACCCACCTTAGAACAGGATAGTCTTTCTTGAAGACAATTTGAATAGAACCTTAATGATAATTGTTATAATGACTACTGTAATCAGTTTTGCATGAGCTGGCCTTGTAGTACTCAAGCTCCTTTTATGTTACTTCCCTCAATAGATTTTAACTTTATATTCTACCACTGCTGTATTGTGTCTCTTTCTACAGACATATCTATAAAAATAACATTCAGGAGTACTCCTAGGCAGGAAGTCAGAGGTTTTAGAGAAACCAGGATAAAGGATGTATGCTGTGTGCTATATAGTTTAAAAACATGTATATATAGCGTGTTGAAACAGTGTAACTAATGTAATTCATATAAGATATCAGAAAGCGTGTTTTAGAAGTTGCTTATAGAGCTTTATAACTTTTGGATTAAAGTAGGCCTTATTCTTACTGAAAAGTTAGCCATGGTCTCAATAGATTACTAAATTTAAAAAAAAACTGTATTTTACAAATTACAATCATCAAGGAATAAAGGTTAAGTCAAAATTGTTTTTTTTTTGTTTTCAAATTCACACAAAGGAAAATTTCACTCTTATATTTAGAAATATCAATAATAAGTAATTTTACTAAATCGCAGTCACTTTGGACTCAGACAAATCTGATTTGAACTTGAGCTTTACAATTGAATACCTGTATGATTTGGGCAAATTGCTCGATATTTTTAAGCTTGGGTTTCTAATCTGTAAATTAGGCATAAGAAAATTTACCTCTTAGTGTTCCATTGAGGATTTTGTGGGATAATGAACATAGAATGCTTTTAACTCTCCATATTTATTATAGTATGTTATATCTTATTAGTATAAGTGTTTTGATAATTTATTTTATGAACTTTTAATGAGACTAGATGTCTGTTAAAGCCCTAGCCATTTCAAATTTCTTGTTCTTACCCTGTTGCCTGCCCTTGCCAGATTTAATCCTAGCAGCCTAATTTAACATTTAAATAGGCTGTTTCTTTTTCTTTTCTTTTCTTTTCTTTTTCAGAAAGCAGGATTTATTGAGAGGACAGAAAAGCTCCCACAGTGGGATGAGACCCGAGAGGGTTGCCCGGGATGTTTCCCACATTGCAGCTTTGAACTTAGAAACATTTACTTCAGAATTGAATTTTCCTTCCAGAATTTTCATATTCTTTCATGGATATAAATTATTGCCTTCATCTTAGACCAGAACCCACTGTTGATTTAAGTTAATTATACTTTAAAGAACCCAAAGAAAATACATTTAGCAACCTATGATATCTGGTAGTGAACAGCAAAAATAATAAATCAGAAAATCCCTTTATCTTTAAATAAGAAGTCTGGATTCTGAAAGAAATAAACATAAAGTGGTTGATACCATGACCAGCTGGCTTAATGTACCTCCTGAAAACCAAAGAACAGAGTTAAACATGCAAGAATGAGGCAGAGGTGTAATTGAATGGGTTGGGCTAGGAAGAATAAGTGAAAGAAATGTTTTGTAATCAGAAAGTAGAATATAAGAAATAGTAATGGGGAAGTCTATGAAGTAGTCTCATGGGTGAGGCTAGAAGAACTGACACAACAGTGATCTCTTCAAAATGAAGAAGTAGTCCATAGCATCCTTTGGATCCATCAGAAGTATGAAGCCCTGGTATTTATTTTTCAAAATATAGTCTGCTCAGACTATTATTTTTTACCCTGGTTTAATATAGTTACACAATTTTGATATAAAGAGTTCTTTGTTAGTTTCTAAATAGTATCCTTATTTCTTAGTTTAAGCACTTTCAAATTAAAGGTATTCCCTTTGCAAAAGATGTCTATAAATCCCTACTACTCTGCAAATACTGTGCGTTTATGTATACATTGTGTGCATTCAACTTCATTTAAAGACTTCTCCTTTCCCTCTCCCCATCTATTTTCTGCTTTGAGCAGGGCCTTGGTGAGGACAACTTGCTAGAAGGACTTCATTTGAATTTTGTATGGAAGTCACTAATACTTTCACCACATATTCTAGTTCACTTCTCTTTACCAGTCTAAAATGGAATAGCATTTTCTGTACCACCTTCTAGTGGTTGGATGAGGCCATAACTTGTTCTGGTCTATGAGCTGCGAACCATTTAATTGACTGATATTTTTCAAACTGGTGATTGAGTTATCTGCCTGAGCTTCAGTGTAAGGTAACATAGAGCAGAGTCCCCAGAGGGCCAATAATAGAGTCATGTGTGAAAATGCATCTCTGTTGTTCTAAGCCATTGACATTTTGAAGTTGCTTGTCACTACAGCATAAGTTATCATGATGAAATTGTAAATTTTTCAGCATCAAATGTAAGCATCGGGAGCATGCAGTTTACAACTATTCCGGAAAATATAATATTATAGCCCTCAATGATAAAATGCTTTTCACTGTTCCCTACTTGGCATTCATTTGGACAAGGGAAGGGCTCCAAGCATGATGATGTTTTAAATAGACCTAGATTTTTTAGTGCTTAACAGTATATCAGAATAAAGAAGTTCATTAAGAGAATATAGATGTACAGTTTGACAATGGACTTAAGGTACCACATCGCTTGACACTGTGCGCATTTCTTTGGTTATACAAAAATTATAGTGTCTTCCAAATAACTGCCTTCATTTTCTTTTAATTTTCCAAGAACACCAAAAGTCCACAAAAACAGAGTTTCCTGGCATATAAAGTGCTAATGATTCTTGAAAGTATATTTTCTTTCCCTCAAATGCCTGGAGGAAAATCCGCAGTGGTGTCAGACACTTCCAATATGTGACATCAGATTGTTACACAGAATCACCAATTCATTATAGATCCAAGAAAAGTGGCATTAATTGCATCAACTTCTTTTGTCTTCTTTATTTTCATCCCTTCTCTCTGTCCTTACATATGTCATTCCTATTGGTATCAATTCCCTACCATGGATTATTTTCAGTTTTCCTGAATTTTCTTTATGTATTATAAATATAAAATGTTTTAAGCATTTTTTGAAATAAAAAGTAACACAAAGAAGTAATACTAAATTACTTGACTTTATGTGAGTTTTTAATTCCTGGCTTAAGGGACCCATGGAAAAAATTATCTTAGACTTTTTTTTTCTTCATGTGTATGGCTAGTTGGAGTTCACAAGCTCTTTACCTAAGATTCTTTGAAATATCCATAGATGGCCCTCCTGAATGCTTGATATTTTTTGTCAAAGGAGAGTTAACAAACTGGCAACGCTCTCTGGAATAACTGTCAGTTTTTTTCTTAAGTCTGTGAAAGACTGAGTAAGAGCATCTTAAACTGCCTAAAATTCTCACTGCATTCACAAAACAAGGAGATGATTGGAGAGAAACACGGGTGAGAAGGCAGACCATCTGAAAAGGATTTCAGTTTTGTGAGTCAAAAAACACAATAAGAATACGTAAAAATAGTTCAGAGTTTCAGTAGTTTGGTTTTCATATTATTTCTTAATTTGTGAAAAATAATAGAAGAATACTTATAGTTCACTCGTTTTAAACAATAAAATCTTTTGAAGTGACATTATTAAAAACTTAATTAATCCAAAACGTAAATAACACTGAAGACTACATCTCTCCACTCTTCTTTCCCCCAAAATGTAAACAATACACTTTGAAAGGAGATCTTCATTTAAAGGGGAAGATTATAAAGGCTATAGAATCATAGATAAGGAAAATCTTTACTGTTTTTGGGGATAATTTCAAAGAGGGGATGACATTTGAATCATCATAAGTAGTAGTTCTTCATATGGTGTGAAGTTTTACAGGCAAAGGAAATAGTAAACACCAAGCCATAGGCATTAAAATGTATGATGTGTTTAAAAACATGTACTATGGTTAAAGTAAATCACATTCTTAAGGAGTTACAGAAGATGAGGCTTGGAAGAAAAACTGAACCAAACTAGAAAACACTTTACATATCATTGTGTCAGTCAGAGTGTAGTGTAGGAAATACACAGTTTTAAAAATTTTAAATGACTTTTCCAATATCACACAACTAGTAGTTAACAAAAATAAGATTTGAATGTAGGCAAGATTGTCTCCTGAGTGAGTCTGTCCTCTTAACCACTTCCTGTAGTTAAATGTATAGGTAACAGCAAAGACACTCATGAATAAAGTACAAGCTAGGCTCAGGAAGCAAGGAATAATTGTGTGGCATGACATTCGTTATAATTTTCTGAAGTAAAGTAAAATTTGAATTGATACTTAAAGTGTGTTATTTTTATCATGAGCAGAGAGGAAGTATGAGGTAGTCAAAAGGAGAACAAATATACTCATACTCCATTTGATTCTTTATTTTAAAGTACTTTTTCATTTTCTTTCTTATCCTCTCCTGTCCTCCCCCTTCCTCTCATCTCTGTCTTGTCAAGAAGCTGGAGTGGAGAGATAGGGATTCAAGTCAGAAGGCTATTCTTTTTGTTTAGAATTTAAAGCAAGTAGTTTTTCCTGAGGTATACTTTGTAGTTAATGAACAAGAAGAAACATACAGTGTATTTCTATATCATATTTGCAAACCACAAATATATGAAGCTTTATTTCTCTTTAGATCTCTCACTATGGTGTTTTTATAACACATTGCTGTTCTGCATTACAATTACATTAACAAAGGACTCCATCACTATATCTACTTATTATACCCAATTATAAAACCTGAACTGCTTGGCTAAGGTATTCATTAACCTTTTCAGAGCTTATAATAGGAAATCTAATCACACGGAGGTGGTAGACTGCATTCTGAAAATGAGTCCAGTTGTCATGTACAGTAAATTTTAATACCAAAATTCTCTGTAAATTGAGCAGTTTCGTGAAATTGAATGAGGAGTTTCTAATTTAATCAGCTTAAAAGTATGAAATTTGAATTCATTTGCACTGTAAAAATAATGACTATGCCTGATAAAAATGCTAAAAGAACATTTTTTTTACTTTTCATTCTAATTAAAGTTCTTGCATTTATTAATTTTATTTCTCTATATGCTTTAAGGGTTTTAAATTCTGATTGAAATTATATATTCAGTAATATACGTTATTAATTTGTGTCTCTTGTTTCAATATTTTCTTAAAATAGAAAGAAAACTAAGTATCTTATTTTTAATAAGCAAATTTACCTTCAGTATTATTTTCCTCCTGTAGAATATCAGCCTTGGTGATTTATCATGTGTGAGTTACCTTTAATTCAAATTATTTTTTCTTAAATTTTGAGCATTTCTTGAATTGACACTACTGCATTATATAAACTTCTTTATAGCAGAATATGTTAAAAATAATATTTAACTTCAATCTTCTGTTTACTGTTTTCATAATATTTGGCATTGTTAATAAGTCCCAACTCCTAGAACTTTGTCATTCCCTTGTTTTATAACTCTACTTTCTCCTTATTCTCCTTCTGTCTTTTTGACCATGTTTTATTTGTCTTTATTACTAACCCTTTCACTCAAATTTGGGGCTTTCTTGGACCTTTCGCATGTCCATTTTTATACTCTCATTCTGACAATCCTTTCTAAAAACATAACTTTTTTCTTGTCCTTAATTTTTATACATGCTAATCATTTGTTTTTGTATTTAATTGTTTACTTATCTACTTATTTAAGAAATATTTTGGGTACCTACCATGTATTAAATATTTTTATACTTGTTGGTATAACAATCACGCATAGTCCTTGTCCTCCAGAAACTTACAGACTAATGAAGAACTCAGGTATTAGATGTAAGGTCATTAAGTTCAAGATATAATAAGGCTTTGTAAGTATATTAGTAGTTGGATCAGAGTATGTAGGAATGGATTTTATGAGTTATAAAGTTTTTTTAAAATACCTTATATGGCCTGGTATGGTGGCTTACGCCTATAATCCTAGCACTTTGGGAGGCCGAGGTGAGAAGATTGCCTGAGCCCACAGGCTCGAGATCAACCTGAACAACTTGGTGCAACCTCATCTCTACAGTAAAGGAAAAAAAAATAGCCAGGCTTGGTGGTGCGTGCTTGTAGTTCCAGCTACTTGGGAGATTGAGGTGAGAGGATTGCTTGAATCCAGAAAGTTGAAGCTGCGGTGGCTGTGAGCGTGCAAGTGCACTCCAGCCTGGATAACAGAGTGAGACCCTGACTCAAATACAAAGCAACACAAAACCTTATGAATTACTCACAGTCAGAAGTGATTTTATTAAAAGTGTATTTAACCAGGATGCACATATACATATCCATATTTTATGATGGTGCCACAAGTATTATAAACTGTGCTCATTATTCATATTAATGATCTTTTATGAAAACCAAGTCCAATAGTGCCTTATTGATATGTTCCAGAACATTCAATATAAACATAAGATTTCATGAGACAAAGTTCTTAAAAATGATAGACATTAACAGACAGTTATAAAAACTGATTACCAAAGTGAGTGTTGTTCTTACTGTTACCTGTTTAAAACATATGCATTGGTGATAGGAGTAATACGTACTTATCCACTCAGATATTTACCTATATTTTTATTTTACCGACTACATTGAATTTTAACATTAATATTCAGAAAATCATTTCCTATATAAAGATGAAGGTTTTGAGTTAGCAATTTTTTGAGCAAACTGTTGGCATAGGAAAGACTCCACTAATATGATCTTGCTGTAAAATGCAGTGTTAAATGTGTGAATCTATTAGCAATGAGCTCTAAAGACCAATATGCGAAGGACAAGAACAACTATATGCACAACTATATATTCCCATTTTTTTTTTTTTTGAGTTGGAATCTCACTTTGTCGCCCAGACTGGAGTGCAGTGGCCGTTCCCGGCCACCGCAGCCTCGACCTGCTGGGCTCCGGCGATCCTTCCGCCTCAGCCTTCCAAGTAACTGGAACCACAGGCGCACGCTACCACGCCCGGCTAATTTTTTGATTTATTGTAGAGATGAGATCTCGCCTGCCCAGGCAGGTCTCGAACCCGCGGGCTCAGGCAATCCACTCACCTCAGCCTCTCAAAGGCGCGGGATTACAGGCTGAGCCACCGAACTCGGCATATTACCATTTTTTAATGGCAATGCAAGGGAAGTTGAAAGTCAGTCATTGAATGATGCTCTAAATCATATAAGCAAATTCTTGTGTAAGTGACTTGGAAACTGAAATAGATAGAGATGTGGATAATCTAGGAATTTTAGTGTGAATTGTAAGTGTAATCATGACTTTTGTAATTATATTCTATTTCACCTGTAGTTGACTAATTAAAGGCTATAGATAAACAAGAGATTTCTTGTAAAAAAGCAGAAGAACAAGTCTATCTTTAAGACATCAAGAAAGCTTAATGCTGGTGTACTATCGATTGGGTTTTTATCCTTAGACATTAATAAATGCTCATAAAGTAAGTGGATTTCATTATAAGATTTTAAAAAAGAAGAAAAATGCTATTGAGAAGCATAGTGGTCGAGAGGGCGACTCAGAAGCTAGACTGTTGAATCAAACCTTAAGCAAGTTATTAAACAGTTCAATGGCTGTGTTTAGTCATTTACAAAATAAAGACAATAATAATCATACCTATCTCATAGAATTGTTGTAAAGATTCAAAAAGATTAATATTTGTTAAGTACTTAAAATACTGCCTAGTATGTGCTTGCTATTACTTCTTTGGAAACCAATTCAAAATAATGCAAAATGATAAAGGAATGTATAGTTATAATTTATGTAAAAATTATTTAGAAACTATAAGCATGAGAAAACTAAATGTTTTAATTTATACATCTCAGTAGTTATGACTAAACCAGACATTAAATTTAAGATGATAAAATGCTAAAGAAACCTGAAAAATTTCACCAATGATACAAATGCTATCATGTGAAACTGCAGATATATATTTTACAATCAATATCACTGGCCACTAGTAATATTAGTAAAATATTTTTCAAAATAAGGAGAGAAAAATAAGTTCAAGCTCAAACAAATTTGCAAGGCAAAAAGGTAGAGTCCATATGGAGAATAAAACAGCAAAATTAATTAAGGTACTATCCTCTAGAAGTAAAGCCCTTTTTACTTTAGCTAGTTTGAAATGTCAATCAAGTAAACCTGCTCTTCCCCATCCCCACCACCCTGAAATAGAAGTCTTCCTTTCTTCAGACTTAACTGTATCGCAGTGAGTCCTTCCTGTAAGGGAAAAATCCTAATGAGAAAACATACCTGTAACTTTTTTTTTTTTGAGTTGGAATCTCACTCTGTTGCCCAGACTGGAGTGCAGTGGCCGCTCCCGGCCACCGCAGCCTCGACCTGCTGGGCTCCGGCGATCCTTCCACCTCAGCCTTCCGAGTAGCCGGAACTACAGGCGTGCGCTACCACGCCCAGCTAATTTTTGATTTATGTAGAGATGAGGTCTTGCCAAGTGCCCAGGCGGGTCTCGAACCCGCGGGCTCAGGCAATCCGCTCACCTCAGCCTCCCAAAGGCGCGGGATTACAGGCTGAGCCACCGAGCCTGGCCCATACCTATAACTTTTAAGGAATTCGAGAATACCACTATGTTATGGTACAGTACGGCATACTATGATTTCAGTGTTTGTGTTCCCCCCAAATTCATACATTGAAACCTAATCCCTAATGTGATAGTATTAGACAATGGTGATTGGGTCATGATTATGGAGTTTTTATGAGTAGGAATAGTGTAATTTATTAATAAAGATAAAAACCAGCTAGCTAGTCTTTTCCACCATGTAGGGATGCCAAAAGAAGGCACCATTCTATGAATGAGAGTGAAACCTTATCAGACACCAAATCTGCCAGCACCTTGACTTGGACTTACTAGCTTCAAAATTTATGAAAAATAAATTTCTGTCATTTATAAGCCACCCAATATTTGTTATAGCAGCCTCGACAGATTAAGACACTGACAAACATAATATTTTATTAATAAAAATGAACAGAAAATCAGAAATCGCTGGCCATTTGGAGAAATTAGTGCACTGCATTAAAAAGACAAGATAAATTAAGAGAAAAACTGACTTTGAATGAAATGAAAACGGTAAGTAGCAAGTGGAATTCACATCCAATTGACACTTAAACAACATGAGTTTGAATGGAAGGAATCCACTTATACACGGATTTTTTTTTTTTTTTAATTTATGACAAATTGAAAATACACCATTTCTGGGATGTAAAATTCATGTATGTGGAGAGCAAATTTTACCTGCTTATATGCAGAGCTAACTTTTCATATAAAAGAGTTCCACAGTGCTGACCATGTCACTTGAATATGTACAGATGTTGGTAATACATGGTGGGGGATCCTGGAACCAATTCCCCATGTAAACATGTAAACTAAGGGAAGATTGTGTTTTAACATACTATGGCACTATATATATATATGCAGGGGCGCCAAAAAAGGTATACATATTTTAAGTATGATATTCTCTCAAAAGATGACTTTAATCAAAAGAATGCTAGTGTAACCATATGACAGACATGACAGTCAAAGAAAATGATGGAAGCATGTTTGAGTGAACATCATACTGTACATTGCTACTGTAATTCACTTCAACTTTGAAAAGTAATATATATATAACAGCTCTTAAAACGTGTATACATTTTTGGCACCATTGTTTATATTCTCTCTATACACACACACACACACATGCACGCACAAATCAAGCAAAGAAACTTAAAGGTTGCATAGAGAAAAAGAATAGAAAGAATGAGAAAGTTATTGTACTATGTGAGTATCAAAATTAAACAAATAACATAATAGAAAGACTAAATATAGAGTGAGTCTGATGAAGGCTAGAATAGTAGTTGGAAAATAAAGTCCAGTGATTTTCCAAAATCTTTGAGTAAACAGAAAAAGAAAAAAGATGTGAAACATCAGGAAAAATTTTAGATCAAAAAATACTGATTTAGAAGATCCATCGATCAGAAAAATGTTAGATTTGTCAGGTTTGTGTTGGCAAAAGGAGAGAACAGAGAAAATAAAAGATTAAGAACTAGTTAAGCTGGGGTCGGTGGTTCAGCATGTAATCCCATACCTTTGGGAGGCTGAGGTGAGTGGATTGCCTGAACCCGTGGGTTTGAGACCCGCCTGGGCAGGTGAGACCTCATCTCTACAATAAATCAAAAAATTAGCCAGGCGTGGTAGCGCGGACCTGTAATTCCGGCTACTTGGAAGGTTGAGGCAGAAGGATCACCGGAGCCCAACAGGTCGAGGCTGCAGTGGCTGGGAGCGGCCACTGCGCTCCAGTCTGGGCGACAGAGTGAGACTCCAACTCAAAAAAAAAAAAAAAGAAAGAAAGAAATAGTTAAAAAAAAATTCTTCAGTTTAGAAAGAGTTGTTTCTTCAGGTTTAAAGAGCCCATCAAGTACAAGAAGAATGTTTGAAAGAAAGAACACTCCTAAACATTTCCTGGTGAAATATGTGGACATAATGGGAAAAATTAATACAGTTTCCAGTATTAATTTTTTTTAATTTCTTTAAAGCACTGAAGGTCACATTGATTTCAGATACCTCATAAACAATGGTTAAAGACAATTTTAACATGTCTATGGAGTTCCAATGTAGGAATAATATTGCCTATCTAGAAATCTATGTACACCCATTTGATAATTCTTATTCAAAGGCAAAAAAGATAGTTATTGATTTTAAAATGTTATTGCTAGGATAATAACAGCTAACATTTAAGGAGCATTCTTGCAATGGTAAGAATAAAGTTGCAGTGATTGACTTTTTGTCATGACATGGGTATGGCATAAATTAAGTTTAGGAGACTAATAAATTAGAATGATGAGGTTTTGAATATTTGCTGTGTCTGAAGAAAAGGGTTAGTAAGAGTGAGGAAGCAGAAAAGGGGGTGATTACAAGACAAGGTTACCACAGCTGTGTACCTTTGTCCCAGTGATGTTCTTGGTACATGGAAATTGTTCAATGACTCTTTCTTGAATGAATTATTTAATAATGTAGTATTAAATGACTTTAATGTAAGCAAGATATTGGTGGGGGTCGAGGTGGAATATTCTGAATTTAGCTTGTTTTTCTTTCTTTTTTTTAACGATACATTACATTCTTGTGCTAATGAAGAGAAACTTTGATGTATAGAATTCATCTCAGAAATTTCATTTTTGTAGAAGAAAAATGATTCAGTAATTCTCATGGCACAATATTCTGACACAAAGACTATGTAAATTTATAAAATTGTTTATCTATTGCTAATAAGTGCTGAAATAGTACATTACAGATAATTGTAAGTTGTCATTAAACATGACAAGAGATTCTATCTGAACCATTAGATAAAAAATGTGGCCAAAAGAAAGCATATTTCCTGATACTAGAAAAAGAATGAAAATGAAAGAATAGCATTTGAGGGCAATATTATAAATTCAAGGTTCACTGTTAGGTTCTGAAATCCGTATGAAAACACAAAACTGCACTGTGATTTTCAAAGTAATGTCCAAACAGAGTAAAAAAAATTCTGCTAGCCTTTAATAACATGACTTTCACATGTTTGACTTTAAAAAAATGTATGCCTCAGTTGGTTAGCTAAGCCCTAAAGTAACTTATTGGAAAGTGTAAATTGATGGTATATTTGTTAGGTACTTCTATATCTGAAGATTTACTTCCATTGCCTTCACAAATGGAAGTTATCATGGCTGAATAGAACAGACCTGTCAAATCTTTTTCCCTAAGGCCTCTTTAAATGTTGTCATATTGCCTCTAAAACTAAAGTACTTTATTTTTATCATTTATTTATTTATTATTTTTTTTTAATTTTAGCTTCAAGGGTGCACATGCATACTCATTATGTGGACATCCAGTGCAGTGGTGAGTATTGGTGTTGGGGGGCCAGCCCCTGCAAAGAGATTTAGAGGTTCCCTGGGAGGTGTGGTGGCATCGACGATTTTTCTGGAGAAATAAAGAGAAAGAAAGAGAGACGGGGGGAGAAAGAAAGAGACTGGGCTGTCTAGTGCAGAAGCCATTTAATGGGATGAACCATAAGCCTTTTATCCTAAAGTTTCACAGGTTAAATCACAAGACTTTCACGTGAACACAAAGCCAGGTGGGTGAGGGGGCATCTCCCCCAACAGGTGTTTCCTCAGGCATGAGGAGGAACAATCCCAATTAAATCACAAAACTTTTACATAAACATAAAGCCAGGTGAATGAGGGATGTCCCCCACCCACCAGGAGTTTCCTCAAAAGCAATACAACAATTCTAATATCATAATAATCTAATAATCAATAACTTTTAAAACTTATGCATACACAACACCTAATGACCAACTTAAATCCCAATTCCTTTCTATTTTATACTAATTCTACCTACACTATAGAAACTCTTAGTTATAGCCCAAATCAGTTCCTAAGGAATGTGGCCCAGCCCAAAGTTTGTGCTGGGCTGTTTCTAGTAACTCTAGATAATTAATTATATTATTAAGATTGAAACAGCACTTTATATGTATATACTAATTCTACAAATATACTTTTAAATCTTATAAAGAAGCTTGTACTGTATTAAAGGCTCCCAAATGTGACCTGAGTTTGAATTATGTTAAGTTTAAAGTCAAAACTGCAGTCTGTGAGAAATGGAAACAATGGACTCCTAAAGTAAGCCATGCCTGTTGTACTCTCAGAGCTTCATGCTTAGATCATCAAAGTCCCTGCTAGTGGGATGTGCCAAACAGCAAAGAAGGGAAGAGGGAATGGGCCATCTGCTCCTGAACTCATCCTAGTGGTCTCAGAGTCCGTAGCCCACCTGGATCCCTAACGCTCAGGCGGGCCTCCTGGGCCGGCTCCTAACAGATTGGGTCTCAGGTGGCCCATTCCCCAGAGAGTGAACTTAATGCCCAGTCGGAAGTTTCTTAACCCTAACCTTTCTTTCCTCTCCCTACTTATTGCTGTCCTCAGTGTTTAGTATTTCCAACTTTATGACCACATAACTCCTACACAGGAGTGAGAACATGGGGTGTTTGGTTTTCTGTTACTGAGTTAGTCCACATAGGGTGATGATCTCCATTTCCATCCATTTGTCTGCAAGGGACATAATTTTATTTTATTTTTTATGGCTGCATAGTATTCCATGGTATATGAGGTATGACACTTAAGTTCATGCACTTGTTCTAGAAAAAGTGCTACATACTTCAATGCTGAATATCACAGTGGTCACCTTTGATGTACTACCCTTGAGAAGCTATGCACTGACACCAATGACTAATCTACCTGTTAAAGCAATTTTGGAACTTTTTTTCCTATAATGACTGTCAGAACTGTCATCACAAGAATGTCAGAGCTTAAATTAGAGCAAAGAACAAACACTACAATTCTTGTTAAACTTGGCAACAGTGGAAGTGAGATTAGGCACATGTTAATCCAAGTATATGGGGATAATGCCATGAAGAAAATGACAGTGAACAAATAGATTAAATGTTTTGTGAGGAGAGAGAAAGCATCCATGATGAATGAATAGAATTGGTGAAAACAATGCAAAAATTTGTGAAATTTTGCTTTAGAATTGTTGGCTGACTGTGACCAGCATAGCAGATCAAATAAATATCAATAGAAAAACAGAAAAATCTTAGCTGAAAATTTTGGCATGAGAAAGGTGTGTGCAAAAATGGTCCCAAAAGAACTCTTGCATCATGACAATACACCAGCTCATACTGCAAGGGAGCTTTTAGCTAGTGAACAAATAACTATTGGAACACCCTTCCAATTCACCTGATTTGACCCCCAACTACTTTTTTCTTTACCAGAAAATAAAGGAGGTATAGAAAGAACATATCTCAAAATAGTAAGCACCATCTACAATAAACCCACAGCTAGCATATTGCAAAACAGACAGAAACTGGAAATATTTCCCCTGAATACCAGAACAAGACAAGGCTACCGACTCGCACTTCTGTTCAACATTGTGTTGGAAGTCCTAGCTAGAGAAATTAGACAAGAAAAGGAAATTAAGGGTATCCAAATAAGAAAAGAGGAAGCTAAGTTATCCCTCTTTTGTGATGATATTATCCTATACCTTGAAAATCCATGAGAATCATTCAAAAACCTGCTTGCACTAATAAAGGACTTTGGCAAAGTCTCGGTATACAAAATAGGCATGCAAAAGACAGTTGTATTTTTGTACAACAACAGCAAGCAGGTGGAGAACCAAATAAAAAGCACAATTCAATTCACAGTAGCCACACACACAAAATAAATACCTTGGTATCTCCCTAACCAGAGAAGTGAAAGACCTTTACAAAGATGACACAAACAAATGAAAAGAATTCTATGCTCATAGGTAGGAAGAATCAACATTGTTAAGTTGTCCATCCTACCAAAGGCAATCTACAAATTCAACACAATACTCATTAAATTACCAACGTCATTCTCCTCAGATCTGAAAATGACAATACAGAAATTCATATGGAAACATAAATGACCATGAATAGCCAAAACAATCCTAAGCAAAAGAAACAAAGCAGGAAATATCACACTTCCAGACTTCAAACTTTACTATAAG
Source organism: Cephalopachus bancanus (assembly GCA_027257055.1). Taxonomy (NCBI): domain Eukaryota; kingdom Metazoa; phylum Chordata; class Mammalia; order Primates; family Tarsiidae; genus Cephalopachus; species Cephalopachus bancanus. Next base: position 79,787 of record JAPVLO010000819.1, read on the forward strand.
GCTATAATAATCAAAACAGTCTGATATTGGTACAAGAATAGGCATATGGACCAATGGAATAGGATAGAGATTCCAAAAGAAAAGCCTCAATTTCTCAACCAACTCATCTTTGGCAAAGCCTCCAACAACAACCACTAGGGAGAGGAGAACCTGTTCATTAAATGGTGCTGGGAAAACAGGTTGATCACATCAGAAGATTGAAACAGGACCCCTACCTATCATCATTCACAAAAATTAACTCTAAATGGATGAAAAACCTAAGCATAAAACTCCAAACTATAAGAATCTTAGAAAGTGTAGGAGACACCCTCATGGAAGTTGGAACTGGCAACCAATTCCTGATCAAAACCCCGAGTGCATTGGCCATAAGAGATAAGATAGACAAGTGGGACCTCATCAAACTGAAAAGCTTCTGAAAAGCAAAATAAACCATCAAGACTGTTTTCTGTGGAGACAGCCCACAGAATGGAAAAAAAAATTGCCAACTGTATATCTGACAAAGACCTAACATCTAGGATCTACAAGGAACTCAAATGAGCTGAAAGGAAATAAACAAACAGCCCCATTAAAAAGTGGGCAAAAGACATGAATAGACTCTTCTCAAAAGAACATATATGGGCAGCCAACAGAAACATTAAAAAGTGCTCAGTCTCACTTATCATTAGAGAAATGCAAATCTAAACCACATTGAGATACCACCTAAGTAAGAATGGCCATGATTAATAAAACAAACAGAAACAGATGCTGGCGAGGATGCAGAGAAAAAGGAATGCTTCTACACTGCTAGTGGAAATGCAAGCTAGTGCAACCTCATTGGAAGACAGTGTGGTGGTTTCTGAAATAAATAGAAATTGACCTTCCATATGACCCAACAATCTCCCTATTGGGAATATTTCTGGAGGAACTGTAAACAATGTATAAAAAAGATACCTGCACACACATGTTTATTGCAGGTCTATTCACAATAGCAAAAACAAACAAACAAAAAGAACCAGCTGTGCTACTCATCGAAACTGAACTTTATTTTTAAAAATATGGTATATATACACAATGGAATATTATACAGCCATAAAGAAAGACAAACATATGGACTTTGCAGCAACTTGGATGAATTTAGAGTCTATCATACTTAGTGATATATTACAGAAACAAAGAACAGAGTACCATATGCTCTTACTCATAAGCAGACCTTGAACAATTATCATAATACTATAAGAAAGGGATTGGCAATAGTGGGAAACTGCCACTGGGGGGTGGGATTAGAGTTGAGGGAAACTGCCAGGTGAGGAGAGGCACTCTTCATCAACAAGAGTACCTACATAATGAACATTTGTATACCTAACCCTGAATTTTACCCCACATCTTTAAAGTAAAAAAAAATTAAAAAGTAAAGGAAATTTTGAAAAGAAGACATTTTGATGACATTCAGGATCTTTTAGGAATTGCCAAACTGTTTTCCACAGAGGTTGTATTAATTTATACTCCCACCAACAGTGTAGAAGTGTTTCCTTTTCTCTGCATCCTCTCCAGCATCTGATGTTTGTTAAGTTATTAATGATGGCCATCCTGATTGGAATTAGGTTGTATCTCAGTGTGGTTTTGATTTACATTGCTTTGATGATTAGTGAGGCTGAGCATCTTTTCGTGTATTTTTTGGCTGCTCATATGTCTTCTTTTAATAAGTGTCTATTGGTATCTTTTGTTCACTTTTTATTGGGGTTGTTTTTTTGTTTTTTTGTTTTTTTTCCTTTTTGGCACATTTGAGTACCTTATAAAGTTGAATGTTAGGCTTTTGTCAGATATACAGTTGACAAATAAAAAATGACCATGAATAGCCAAAATAATACTCAGCAAAAGAAATAAAGCAGGAGGTATCACATTTCCAAACTTTAAACTTTATTATAAGGCTACAATAATCAAAACAGCCTGGTATTGATACAAGAACAGGTATGTAGACCAATGAACATGATAGTGATTCTGGTAGCAAAACCTCAATTTTTCAACCAACTTATCTTCGAAAAAGTCTTTGCCAACAACCACTGAGGGGAGAAGAGCCTATTTAGTAAATGGTGCTGGGAAAACTGGCTGACCACATGGAGAAGAATGAAACAAGACCCCGTACTTATCACCATACACAAAAATCTACTGAAAATGGGTCAAAGACTAAATGCACAATCTCAAACTATAAGAATTTTAGAAAATGCAGGAGACATCTTTACAGAAATTGGAACAGGTAACCAATTCCTGATCAAAACCCCAAAAGCACATACCATAAGATGTAAGATAGACAAGTGTGACCTCATCAAACTGAAACGCTTCTGCAAAGAAAAAGAAACCATCAAGGGAGCAGGGAGATAGCCCATAGAATGGGAAGAAATATTTGTCAACTGTATAACTGCAATTTCTTTATCAGAGTTTTGCAGTTCGCCTTGTAGAGATATTTTACCTCCTTGGTTAAACTTATTCCTAGGTATTTTAGTTTTTTAACTGCTATTGTAAATGGAGTTGAGTTCTTGATTCTATTTTAAGCTTGGTCACTATTTGTGTATAGCAGTTCTACTGATTTGTGTGTGTTGATTTTGAACGCTGAAACCTTACCAAATTTATTTATCAAGTCCTGGAATCTTTTGGAAGAGTCTTTTGGGCTCTTTAGGTTTACAATCATATCATCAACATATAGAGATAGTTAGATTTTTTTTTAATTTTGATACTCTTTATTTCTTTTTCTTACCTTATTGCTCTGGCTAGGACTTCCAGTACAAAGTTGAATAGTAGTAGTGAAAGTTGACATCTTTGTCTTGCTCCTGTTGTGGGGAGAAAAGTGTTCAACTTTTCTTTGTTCAGGATGACAGTGGCTGTGGATTTGTTTCATATAGCTTGTATTATTTTGAGGAATGTTCCCTCTATGCCTATATAGTTGACGGTTTTATCATGAAGGGATTATGAATTTTATCAGATCCTTTTTCTGCATCTATTGCTCTATTGAGGTGATCATACAACTGTTGTTTTTAATTTTGTTTATTTAGTGGATCACATTTATTGACTTGTATATATTGTACCACTCTCGCATACCTGAGATAAAACCCACTCAGTCATGGTGTGTTACGTTTTAACGTGCTGTTCAATTTGTTTTGCTAATAATTTGTTGAGGATTTTTGCATTCATGTTCAAAAAGGATATCAGTCTCTAGTTTTCCTTTTTATTTTGCCTTTTCCTGACTTTGGTATCAGAGTGATAGTACCCTCATAGAATGAATTAGGGAGGATTCCCTCCTCTTAAATATTGTGGAATGCATTTAGTAAAATTCATACCAGTTCTTTGAAGGTCTGATAGAATTCAGCTGTGATTCTATCAAGTACTGGACTCTTGTGTTGTTGTTGTTGTTGTTGTTGGGAGACGTCTAGTTACTGTTTCAATCTCTCTATTCATTACTGGTCTACTCAGGGTTTCTATTTCTTCCTGAGTCAAGGCTGAGGGGTTGTGTATTTCCAATAATTTATCAATTTCCTCTAGATTGTCTAATTTGTTTGCATAGAGGTGTTCATAATAGTCTCAGATGATCTTTTGAACTTTTGTCTTATCAGTTGTAATGTCTCCTTTTTCATTTCTGATTCAGCTAATTTGAGTCTTCTCTCTTCACTTCTTAATTAATCTTTCTAGTGGTCTATCAACTTTATATTTTCAAAGAATCAACTATTGGTTTTATTTATATTTTGCATTGCTTTTTCAATTTCAATTTCATTTATTTTTGTTCTGATCTTTGCTATTTATTTTCTTCTGCTAGGTTTGAATTTAGTTTGTGTTTTTCTAGTTCCCTGAGATGTGTTATTAGGTTGTCAATATGTGATCTTTTAGCCTTATTAATGTAGGCCTTAAATGCTGTATATTTTCCTCTGAACATGGATTTGCCTTTGTCCCAGAGGTTTTTATAACTTGCTTTATTTTTGTCATTTGTTTCAATGAATCTTTAACTTTCCATCTTGATTTCATTGTTGACTCAAGGACTCAAGGATCCTTCAAGAGCAAATAGTATTTTTTTCTTTTTTTTTTTGAGTTGGAGTCTCACTCCATCACCTAGGCTGGAGTGCAGTGGCAGGCTCACAGCCACCCCAGCGTCAACCTGCTGGGCACTGATGATCCTTCCCCCTCAGCCTTCCAAGTAGCTGGAACTACAGGCATGCCCTATCATGCCCAGTTAATTTTTTATTTATTGTGGAGACGAGGTCTTGCCAAGTTGTTTGGGCTGGTTTCGAACCCGTGGGCTCAGGCAATCCACTCAACTCGTCCTCCCAAATTGCTGGGATTACAGAAGAGCAAATAGTTTAACTTTCAAGTCTCTGTTTTCACAAGTTCTTCTTGAAATTAATTTTTAGTTTTATTTCACTGTGGTCTGAGATGGTGCTTGATATGATTTTGATTTATTTTTAATTTACTGAGAATTGATTTATGGCCTATCACATGGTCTATCTTGGAGAATGTTCCATGTGCTTATGAAAAAATATGTATTCTGTAGTTTTGGAATGGAATGTTCTGTAGATGCCCATTAGTTCCATTTACTCTAGAGCTCAATATTTCTTTGTTGGGTTTCAACCTTGATAATTTGTCTGCTGCTGTCAGTGGAGTGCTGAAGTCTCCCACTATTATTGTATTGCTGTATATCTTTCTTTCTTTCTTTCTTTCTTTCTTTCTTTCTTTCTTTCTTTCTTTCTTTCTTTCTTGAGATCTAGTAGAATTTGTTTTATAACTCTGGGAGTTCTTGTGTTTGGCACATATATATTTAAAATTGTTGTGTTTTCTTGTTGGATTGATCCTTTTATTGTTATATAATAGCTATCTGTGTCTTTTTCTTTTTTTTTTTTTTTTTTGAGTTGGAGTCTCACTCTGTCACCCAGACTGGAGTGCAGTGGCCGCTCCCGGCCACCACAGCCTCGACCTGCTGGGCTCCAGCGATCCTTCCGCCTCAGCCTTCCGAGTAGCTGGAATTACCGGCATGCACTACCACGCCCGGCTGATTTTTTGATTTATTGTAGAGATGAGGTCTCGCTGCCAGGCGGTTCTCGAGCCCGCGGGCTCAGGCAATCCACTCACCTCAGCCTCCCAAAGGCGCGGGATTACAGGTTGAGCCACCGAGCCCGGCTTATCTGTGTCTTTTTTAAACTGTTAATTTAGAGTCTGCTTTATCTGATTTGAGAATGATTATTCCTATTCATTTTAGTTTCCATTTGTGTAGAATATATTTTTCCACTTCTTTACCTTGAGTCTATAGGAGTCATTGTGTGTTAAGTGAGTCTCTTGAAGGCAGCAGATATTTAGGTTATGTTTTTAATCCTTTCTATCAGTCTATATCTTTTTAGTGAGTAATTGAGATAATTTATGTTCAGAGTTAATAATAGTAATGTACTGTTCTATTAATCACACTGGGTGTCATCTTGTTGTTTTGTTTACTTATTTTCTCTATTGTGTTCGTGTTCCGTAAAGCCTATGAATATAATGATTTCCATAGTTTTTCTATTGGTGTGTTTCAACCTTTTGTTTCAGTGTTTAAAATTCCTTTGAATATTGCATGTAGAGCTGGTCTAGTGGTGAGAAATTCAGCATTTGCTTGTCCACAAAGGATTTCATTTCTCCTTCAGTTATGAAATTTAATTTTGTTGGATACAGTCCTTGGCTGACAGTTTTTCTGTTTGAGGAGCTTGAAGATGGGTTCTCAGTCCTTCCTGGCTTATTGGGTTTCATCAGAAAAGTCTGCTGTTAGTCTGATAAATTTTCCTTTGTAAGTTATTTGATGCTTTTGTCTCACTTCTTTTAAAAGTATTTTCTTCACATTAACTTTGCATGATTATATCCCTTGAGGAATGATCCTTTTACATGAATTCTTCTGGGGGGGTCCCTTGGCCTTCCTGTATCTGGATGTTTAAATCTCTGGCAAAGCCAGAGAAGATTCCCTCCATTATTTTCTCAATAGAATTTCCAAATCTGTTGCTTTCTCTTCTTCCTCTGGAACACCTATGATTCTTACATTTGGATGTTTTACATAATCCCACATGTGTTGGAGACTTTGTTCTGTTCTCTTGATTCTTTTCTATTTATTGTGTCTGATTGGGTTAATTCAGAAAGTCTTGTTTTCAAGTTCTGAGATCCTTTCTTCTGCTTGTTCTAGCTTACTGTTAAAAATTTTCCACTGTATTTTGTAGGTCTTTAAATGCTTAATTTATTTACAGAATTTCAGCTTTTTTTTTAGGTGTCTATCTCTTTGGAATATTTTTCATCCATGTTCTGAATTGGTTTGTTTGATTTCTTTATGTTGGTTTACAATTTTCTCCTGAAGTTAATTGACCAATTTTATTATCAACTTTTTGAATTACATGTCAAAAACTCCATTTTGGTTAAGGTTCATTACTGAAGAGATGGTGTGGTCTTTTGGGGTTGTTGGCGAACTCTGTTTTTTCATATTGTCAGAATTATTTTTCTGGTTCCTTCTTATTTGGTTATTTGCATTATTTGATGTTTGCAGCAGGCTCACATAGGCATTGTAAGCTTTCCTTGTTTACATATAGCTTCAGTGTGTTCTCAATTGCAAGATTAGGCAGCCCTGTACTGTGTACCTGCATTGGCTTACAGCATCCTGAGTGGCCAGAGTGGCTTAGAAAGTGTTAGATGGTGTTCCGAATCAGGCCTTCCCCAAATTTGATGTATTATATACAATGTGGTTGACTGTGCTGTTGACCTCTGGACAAGAAGTGACACTTGTGGGAAAAAAACAGCTACAACGGTGTCTGCAGGGACTCTCCTTGGTGAATGATGAAGTACCCAACCAGCCTAGATGAGGGCAGAGTTCTGGGGATTTTCCATGTTTTTTTTTTGTCTGTTTTCAGCTTTCTGAAGTAGTTCAGGGGAAAGGAGCTGAAGCACCACACAAGTGTGCATTCTTAGATGCCCCACTGGGGATTAGGAGGGAGTCCCCGACCACTGGGGTAACACTGTTGTGCAGAGCAGGCGTAGAATAATTCACCAGGGGAGTGAGAAGTTGCTACGGATACTCATCGCACTAGCTCCCCCCTTGGCTTTAGGAAATCCGTGCTCTGACTATCAAAGTGAAACCAGCCTCATGGACTCAGGTGTTCTCAGGCAACCCACCCAGCTAGGAACTGTCTGCAGCTGTGGAGCTTGCCTTTGGGGCCCATTCTCTCCCAAGCAGGCTGGAAAGCAGCTTCACCATCCTGCAAGTGTTGAGTTCCTGTAAAATGGTGGCTGGCACTGCTCAGTGCTTTTATCCTGCACCACTCCATGGCAGAGCATGGCTTCGGGGAAGGCAGTTTCCTGTGAGGGACTGGAATCTCACAAGTCTCAAGGAGCCCTGCAAGTTCATGGCAGAAGCACAGAACCCCCAAATTCCTGTCATTCACCTTTCCCAGCGTGTATGGAGGCTGTGGTAGACTGTGGTGATGAGGGAAGGGTCTGACTAGTTTTAGCCCAAATCAGTGGAACTTTTTCTTCTTCTTTACTGTAAGTGGTTATTATAACTCCTTTGGAGGCTCATGGATCACGCTGCTGGATCCGTTCCTCCCTTTGTGCTGAGGAACCTCTATCATGATTTATTCTGTAGGAGAAACTCACTCCAGCTGCCTCATGTCAGCCACTTAATCTTCTCCATAAGATATTTTAGATAAATCTGGAGTCAGTTTTTTTAAAAAATATTGTTATTATTTCTCCCCTTTTAAATGCCTGCAGGACTTTTAAATTTATCCTAATGATACAAGAATTTAAGAATACAGATTCATTTTCATTATTTTTGCCTAGAATTAAGTCATCCTTTTCATTATGAATTTTTCTTCTTTTTAACCTCTGGAAAGTTATATTCTACTGTATTTTTTATTACAACTTCTGGTAAATTTGTTCCACAGCTGTGATAATCATTTATATATTAGAACTCTATTTTATTTTTATTCACAGCTACATTTTTCTTTCTCATTTTTATCCCCTTTTCCCTCTCTCTCGACTTCAATAAAACTCTTAAAGTTTTCATTTTCAGTCTACATTACTAATTTTATATTATACAGTATATTTTTCTCTTTAGTAACCCCAATGTGTGTTTTAATTTATCTTCTATTGCATTTTAGTAACATAGAGACTCTTCCTTATCTTGTTTGCTTCTTTTCTTTCTTTCTTTTTTAACCTATTTTTGTTGCCTGTACATTTCAGTCTGTAGTCCATATGCCTTTGTGCTCTTATATTTCAAAGGCATATTTTTCCCACTGTGTTTATGATGTCAAGGAGTTTTTTCATAATTTATTAAGTCTTACAGGCAATCATTTGGAGTGATATTATCTTCTTTTGGTTTTTAGGTTTTGGTCTATTGCTGTGATTTTTTTCAAAACTCATTTTCAAATGTGGCAAATTCTCTGCAAATAAAGTATTTGGCAACAAAATGAGCTAGTTGTTTGTTCTTGGTACTAGTTTCTGCCAACTCAGAGTGGTTAAATAGCTTTTTTTGTCCATAGTTAGAGGACAGCTAATGTGCACATATTTTAACCTGTTTTAATTTTTTAGTTTCCATAGACTTGAGGTAGTTTTGCTTTACAAAGTAACACTTTTTTTTCTGCACACAGCCTTGTTTTATATTGCACAATAAAAATTTGTAATTTGTAACCCCCAACAGCAGCAATTTACTTGTGGGTCTTACATCTATACAAGATAAAATATACTACTAGTAATGCTCTGTCCAGTGCTTCTCTCTCAATGAATATAGAAATATGGATGGGTGTATGCATACTCTGTTTACCTCATGAAGTGCTATTTTTACAGTACAGATGGGGCTGTGCAGATTTCTGGTTAGCTTAGATCATGGAATTCTAAGACATGGATGGACCAAGGGGGAGTTGATTAACCTCACATCTACTCACAGATTATCTTACTTTTGTGAGGTAAACTTTTCCTTATTTCTTAATCTAGTGTCATTAGCTGACACACTGGTCTTTGTTTTATCTATTTGTTTTAATCTTTTGCTTTTGTGTTTTCATTATTTTCTAAAGATTTGCAATATTTTTATAGGAAGTTTGGAGAGTTTTTTTTCAGGGACTAAAGTTCAGATGTATTTTAAACCAGAAATTTCTAATTATTCATCATAGAATAAATTATGCATGAATAAAAAAGATGTCCACCAACAGATAAATGGATACATAAGATAAATGAAAAAGAAAAAAAGTACTAAAGAAAATAGAAAAATAATAGTTTTGTTCATGAACAGATAAATTGATAAAGAAAATACACACAATGGAGAATTATTCAGTCATGAAAAGAAGGAAATCTTGTCATTTGTGACAATATGGATGAACTTGGAGGAAATTATACTAAGTGAAATAAGCTAAACGCAAGAAGACAAATATTGTGTGATCTCACTTATATGTGAATAGAAAGGTAGTTGCCAGGGACTGGAAATGGTAGAAACAGGGAAAAGTTGGTCAATAGGTAAAAACTTTCAGTTATATGATGAATAAGTTACAGTCTATAATATATCTTAGTGATTATTGTTAATAATATGATATTATTTATTTTAAATTTTCAAGAAGAGTAGATTGTGTCTTAACACCTCCCCCCCATACACACATACACCAAGAATAAGTAATTTGGGGGCATGGAAGTGTTTATTAATTTGATTGTGGTAATCAATATATGCATACAAAATTATCCCATTGTATGCCTTGTGTGTGTATATATAAATATGATTATATATATAATTTTGATTAGTCAATTATGCCTTAATAAAGGTGGGAAATATAAAGTGTATATTAAAAAAATAGTTTGACAAGATTGATGCAAATTCACCATCACTACTGGGGAAACATCTCAATGCTGTACTATTATTTGTTTAGTAATTTCACTATCTTTTTAGATTAATAGAGTATCACACATGCAAAAGTTGTCAACAGTGGCTCCTTTCAAGTAGTCTCAAAGGACAAATTTAGCTTAGCCAAAACACCGCAATTATTTCAAGTGGTATGAATCTTTTTTCTTACCATAAAATATATAATTGAAGTTAGTAAGGTTTAAGATAAACCTACAATATAACAATTAATGTATAAATTCTTATTTTACCTTGATAATATCAAAGTATTTCTAAGTACATTAAAAATATTCTACCTCGGTCTTCTGCTCAAATCTAAGCAGTTATCCAAACCTCTCTCTCTCTCTCTCCCTCTTTCTCTAAAAAAAAATAAAAAATAAAAAATATTCTACTTCACAAATAAGAGTTTAGTTAACCAAAAACATATAACATGCCATACTTACTTTAGTTACCCCTTTTCCATACCATGCCTAGAAAGGAATATCACTTTACTATCTTCCACATGCCTTATCTTCACCATATCATCTGATAAATTCAAATTGGCATCATTATCAGAAAGAAGTAGACTCCTTCAGTGCCTTCCTTGTGTTTTGTGTTAGTTAGCCAAAAGCTCTTTTGCTTTGCCCAAATTGTCAAGTCCATCTGCCAGTAGCCTCTCCAACTCATTATGCCATCTGCCAGGCACTGACCTATCACTCCCCCTGGTGTGGATGCCACATTGTATGTGTCTGGCATCTCCAAATATTCCCTACAGGCTCGTATTCTTTCATAATATAGAGAAATGGCTCAAGCTGACATTTCAATCTAGCTAGAGCCAGAGCAAGAAAAACTGGTATTATGAAATATTCTAACCATTCAACACAATGAATATTTTTATTCACTGTAGAAAAAAATGGTCAGGATTTTTCTAAGAAATACTGAGTGAATGGGAGGCAAATATTCATTTATATTCAATGAATTTTTTGAGTAAACATGAGAGCAGTTTTGAAAGTGGTATATGTTTACAGGCTTTAAGATAAAGTTCAGCCTTTGAAATACAATGTTAACATTACTCAGCAACACCATAGAGTAGAAAATGAAGCACAGGATTTGTGGTAGGAGGGCAGTGATGGAATCTCAGCTCCTTCTTACTATTTCTTGGACCATGGGCAGTGTATTAAGCCTTTTTGAGTTTCAGTTTATTCATCTGCAAAATGGGGATAAGCCTATCTCATAGGATTGCTGCAGGAATTAACTGAAGTTCTGCTTGCTGACATATTATGTTAATTTCAATACAGTTAAAGTCATTCAGTTTCTACTTGATTGCTTTACGGAGTTTCACAGTTAAAAATGTTACTGCCCTTACCTAAGTGACCAATTCCTGGAGAGCAGTTTAGACACATGTGAAAAGGCTCCCTACATTAAAAATGAGCTTCCATTCATTTTTTGAACTTTCTGGTATTTCAATGGTTAGAAAGTGAAATATAATGATATCCCATCAACACTATGCAATCTCTATATATTGACTGTTTATATATTGTCTGTTTTGGACATTGAAATTTTTGCCCAATTAAAAATTTGCATTTATGCATTTCTGACAGATGGGGGAAAGAACCACTAAATTGAGTGAGAAATCACTGAAAACAGTATCAAAGATGATAAAATTCTTTAAAGTAAAACAACATAAACATACATATTGGAATGAGAATACATGCTAGAATATTATTTTGAATGCCAATTTATCAAAAACTTCATTATCTAAATATGAAAATCAATTCAATAACTTTGGTAATAACAAATGTGTTTTTTTTAAAAAGTCTGGTTTTTCTCAATATGCCTTTAAAGGTTTTTAAATTGTTTCATATCTGGTCAAGTTGAGATTTTTAAGAACTTAATTTTTAATTTGTAATAAAAGTTTACAACTTGATTTTTTTTTAAAAAAAGTCAACAAACTGCAAGCACCTGTTAATAAAGGTCTTAAATAAAAAAATTTTTAAAAAGCTGTGATTAACAAACTGTCATTCTATTATCCCAGGATTCACTGAACAAAAAGAAAGATACTCAAATCACCTACTACTACAAAACTTACTGAGGTGAAAAATGTGCACAAAATTTTGCTTGTATATTATAGTGGGAAACCATTTTCCTGATATTTAGAATAGCAATTTGTAACTTTTATGAAATCATTAGACAAATAATAATACATTTTAATATATTGTATGCTAAACATTCTAGCGCAAGCAAAATGAATATATATGTCTAATGTCTACACATAAACATATATATCTATACATAACTATTCATGAACAAAATAGGCTATATTGTTTACAATTAAAAAAATATTTTCTTTTATTTGAGAAAAGGAAATATTCAGTGTAATGCATACAAATCACATAAGTAGTACTCAACGTGACTGACCAACAAATATGATATCATTGCCCCAGGCTTCATCTGCCCCAGCCAGATCTCTAAAAGACAATACTCTGAAGATGATTCTTAAAAAAAAAAAAAAGACAGAAAACATTAGTCTATGAGTACCAGAGGTAGCATAAGAACAAATGGTGAAAATTCAAGGGCAATGTTGCTCTCTTAAAATTTCTTAGCTAAAATTTGTTTCATAAGAGATGAAAATATTTTAATAATAATCGATTTTTGAAAGAAAAGAGACCACTGAGTAAAATGTTTTGTTTTGGTTTTTTGGAGCTGGAGTCCCGCTCCGTCACTCAGACTGGAATGCAATGGCACATTCACGGCCACCCCAGCGTCGACACGCTGAGCTCTGATGATCCTTCCACCTCAGCCTTCCAAGTAGCCAGAACTACAGGCGCGCTACCATGCCTGGCTAATCTTTTTTTTCTTTTTAAAAAAAATCTGTTGTAGAGACGAGGTTTCATCAAATTGCCCGGGCTGTTCTCGAACCCTGGGCTCAGACAATCCCCTACCTCGGCCTCTCAAAGCGCTGAGATTACAGACTTGAGCACCTGGCCAAATGATCTTTAATAAGACTTTTGTGTTTTTAATTATTGTTATATATATATCGATATATAGATCTGTGTATAAAATATTATTTATATATAAGCTGCAATTCCCCCAGAGTGTCTTATTTCTAATCTGGGGTACTTTATAACTAAGTTATATATTTTTATTTAATAAAAAATATTTGTTGAGCACCTACTAAATGTCAGGCCCTATGCTTGGTGTTGGAAATACAAGAATAAACAAAATGTTTATGGGTCCTGTCCTCATGGAGCTTGTGGAATTACTGTGTCTAAATGAAAAAATTAGCTTTAGTGCAATTAACAAAAATTACACCTGAATTTTCTCACTAACTGGACCCAGAATACAGGAACAACTGGCTTCCAGTTGACTATGTGTTTCACAACATTTTCTGAGCACTTTATCAAGTTATCATGCCTCACTATTTTTATCCAGTCTGTCTCATTTCATAAACAGAGTCACTGTGAATGTACAGATGTGACTTTATAAACAAAATCCTAAGGGTTTATATTTGTCATCTGTCATTCTCAATATTGAGAAGAAATCATATAAAGTATACTTGAATAAGTAGCTATCTTTGTACCTATCACTCAATATAAGCACAGATGTCACCCCCATTTTAATGTTTTATTTCCTAGAATCTCTTGGGTAGAAGGCACTTTGAAATATTCTGATTTCATAATAGATGTGTCCATTTTTTGGTGAAAATTTATTGACCATTTTATCCTTCATTTACAATATCTTATATCCTTATACTTAATAGTGTGTATATATATTTTGAATCCTCAGATTAATTATTAGTTCACTGAGTGATTATTCAATTCTCACTTTTGAATTGTGTAGTATGATACATAGTTTTATAAGAATAGACTGGTCTATTATTTCTAATTTAAGTATACTTAATTTTTAATGTAAATATAATTGTGAAACTGATCAAACATTTGTTTAATTAAATTGTAATGTAATAACTTTACAATTGCCTTAAAAAGTAGATTAAAAGGGTATGAAACATGACTATTCATTTTTATAGTATGTGTAGACATGATGCAATATGAAAAAAGTTAATCATTGTTTAGTATTGAGCTAAAAAGAAAGATAGAACAGGTGTAATCTTAGCTGTAAGATTAACCTGTAACTATGTCTTTACACATAGAAATATGTTTTGTTGTAAAGTGACTGATATTATGCTGAAATATTAACAATGGCTAAATTTAAATTGCAAGAATATAGATATTTTTATTTTCTTCTTTTTATATTTTCCAATTTTCTCAGTAGTACTCTTTGGTCATGTGTTATTTTATAACCATGAAACATGCCAAATCTAACATGTAAAGAGCAGCAAAATGTTATGTTGATTTTATGATTCTTCTTAAAAGTGGTTATAATTAAATATCTTGATACTTTAAATGACAAGCTGTAGTTATCTGGAAAATACACTTAAGTCACTAACTTCACAAAGCAAAAATGAAAGATAAATTTGTATATTCACAATTGAAGTCCAGATTGCCTAATTCAAAACAGTTCTAGTTACATTATGAGAGTGTGGGGTAAGGGAACAGTTGATATTAAGCAAAAATATTCCATTAAATGTTCCTGTTCAAACACAGTAGACAACCAAATGAGAAAAAATCTGCAACATTCTGTAAATTAGGGAATACTATACAATTGTTAGTAGTTATTAATGATTTTGACATTTCAGTGTTCATTTAAATAAATCAGCTTAAATTTATTTGACCAAAGATGCGCTTGTAGAACGGCATTTTCATGTACGGTAGCTAAGAATGGCTTATTTTATATTTTGTCTCCCTCTATACTTATATGGTTGGATGCTTCTCACTCCAATTTTAAAGCTCTTTCATAAGAAATTGATAGGAGAATGGAGGAAACAGAGAAGAGAGAAACCTCACTTCAAATAAGTCAGAGCTTATTATTGTGTCAGCACTATGACATTTGCCAGTTTAAGATAATAAAATATGACATAAGCATTAGGATATGAATACTCATAAAATAATTCTTAAAATATGTAATATAGTCATGTATGCATCCATAGAAATAATCCTCCATGATATGATAAGCTTTAAAATTTTTGAAAATATCAAGTAAATAAATATGCTGGGCATGGTGGGTCACACATGTAATCCCAACACAGGGAGGCCAAGGCAGGAGAATTGCTTGGGACCAAGAGGTCGAGATCGGCCTGGGCAACAGAGCAAGACCTTGTCTCTACAAAAAAAAAAAAAAAGAAGAAAGAAATAAAAATAACCAAGCATAGTGGCATATGCCTGTAGTCCTTGCTACTCAGGAGACTAAGCGTCAGGGATTGCCTAAACCCAGGAGGTTGAGGCTATGGTGAGTCATGATCATGCCCCTATCCTCCAGCCTGGATGACAGAGTGAGACCCCCACTGAAAAAAAAAGCAAATTTTAAAAATAATTTAAATAAACTAGAATGCTGATCAGCAATCCTTATGTGGAGTGATCTTTAGATAAGCATTTTGCTGTCATCCAAGTCAGTAATAACTGTATTTAAAGAGTTGTAGTCATTTATCCAAAGGCACTGGAATTTTCATGCTAACAGTAATAACACAACATGACTTTAATGTATTTAGAAATAAAAAAATAACAATTAAAAATGTCAAGTTTACATCAGCATAAATTAGAGAAAAGAAAAAATTAATATACATACATATATATACATGCATGCTCATATACACACATATGTGTGTGGATATATTGTGTATGTGTGTGTTTCCCACAGGTAAACATTAGTTACATATGAAAGAAGTTATCTTTTACTAGTCATCTGTCACTTTGTATATTTGCATTTTTATTGAAGAATAATTTCTATATATAGGCATATCCTATTTTATTGCACTTTGCTTTATTGTGCTTTGCAGATATTGTGCTTTGTATCAATTGAAGGTTTGTGGCAACTCTGCATTGAGCTAATCTTTTGGCCCAGTTTTCTAACAGCATGTGCTCAATTAGTGTCTCTGTCACATTTTGGTAATTCTCACTATATTTAAACGTTTTTCATTATTATTATATTTGTTGTGGTGATTTGCCTCCAAGTGAGAGGAAGAGTTGCCCATCTCTCAGTTCAAATCAGAAGCTAGAAAATATTTAGCTTAGTGGGGACAGCATGTCGGAAGTCATGATAGACCTAACACTAGGCCTTTTGTGTCAAACAACCAAATTTTGAATATGAAAAAAATGTTCCTGAAGGAAGTTGAAAGTGCTAGTCCAAGGAACACATGAATCAAAACAGTTTTATTGCTGATATGAAGAAATTTTTAGTGGTCTAGATAGAAGGTCAAACTAGTCACAACATTCTCTTAAGCCAAAACATAATCCAGAGAAAGTACCTAACTCTCTTCAACTCTATGAAAACCTAGAGAGTTTTGTAAGCTGCAGAGAAAAAGTTTGAGGTAGCAGAGATTGTTACATGAAGTTTAAGGGGGAAAAAAGCCATCTCTATAATATAAATGTGCAAGGATAAGAATCAGCAAGTGCTGATGTAGAAGCTGCCGCATGTTAAACAGAAAATCTAGCTAAGATCATTGATGAAGGTGGCTATACTAAACAACATATTTTCAGTGTAGACGAAACAGCCTTCTATTGGAAGAAGGCAACATCTAGGACTTCCATAGGTAGAAATAAGTTATTCCTGTCTTCAAAGCTTCAAAGGATAGTCTGTCTCTCTTGTTAGCAGCTAATGTAACTTTTGACTTTAAGTTAAAGCCTGTGATCATTTACCATACTGAAATTCCTTGGGCCCTATAAAATTATGCCATATCTACTTTGCCTGTGCTCTATAAATGGAAAAACAAAGCCTGGATGACAGCATATATGTTTATTTCATGGTTTACTGAATATTTTAAGCTCATTGTTGAAATCTATTATTCAGAAAAAAATTCCTCTTAAAATATTACTGTTCATTAATAATGCCATTCAAGAGCACTTATAGAGATAAATAAGGAGATTAATGTTGTCTTCATGCTTATTAACACAACACCTAATGTGTAGCCCATAGATAAAAATAGTAATTTTGACTTTCAGGTCTTGTTATTTAATAAATACTTTTCATAAGGCTATAGCTGAAATAGATAGTGAGTTCTCTGCTGGATATGGACAAAGTAAGTTGACAACTCTCTAAAATGTTCATTATTCTAGATACTATTATGAATATTCATAATTCACTGAAAGAAGTTTTTTTGTAGGAGCTTGGAGGAAGTTGATTCCAACTCTCATGGGTGACTCTGAGGGCTTCCAGACTTCATGAAGGAATTAACTATAGAAATGGTGAAAATAACAAGAGAACTAGAATTAAAAGTGGAGCTGAAGATGTGACTGAATTGCTGAAATCTCAAGATGAAACTTGAATGATGAAGAGTTGCTACTTAGAAACGAGCATTTTAAAAAATGGCTTCTTGAGGTGGTGAAGATGCTGTGGAGCTTGTTGAAATGACAACAAATGATTCAGAATATTACATAAGCTTAGTTGATAATGCAGTGTCAGGATTTAAGAGGATTGACTCCAATTTTGAAATAAGTTTTTGCTGTGGGTGAAATGCTATCAAACAGGATTACATGCTACAGAGAAATATTTTGTAAAAAGAAAAGTCAATAGATGCAACAAACTTCATTGTTGTCTTATTTTAAGAAGCTGACAAAGTCACCCAACCTTCAGCAACCACCACCCTGATCAGTCAGCAGCCATCAATATCGAGGTAAGACCCATCACCAACAAAAAAAGTTGGGACTTGCTAAAAGATCATACAATTGTTAGCATTTTTAGCAACAAAGTATTTCTAATAATTTTTTACTTTGCTTATGTTTATTGACACATAATAATTTTTAAGTTTATGAGGTTCTTGTTATATTTGATACATGAATATAATATGTAATAATCACATCAGGGAGATTGAGATATCCATGATCTGACTTCAAACATTTATCATTTCTCTGTGTTGGGAACATTCCAAATATTCTCTTCTAGCTATTTTGTAATATGTAACACATTTTTGTTAACTATTGTCACTCTGCTGTCAAACACTAGAACTTATTCCTTTAATCTAACCCTATTTTTGTGTCCATTAACCAACCTCTCTTCATACTCTTCTCCTCTCCTCTTTTCTCTACCTCTAGTAGCCATAATTATACTCTCTACCTTCATCAGATCCACTTTTTAAAACTCCCACATATGAATGACAACATGTGATATTTGCCTGTCTGTGTCTGGCTTTTTCCACCTAATAATGTCCTTCAGTTCTATCCATGGTGCTGCAAATGAAAGAATTATATCTTTTTTATGGCTGAATAGCATCTCATTGTGTAGTTATATATATATTTCATTTTCTTTATCCATTCTTCAAGTGATGGACATTTGACTTGATTCCACATTTTGACTGTTGTGAATATTGCTGCAGTAAACATGGAGTGTGGATATATCTCTTTGATATATTTATTTCCTTTCTTTTGAATAGATACTCATGACTTTGACTACTGGATCATATGGTATACCTATTTTTGGGATTTTTGAGGAGCTTCTAAACTCTTTTTTACAGTAGCAGTATTAATTTACATTCCTATCAGCAGTGTAATAGCATTCCCTTTTCTCTGTATCTCATGAGCACCTGATTTTTGTTTTATGTTTTTTTGATAATAGCCATGCTAACAGGGTAAGATGACATCTCATTAGTGATGGTAAACATTTTTCTCATATACATGTTGCCATCTGTATGTCTTCTTTTAAGAAGTGTTTATTCAGATTGTTTGCTCATTTTTAAATCAGATTACTTTATTGTCATTGAGTAGCTTGGGTTATTTGTGTACTTTGATTATTTATCTTCTATCAAATGGATAGTCTGCAAATATTTTCTTCCATTCTTTAGGTTGTCTCTTCCCTCTGTTGCTACAGAGAGGCTTTTTAGCTTGATACAATCCCATTTGTCTATTTTTGCTTTTGTTGCCTTTGCCTTTGAGGTCTTACCATAAAAATCTTTGCCCAGACCAATGTTCTGAAGCATTTTCTCAATTTTTTTTATTCTAGCTGTTTAATAGTTTTAGATGTTAAATGCAAGTCTTTAATCTATTTCATTTGATTTTGTATGTGGTGAGTTTTTAATTAATATATGCACATTCTTTTTAAGACATAATTCTATTACATACTACAGTATCATGTAAATTTGACTTCTATGTGCACTAGGAAACTAGACAGTTCATGTGACTCACTTGATTGCAGTAGTCTGGAAGCTGCAATTTCTATGATGTATGCTTGTAGTAAAATTCATACTTTGTGAAGAAATTCTACCTATTCATACATTTTATAACATCTATATAGAGTAATAATATTATGTTTTCATCACTCTCAGAATTGTTGCTTCCCAATCAACACTTTTCCCAGTCAGTACACCAAAGTTAGCCACTATTCTGATTTCAAATACTATAATTAGCCTTGCTTTTTCTGAATCCTCATATAATTTGGATAATACAAATTAAGATCTTTTTGTATGACTTCTTTTTTGTTCAGCATACTTTTAAAAAGATTCCCATGCATTGGTAGTTTATATTTTTTATTTCTTAGTACCATTTTGTTTTGTGAATATATTATGCTTTATTTATTCCATCTTGATGGATATTTGGGTTGCTTTTACTTTTTTTGGTTATTTTAGCTATTTTAAATAAAGTTGCTAAAAGCATGCTTGCACAAATATTTCTTTGGATGCATGCATTTATTTTTCTTCAGAATATACCTAGTAATGGATCGCTGGGTCATGGAGTAGACATATTTTTAATTTATGAGACTGTCAAATACATTTTCAAAGTGATTGCATAACCCATTTACTCTTCCACTAGCAGTATATAAGATTTTGCTTCTATTTTTAATTGAGTTAGTGTTTTCACTAAAATTACTAGAGAGCACACTCTCATTTATAAAATTATTTGTTCACTTATCATAACTACCATGTCTTTTTGTAAGGTAGGATATGAATAATAAGTAACTTAATGTTTAAGAATTCAAGCTTCTTGGCAATTGACAGTTCATTACAAGTGCACACTGTCTGAGCTTCTATATCACTTCCCCTGTACTTTCTTTAAGGTATTTATCACTTTCAAACTTTCTGCAGAGTTTATGAAGTCTAGACTATATGTCTAAATAAGCCTGCTTACTGGGATCAACAAGGATGGGACGACATGGGAAAATGATCTCTAACTAAATCTTTAGGAATGAAGGTCTGATTTTAGGAGGACAAAGGATATGGGATAATATGTAGACAACTGCTAGACTGGGTTGCTAGCAAGAGACGGTCTATATGGCATACATACACTGAAGCAAATCTGCAAAAGGCAACAAGATTATGCCAACAAGATTTGTTGGTCAGAAACAAGATTCTTCGTTAACAGCAGTATTAATATCATAGGATGGACCATATTCATGTTGCTAAACTTTCAATTACTGAGTGTTTACTATATGTTTATCTAATTTAATCCTGCCATCTAAAATTGTAAAGCAATGACTGCATTTAACCTATTTTAAATATGAAAAAATGGAAGTTCAGAAATGTTAAATAAATTACTCAAGGTCAAACTTTTACTAAGTGGTCCAGCCAGGAATGAAATCCAGGCTTACTTCAGGGCTAGTGTGCTTTTCCCAAAATAATATCGTCTCTGCTGGATTGATGTACCTTAGAATTTCAATTTCGAAAGACAGATGAACCAGAGTAAAATCAGGCCATAGTGAGTTACCAAAAAAGATTTTCTTGTCTGTTGGAAAAAATTTATTTCACAACAGTGAAATAAAGTTGAGAAGGAGTTATAAATGGCAGAGTTAAGCTTGCACCAGGGTTAGAGCCACCATCCTTTGACGAAATTCAGCTTTTTCCCATTGGAGTGCATAAACAGAGGAAGCTTCAAGGGATTTATATTCAGAATATTTGGAAAAATTCTTGCATTACTACTTATTGGATTCGGTTTGATTCACTTTAGAAACTTGGTAAGCAGTAAATTTATTAAAGCAAATGATTATTGGATTTAATATTTACCATTTCTGTCCCAAACACAAGGTATATTAATTCACACTTAATCTCTCCTACTAAGGTGTGAAGTTCTTGAGGGCATGTTCCATATCTTGGTTTATCGTGCATACTCTTCACAGGTTCACAAAAGATGCCTAATACATATGAGTGGAATGAGAGAGAATATCAACTAATTGAGTTAGGCACAAACAATTTTAAAAGAAACCTTAAATTAAGTGACTAGTTTTTCCCTATATAGACTGCAATGTTAAGCTACTCTTTTGTCTGTATCTTCTTGCACCCCAATTTTTATTAAATTGCCTAATGGGAATTATTTGAAATTATTTCTATGACTCCATTTTTTAAGACATCTAGTCTAGGTTGGTTTGTTTTTCTAATGACTGAGGATTCTCTGGCAGCATTATTGTTATGACCTGAGGCTCTGTTAAAAAATGTTTGTGGTATGAAAACATGAGACCACATCATTAATTACCTCTGTATTTTTGGGTAAATCTTTAAATATTTCTGAATTTCACTAATCCCAGCATCAGAGGAATTTCTTGTGTCTACATGAGATAATGTATGACAAATTACACAGTAAACTGTTAAAAATAAAGATAAATACATCTCATTTAATAGTGGGGATTATTGCAATTACTGTAACCATAGAGAGTATAGAAGACATAATCCCAGCCTTGGTAAATAGAAAGTCATGGTATTACCTCAAACTCTTAAAAAAATATTTATCTTAAAGACTGAGTATGCAGTTGAGGTTTGAGTAGGAAAGTGAAACAATCAAGTTATATGAATTCTGGTTTGACTTTTCTTTCGTGGTAACCACAGTATATTGTATAGCAATCACTAATATCGAGAAAAGTTTTACTTTTAACATTTTTGTATTATAGTTGCTTTATTATAGAAATCACCATAATTAATTAGGGCCCATTAACTCATCAACAGTAATTACCTAAGAATCATCTTCAATATAAATTAATTCTATACTTGGTACTAAAAAAGTTTAAGAAGTATTTGTTTATATTTACAAAACCAGGGCAGACAAATGTGACAATAATAATGTCCACACCATATTTATAGTAAGTATCGATTATATAGAGTAAGCTATATAAATCATTGGTAGAAGATAAAGGATATATGAATGATTTGTGCTTATATGTATGATTTGTGCTAATTATGAAAGAATCTTTGTAATATACTTTCAATCAAGATTGAAAGAAATAAAGTATAATTATGAACATGGAGCATGACCACTGAACAATTGAGTATTAACCTGTAGAGGTAGAACTAAAGTAAAAACATTGAATTAGGGATGTAAAGTTAATTTTTTTGGCTGAAAAGCAGATCATGGTAGAAAGTAGCTAAAAATAAAGTGAGTAAATTGTGGCATAATGAGATAGAAAAAGTGAGGTCATAGAAAACTACATGAGAAATTTTTCAAAATTGTGGTAAGAAACTGCAAGTTTTTGAAAAGGGAAATGACATAGTCAAATGGTTTTGAAGTATAATGATTATTGCTTCACTTAGCAAAGGCTGAGGGCGAGTAAAGCAGCTATTTTTATTTTTCATGAAAATACATATGAGATTATAATGTGCTTTAATATCACCTATCAATATATTTCCTGCTGCAAAATATACTTTCATCATGAAATAATTTAATGAAACTAAACTTTTTGAATGGCTAATTTTCATCACAAATAGATAAATGTCTTAGCAAGTAAAAAGTTAATATTCTTATTATCTTTCTCTATTTGGAACATTTACTCAATACATACCCAGAAAGCTAAATTTAAGAATAATTTTTAAAATTCTAACTAAAAAAAGTTTTAAATGTCAAGATATTTTTCTATGGAGATTTGTTTATGTTATGGAACTACATTTATCTTTTTAAAGATATGTATAAAAGGAGGTTGCATTTTAAGGAATTAGATAAGTAATGTTATGCTAAATAAATATGATGATAATAAATAAATTATACTGGTATCTTGGAAATATAATCCACTTTTTCCTAAACAATCAGGCCGCAATTTATAATATTATCTGGATTAATACCTTTTAATATTTAAGCAAAAGCTACTTATACTGCAGTAGTAAAATAGAGGTAGCATATAAACAGCTAAGAGTATGATGCTTTGTTGGAAAAAAGTCTTCTAAAGTCATGGATGGTTTTACTGATGAAAAAACAGGGAAGTTAAAAGCAATTAGGACTTGCCAATTGTATTTGATTCTACAGATATTTTAAACCTTTCATTTATAAACCTGAAGGGAAATACAATAATGAGGCAGCTTGATTTCATAGGCAATAAGGGTCAGGCAATAACTGCAAAGAAAAGTATTTACCATACTATTTATTTTGTAGATAGCATATAAAGAATGAAGATTCCTAGAAAAAATACTGCTTTTGTTTTCTCAAATTTTCTTTATTAAAAAATAGGTCTTTTTAAAAGCTGCTCATAAGCTAAACTTCACAGTACTTTGTTATCAAGAATTTAGCATCAAGGAAACGCCTGCCTTTTTGATTATCCATTCTCTGGCTTTTTATTCTTCTTCTTCATACTGAATGAAGCTCTGTCATTATTCATTTCCTTATTCAGCATCCCTCTATTGAACACTTAAAATATGCCAGACATTATGCCATGTATTGTGATTTACAAATATGAATAAGACCTAAGCCTATTTTCCAACACTATTCTTTCTCCTCTCTTTCTTTCTTAACACTATAGCTCTGAACTTTCTTCCAAATTCAAGTCCTGTATTTCCAACTTCCTCACGAGTATATTTCTGAATGTCTCATTGACATCACACATTATGCATAGCCAAAGCTGAATTCATCATTCAGCTAGTCTATTCTAGTCCATCATACTTTTTACTTTATATTAGTCATTTGCTTGCTTTCTATTTTTTAATTTTCTTCAACATCTGACCAATCCTATATGTTCAATTATTACTGCTCTGAAAATATAACCCTTACTGAAAACACATTCAAAATCATTGATGAGGAGTTTAACTTATGTCCAACATTCCTTCCTTAACAATGAGAAAACTGAACAAAGTACATGAAACAGTGCTTTTTTTTCTATATTTGAACATCAAAAACCACAGGATTGGAATTTCTGATTCAAACAAAATGGTAAAACAGGGAACAAATATCCCTTCTCATCTGAAACAACTAAAATTCTGGTCAAAATATGTGAAACAAAATCTCCCAAACATTATAGGTCAGGCAACATAATAAATGAGGTAATTTTTTTACTCTTTCCAGCATACATTTTGAAGAACGGTTGCATCTTGCAATGCGGGAAGCAGAAGCCAAGAAGAGCCTAACAATCTTTATGATTTTAGGAGACAAGCAGAGAATCCAAAGAGGTGTGAAAAGCTAGAGTCCATAAGACAGAGTATTGTAGAGGTAACAGCAGTATTGACAGAGGGCTCTGGGAATCTACAGAGGTTCCGTTTGAGTAATAAGCTTATTATTGATCAGTACATGAATGTGCAAAAAACTACCTGAGACCAGAAAAACCATCACACAGAAGGAGCAGAGGGAATGATCCATGAAAAATCACATATGGCCAAGAACAGTATCTGTTTCTACCTGCCACTGAAAATCCTTGTAATTCATAAGGAAATAAGTATAGTACTCAAAAAAGCATTGCCCTATTAGTGGGACAAAAATAACCATACATTAAAGTCTGCTTTAGTCCCACCTGAAAAAACTTAAGGGTAAGTCTTAAAAGGAATCAAACTGTATCGCAAAAACTTAATTACATCTTAGTAAAAAGATTAAGACTATTCACAGGAATATAAAAAGTCTGGTACCTGGCAAGGTAAAATTCACAATGTTTGGCATTGAATGAAAATATTCAGCAAGCAATAAAGCAAGAAAACGAGATCAATAATGAGACAACTAATTAAAAGGAAACAGATACAGAAATGACAGAGATGACATAATTAGAAGTCAGACAGTAAAGGAGTTATTATCACTATATTATATATGTTTAAGAAAGTAGAGAAAAGATTAAGCATGTGAAGTAGAGACATGGAAGTTATAAAGACTTGAATGAAATTATGAAAATGAAAATGAAATATCTGAGATAAAATAAACTAGATGAAATTAAGACAAATTAGACACTGAGTAAAAATATTAGTGAACTTTCAAAATAGAAAATACCATAAATGAGACAGAGAGAAAATAGTGTGAAAAATATAAAATAACACTAGGGAGCTCTTAGAAGACTTCAAGCTGCCTGATGGAAGTGTCACTGGAGCTCTCAAATGAAATGAGAAAATGAGAGCAGGAAAAATATTTGAAGAAATCATAGCTCAAAAATATTCAAATTTGATAAAAACAATAAACCCACTGGCTTAGAAGTTCAAATAAACTCAAACATATGATATTAAAATAACAATTCATAGGAGAAACAATGATAAATTCATATTTATAAAAATTAAGAATCTTGCTGCTAAATGTACAATGTTAAGAGAATGGAAATACAAGTCACAGACAGGAAGAAGATTTTTGTAAATCTCATATCTGATAAAAGACCTGTACGCAGACTATAAAATAAATCTCTCAGTATACAATAGTATGAAAACAATCAATAAAATTGGCTACAAAATTGAACAAAAATTTTACCAAATTAGACATGCAGGTGGTAAATAAGCACATGAAATTATGTTTAATATCATTAGTGAAATGAAAATGAAAATGAGAGTGAAGTACCACTGCACTTCAATCAGAATTTTTAAAGTTAAAAAGACTAAATATATCATATCTTGGTAAGGCTGTGGAGCAATTTGAACACCTAAACACTACTGGTTGGAATATAAAATGTCACAACTGCTTTGGAAAAATGTTTTACAGTTTCTTAAAATGTCTACAGATTGATATACATGTTCTGCTACTAAGCATGCATCCAAAATAACTGAAAAGACATGTCCACTCAAAGGCTTTATGAGAATATTCATGATTTTATTAGACTTACCCAAGAACTAGAAACAAATCCAAAGGTTCATCAATACAACAATGCATACACAAAGTGTGATGCATCCAGAAAATGGAATGCTACTAAGAAATAAAAATTAATTAATGATTGTTATATATATCAATGTGGATGAATTTCAAAATAATTAGCTTGAGTCAAAGAAATCAAGCAAAAAAAGTACATACAGTATTATTCCATTTTTAAATTTTTAGAAAATGTAAACTAATCTACAGTAACAGAAAGCAGGTGAGTGGCTGACTTTTGTATTGAGTGGGAAGTAAAGGGGATGGAAAGGTTTTAAGGGACAAAAAAAAACTTTTGTAGTTAATACATCATTCAGAATCTTGATTATTTTGTTAGTGTCATGGCTGTATGCAAATATCAAAATTTAATTAAAGTGTATACTTTAAAAGTGTCAATTACATCTCAATAAATCTGGTAAAGAAACAAACTGGATCAAATATCACTAAGCAGCAGACGAGACATGTGACTCTGAGGTTGCAGTCCCTTCAGCACTGCACCACAGTTCTCAAGTCTGCATTTTTTTTTCTTTAGGCTGGGATATGGGGCAAAAAGTAAAACAGAAATGATTTCTTAGCAGATAACAAATGATGTGAGTTCCACAGTGTTTCTGAGTCACAGGAAAAAAAAGGGGGCCAGGGTGGAGGGAGAATCCCAAGTAACTAGTAGCAGGCTTGCTTTGTTGACAATGCAGAGATCAGAGATCGGTGTTCAGAGAGATTGAGGTAAAATATAATACAATAGAGAGCTACACAAATAAAAAAAATCTAGAAATTCACATGCTTCCCTGAGACCATTGTTGAATACTAAGTGACACATGCATAGATTGAAATCCCACAAGGCCAGGAAAATAACTACCAATGAGATGCAAATTGAACAATTTCTATAATTTACATAGGGTTGGGAATCATTCTGATTCTCATCTGTGAGACTGCATTGTCCTCTCGAATACCCAGGGCATATGATAAAACTACCATAGGGGTCACACCTTAGCATAAAGGTTAAAATCACACTAAATTTAAAGCTAATAGAAATACTACTCTAACAAAGTTTAAAAATAAACCACAAAAGGATCAATTTGATTTGCAATTAATCTATTTATCTGTTGATAGGTTGAAATAATTTGCAACATTCCTCAAAGCATGACGACAAAATTCAGAAATTGAACAAGATATCAATATAATGTTCAGACATCAGGCAAAAATCTAGGAGAGAAAGCATTTTAATAGAATATACAATATTCAATAGAATACATGATAGAGATTGTCTAAGTAACATAAAAAGATTTAAAAGAACTACTAAGGATGTTAAGAATGCAAAGAAAAGTCTGAACATAATAACCAGATAAATAAGTAGAATAAAGGAACAAATAAAACATCTAAGTCATAAAGATACAGTATTTGAAACAAGTTTTACTGTATAAGTTGAATAGTAAATTAGATAATGCAGAAAAATTATCAGTGAACTTGTAGTAATAGCAATGAAAATTATGTGAAATAAAACACAGAATAAAAAGCTTTAAATCCATGAACAGGGCAGCAATTCCTTGTGGAAAAGTATAAAGCTGTCTATCATATATGAGATTGAAATTCTAGAAAGAAAGAAGGATAGAAAAAAATTTTGCAAAAATTCATGACCGTCTTCTCCAAATTTGATGACAACAATAAATCCATAAAACCAAGAAGCTCAACAAACCACAAATAGTATACACACAAATAAAACAACAAAGCATATTTTAATCAAGCTACTGAAAGTCAGTGATTCAAACATAATCTTAGAAGTGATGAACAAAAAAGCTACATGATTACAGGGAAATAAAAGCAAGAATAAATACAGATTTCTTGTTAAAAATTATGCAAACCAGAAAACAATGAAACAATATCTAAGCTGGTGAAAGCATAAGCAGTCAACCTAGATTTTTATATCCATAAAAAATATGCTCCAAAACTAAGAGCAAAAATAAATACTTTTTTTCATACATTTAAAAGTAGACAAAATGTATTGCTGGTAAGCCTAATTTATAAGAAATATTAAAAGAAGTTCCTCAGGGTAAATAAAAATGATACCAGGTGAGAATATGAAACTACACAAAGAAATAAAGAATGATGGAAATGTTAACTATGAGGGAAAATTATTTTGTTCTTCATATTATACATTTTAAACATATACCTAATACTATAAAGAAAGACATCATAGTGCTGGATTCCAGAGATTACTAAATATGTAGAAGTAAATGTAAATAATTATAAGACAAAAACACAAAAGATGAGGAAATAGAAATATAGTACTATGAAGACTGAATTTCTTAAATTATATGTTGGTTGCTATATTTGAAGGCAAATTATGATACATAAAAATGCACATCACAGGCCAAAAACAAACACTAAAAGAAAATAAGATGTAATAAGTATTAAGTGAAGAGTAGAGGTAAAATGAAATGCTGAAAAATATATTTAAAGGACCTTAACAAATGTGGGAAATTATGAAAAAAAAAAATGACATGGAACAAATAGAAGACAATATGAAAAAAAAATTGTATATTTAAAGCCAATGATATTTTAAAAATACATTAGGTATAAAATTCCTTAACACTCAAATTAAAAGGCAGAAATTATACAACTGGTTTAAATAGCCAGATGTAAATTTATGCTGGCTAAAAAACATCTGCTTAAAATATTAAAAGTGCAGATTGTTAAAAATAAAATAATATAATAAGACATATCATGGAAACCCTAATCATAAGATAGTTGAATTTGCTATATTAATGTCAAACAGAGTAGTCTTCAGGCCAGAGGTAAAGAGTAGCATTTTTATTACAGTGGTTTAATTAATTAAAATTATCTAACAATCCTAAAAACATATACACTTAATAGACCTACACAATTCATGACACAGAGAATTCTAGAAAGAAAAAATAAACACAACCACACTTATAGTTAGATATTTAACACTTCTTTGTAGGTAAGAGAAAAAATAGAAATCAATAAGGACATAGAAGACTTGAAAAGTACTATCCAAAACTTGACATAATTTTCATTTATAGAACTCTTCACCTAAGAACAACAGAGTACACTTTTTTTCAAATGTGAATAAACAATTGACAATATAGATTATGGTCAGGGCTACATGGCAAGTCTCAATACAGTTACAAAGATTAAAATCATGCTGTTTATTTTTTATGAGCCTCCGTAAAATCAAGTTAGCAACCAATAGCCAAAAGATATCTGATATACACCCAATTATTTGCCAATTAAAAAACATCTTTGTTGCAAAAATTAAATAACAAGGGAAATCAAAATATTTTGAAATAAAAATGAAAATTGCTATCAGACATATGGGATGCAACTAATAAAATTTTAAGATGAGATTATATACAATTAAATGTTCACATTAACAAAGAAGAAAGATCTAGGACACATTATTTGAGTTGTCACCTTAAGAATATAGAACATAAGCTTTTGATAAAATCCAGCATCCCATCTTGATAAAAAACCTCAAACACCAAGGTATTCAAGGAACATACATCAAAATAGTAAGAGCCACCTACAATAAACCCACAGCTAACATATTCCTAAATGGACAGAAACTGGAATCATTTCCCCTGAAACCCGGAACAAGACAAAGCTGCCCATTCTCACTCCTCTCATTCAACATTGTGTTGGAAGTCCTAGTTCTGGCGATTAGACAAGAAAAGGAAATCAGGAGTATCCAAATAGGAAAAGAGGTAGTCAACTTATCCCTCTTTGCTGATGATATGATCCTATACCTTGAAAATCCAAGAGAATATGTCAAAATCCTGCTTGCACTGATAAAGGACTTTGGCAAAGTCTCAGGGTACAAAATAAATGTGCAAAAGACAGTTGCATTCCTATACACCAACAACAAGCAGGCAGAGACCCAAATTAAAAGCACAATACCATTCACAATAGCCACACAAAAATAAAATACCTCGGCATTTTCCTAACCAGAGAAGTAAAAGACTTTACAGTGAGAACTACAAAACATTGCTCAAAGAAATCCAAGAAGACACAAACAAATGGGAAAATATTCCATGCTCATAGATAGGAAGAATCAATATTGTTAAAATGACCATCCTACCAAAGGCAAACTGCAGATTCAACGCAATATCCATTAAGTTACCAACATCATTCTTCTCAGACCTGGAAATGACAATACAGGACTTCATATGGAAACATAAACAATCATGAATAGCCAAAACAATCCTTAGCAAAAGAAACAAAGCAGGAAGTATCACACTTCCAGACTTCAAACTTTACTATAAGGCTACAGTAATCAAAACAGCCTGGTATCGGAATAAGAACAGGCAAATAGACCAATGCAACAGGATAGAGATTCTGGAAGCAACGCCTCAATTTCTCAACCAACTCATCTTTGACAAAGCCTCCAACAACAACCACTGAGAAGAGAACCTATTCAGTAATGGTGCTGGGAAAACTGGCTGACCACATGCAGAGAATTGAAACAGGACTCTTACCTATCACCATAAACAAAAATTATCTCTAAATGGATCACAGACCTAAACATCAAACCTCAAACTATAAGAATCTTAGAAAACACAGGAGATACCCATATGGAAATTGGAACTGGCAACCAATTCCTATTGAGAACCCTAGAGGCCAATACCTTAAGAGATAAGATAGACAAGTGGGACCTCATCAAACTAACGAGCTTCTGCAAAGCAAAAGAAACCATCAAGAGAGCAAGGAGACAGCTCACAGAATGGGAAAAAATATTTGCCAACTGCATACCTGACAAAGACCTAACATCTAGGATCTACAAGGAACTGAAACATTCCAAAAGGGGGAAAAAAAAGCCCCATTAAAAAATGGGAAAAAGTCATGAAAAGACACTTCTCAAAAGAGGATATACAGGCAGCCAACAGACACATGAAAAAGTGCTCAGCCTCACTCTTCATCATAGAAATGCAAATCAAAACCACACTGAGATACCACCTAACCCCAGAAAGAATGGCCATCATTAATAAAATAAACAAGAGAAGCTGGCTAGGATACGGAGAGAAAGGAATGCTTCTACACTGCTGGTGGGAATGCAAAGTAGTGCAGCCTCTTTGGAAGACAGTGTGGTGATTTCTGAAAGAACTAGAAATTGACCTTCCATATGACCTAGCAATTCCTCTATTGGGAATATACCTGGAGTAACTCAAATCATTCTACAAAAAAAGATACTTGCACACATATGTTTGTTGTAGTTCTATTCACAATAGCAAAAACATGGAACCAACCATGATGCTGGACTGGATAAAAAAAAATGTGGTATATATACACAATGGAATATTATGCATCCATAAAGAAAGATAAACATATGGACTGCACAGCAACTTGGATACATTTGGAGTCGATCCTACTCAGTGATCTATCACAGAAACAAACAACAGAGTACCATATGTTCTCACTCATCAGTGGACCTTGAACAATTATAATACTATAAGAAAAGGATTGAAAGTAGTGGGAAACTGTCAGGGGAGGGGGATAGGATTGGCAGTTGAGGGAAACTGCTGGGGGAGGGAGGGGCACACCTCATTAACAAGGGTACCTGCAAAATCAATGTTTGTATACCTAACCCTGAATTGTACCCCACATCTTAAAAATACAATATAAAAAAATAAAAATAATTATCTAAATGTTAAAAAAGGAATATAGAACATAAACAAGTAAAATAAGACTAAAATATAATGAAAATAGCATTAAAAAGAGATTCTTGAAATAGAAAATGAAGAAAAAATAGAGAAAATCAAAAACTGCTTCGTACAAAAATCAAATATCAATAAAATTATAAATCTCAAGCTAAAAACATTTTAAAATAAAGTAAACGCAAATTAGCAATATCAGAAAATGAAAGAAGAAATTCAACAGATATTAAAATGATGAGTTGATTATGAATAAATATAATATTTATGCCAATAAACGTGATAAATTTAGTAAAATGGACAAATAACTTGAAAAACACAAATTACAAAAACTGATCCAAGAAAACACTGAAAACCCAAATCAGTTGATATTTATTACATAAAAAGTATTTATAATGAAATACCTTTCAACAACGAAAAACTTAGGCCTAGATGGTGGTTTCAATGCTGAATTTCATCAACCATTAAAAAATAATAATAGCAAACCTATATACTTACTCTATCAAATAATGTAGAAGAGGAAACTTTCTCATCTGTTTTTATGAAGCCAGAGTTAATCTTACCAAATTTTTAAAAGAAAATTCTTACAAAACGGAAACACATTACAGAAAAGGAAAAGTATAGAAAAATACTATTCATGAATATACACACAAAAATTCTTTAAAAAATACTAGCAAATCAAATATAAACAGCGAATAAAAATTATAATGCATTTTGTTCAAGTGAAGTACATCCTAGGTACACTCCTGGCTTAACATTTACAAGTTAATCATTGCAATTCACCTTAGTAACAACAAAAGAGACCATTTCGATAAATGAAGAAAAAGTGTTTAATGAAATTCGGCATCCGTCTGGTATGAGAACTCTGTCAAGACTAGAAAAGGAAATTCCTCAGCCTAAAAAAAAAATCTACAGAAATTCTACAGTTAACACGGTGTTTAATGGGGGACTAAATTATTTTCCCTAAAAACTGGAATCAGCAAGAATGCTAATTCCCACTACTTCTATTAACTGCAGTACTGGAATTTTTAGGTAGTGAAGTAAGGCATGACAAAGAACTCAAAAGTAAACAGATTGGAAAAGATAATATAAAACCAGAATTGATAACAGGATGATCATGTATCATGATCCTTTATGTGTTGCTAAAACAGAATACTTAACACTGATTCTAAAATTTGTATAGAAAGGCTAATGACTTTAAATAACCCAAAGCAATTTTGGAAAAGGGGAATAAATTTGGAAGATTGAACTACCACATAACAAGACACTATACATCTGCAATAATTGAGACAGTACATTTTTTGGCATAAGATTAGACATAGAGATAAATGGAACAGCACTGAGTCCAGAAAAAAAAAACAAAACTACACATATTTGGAAATAGGTTTTCCATATAGATGCCAAGTCCATTTGAAAAGGGACTTGAGGTAGGCAGGATTTTGGCCCTCATGATATTTGCACTTTGGTGTTTTGCCTGTGTATGTTATGCTTCTTAACAAAGAGACTTTGCAGTTGGAATTAAGGCTATGGAACTTAAACAGTGAGGTATTTCTGGGTAATCCATATAGGCCCACTCTAAACAAATGTTTCTAAAAGTAGAACAAGCAGGGCTCGGTGGCTCAGCCTGTAATCCTGTGCCTTTGGGAGGCTGAGGTGAGTGGATTGCCTGAGCCCACGGGTTCGAGACCCGCCTGGGCAGCGAGACCTCATCTCTACAATAAAATAAAAAAATCAGCCGGGCGTGGTAGCGCATGCCTGTAATTCCGGCCACTTGGAAGGCTGAGGCGGAAGGATCGCCGGAGCCCAGCAGGTCGAGGCTGTGGTGGCTGGGAGTGGCCACTGCACTCCAGTCTGAGCGATGGAGTGAGACTCCAACTCAAAAACAAAAAACAAAACAAAACAAAAAAGTGAGACCTAGAAATGTGGGTGGCCTTTAGAAGCCGATAACAGCCTCAATCTGATAACCAACAAAGAAGTGGAGACCTTAGTCCTACAATCACAAGAAATTGAGTTCTGCCAATAATTTGAATAAGCAGGAATGTGAATGTTCCTTTAGATTTACCAGAAATTAATACAGACAAATTAATATACAAACAAATACAGAAATTAATCCTGACAAATACAGAACACAAAGATCATAAATTTCTGTTGTTTTAAGCTGCTAAGTTTGTGAGAATTCGTTATGACATTAATAAAAAACGAATAAGGGAAATAACTATTTTCAACAAATGGTGCTGAAACAAGTTGCAATCCTTTGGTAAAAAATATGATCTTTGACTTATGCCATAGGCAAAGATTAATGCAAAATGTGTAAAAAATTAAGGTAAAATATAAAATTATAACACTTATGAAAAAGCATAATATCTTATAAAATGGCAAGATGTTTTCCTAAATCTTTGAAGTAGCCAAGTATTTTTTATATAGGACACAAGAGGTAGAAAGTGTAAACAAAAACTGGATTAATAAAATTTTATTAAATTTTTCTTAAATCTCCTTTTAAAAATAGACCATTAATCAAATGAAAAAGTGAAATAGAGATTGGAAGAAGAAACATTTGTCTAACTTATATCTAATCAAGAACTTATATTTAAACCATATAGAGAACTCTTACAAACTAATTTAAATAATAAATAAATAAATGGTTCAATACATATTGGCAAAAATTTGATAGCATTTCAAATGAAGATGAGTAAATGCTTAATAAGCACATAGATACGCTCAACACTGTTAGTCACAAAGAAAATAAAAATTAAAATCCTAATGAGACATTATTATACACACATTATCATAGCTAAAATTAAAAAGAATGACAACACTAAGGACTGATGAGGATGTAGGGCAGTATCTAATATCCCTAAATATCTTGAAGTTTAGCAAATGACATTTCTCTAAATTTGGATTTCAAAATTTGCCCCATTTGACTCAAACCCACATTTCTACACTTCTGCCACTGACCTACATATATCAAAAGTGATTTCCAAGTTTTGTTGGGAGCCGGCCGTTGAGGCTCGCCTGAGCGTTAGGGATCCAGGTGGGCTGTGGACCCTGAGACCACCAGGTTTGGTTCAGGATCTGAAGGCCCATTCCCTCCTCCTTTCTTTGTTGTTTGGCATTACCCACTAGCAGGGACTTTTATGATCTAAGTTGAAGGCTCTGTGAATATGATAGGCATGGCTTACTCTAGAAACCCATTGTTCCTGTTTCCCATAAAACTGTGGTTTTGGCTTAGGTATTAGATATAATTCAAATTCAGGCCTCACATTGGGCACCATTTATGGGGGGCCAACCCCCAGAAAGAGATTTAGAGGGTCCCTGGAAGTTGGGGCAGCGTCGGCGAATATTCTGGAGAAATAAGGAGAAAGAGACTGGACTCTGTCTAGTGCAGAAGCCGATTCTGTAGTAGGGATAGATATTGAAAGAAAGAAAGATGGAAGGTTATATATAAAGAGGAAGAAAGAGAAAGAAAGAAAATGGACAACTGTTCAGTGAAATGAGCAGAAGCCATTTATTGGGACCAACCATGAGTCTTTTATCCCAAATTTTCACATGTTAAATCACAAGACTTTCACATGAACACAAAGCCAGGTGGATGAGGGGCGTCCCCCACCCACCAGGCATTTTCCCAAGCATGAGGAAGGACAATCCCAAAATTATCTCACTGATCCTTATGCTTGGTTTACGTTCCTCAAAGGCAATACAACAATTCTAACATCATAAAATCCTAATAATCAATAACTTCTAAAACTTATGCATACCCAACACCTAATGACTGACTTAAATCCTAATACCTTTCTATTCTGTGTTAACTTTACCTGTACTATAAAAAACTCTTAATTATTGGTCAGACCAGTTCCTAAAGAATGTGGCCCAGTCCAAAGATCACGCTGGGACATTTCCAGGAACAATTAATTATGATCTCTTAACAAAATGGCTATTCTAAAATCCTATGTATCTATCTTAATTTCTATAAAAGTTTTTAATTCCTGATCCTAATATATAAAGCTGATCATCAGCAACAAAGCTTCTAAAAATAAACCCAAATACAAACTGTAATTGTACTAAAGCCAAAACTGCAATTAGTAGAAAGTGGGGACAATGAAATTTCTAAAGTTAGCTGTATTCTTATAAAACCTTAAAGTATCATGTATGATCATGCTTGAACTAACATAATTCCCTCATGCAGCATGACCTATTCTACAATACTTTCTATGAATAAAATAAATTCAGTTTCTATTATAAGTAGAAAAAGCTTACACTAATTGTAACTAAAGAACCGGTTTAAAAGAATGCAGCCCAGCCCAAAGTGGACGCTGGGCCCTTAGGAATGTGGCCCAGCCCAAAGTTCGTGCTGGGCCATTTCTGGTAACCCTAGATAATCATCTATACCATCTAAAGCTGGAAACAGCTCTCTAAATGTATATACTAATTCTACAAATATACTTTTAAATCTTATAAAGAAGCTTGTATCATGTATAAAAGGCTCCCAAATGTGACCTGAATTTGAATTATATCTAATACCTAAGCCAAAACCACAGTTTTATGGGAAACAGGAACAATGGGTTTCTAGAGTAAGCCATGCCTGTCATATTCACAGAGCCTTCAGCTTAGATCATAAAAGTCCCTGCTAGTGGGTAATGCCAAACAACAAAGAAAGGAGGAGGGAATGGGCCTTCAGCTCCTGAACCAAACCTGGTGGTCTCAGGGTCCGCAGCCCACCTGGATCCCTAACGCTCAGGCGGGCCTCCACAGCCGGCTCCCAACAAAGTTTCCAAACAAACATTATTATTTATTGTTCCTTTCCTTGTCCTGATATTTTCTGCCTTCCTTTTGTTTCGGATTCTCTTGTTTTGCATATGATAATAGGATAGTTTATCTCTTAACTAACTTCACCAGTTCAAATCTTCCTCCTACAGGCTGAGTTAGACTTAGTTAGCTTCTTTATGACTCCTTTCCTGAATCCTTCTCTTTTTTATGTACTTTTGCTGATTTGCCCAAAACTTTACATTTCGTATTAAAGAACTAAGATGCATATTATGATATCTATCACAGTGCCTTGCCTATTGTATTGCTTATAATAGTCTTTAGGTAAATCACAAATACATACCCAAACCAATGAGAACATAAATATAACAGGGACAAGAGGCAAAAAATGAGGGACAGATATATTCACTGTGTCAAAAAAATGTGCAACTAGGTGGAATTTGTCTATCTTATTTTTGTTGCAATTTCCAATATAGACTATCAACTTCAGTCAAGCATTTATGAACATATCAAGTAAAAATTGATGATTGTCACGAATGAAAACAGTTTTCTTTCTTTCTTTCTTTCTTTTTTTTGACTTGGAGTCTCACTCTGTTGCCCAGACTGGAGTGCAGTGGCTGCTTTCGGCCACCACAGCCTCAACCTGCTAGGCTCTGGCGATCCTTCCACCTCAGCCTTCCAAGTAGCTGGAACTACAGGCATGTGCCACCATGCCCGGCTGATTTTTTTATTTATGATAGAGATGAGGTCTCGCTGCCCAGGCCGGTCTCGAACCCGTGGGCTCAGGCAATCCACTCGCCTCAGCCTCCCAAAGGCACGGGATTACAGGCTGAGCCACCGAGCCCAGCTGAAAACAGTTTTCAAATAATGAACAACTCTTCCGGAAAGTATGGTGCCAAATTGACAACTGGTCTACTTGGAAAGTTAATTGGTTTTCTAAATCTCCAAAATTTTTAATCTTTTTTATGGTGAAATGGGAATAATTGCATGGCAGTATTATATTTTGGTCATAGTTATATTTTGGTCATTTTCTACTTTTTCAGAATCAAATACTATTATGATGTCTCCCCTGTACCCTCTAACTCCACCTCCTTTACAAATACATTATGTTTGGAAGATCTTTGACATTCTCTATAAGTCTTTTTCCAAAGCTGAATGTTGAAATCCTTTTATTGTTGTCATTGATAAAGTATCTTCTCTGTTTCATTAAGCATTAAATGAAGACCCATGGGGTCTAAAGAAAAAAGATTTCAATTTTTTTCTCTTTGCTTCTGAGAATGATTTATGAAGAGCAAATACATTCATAAATGGAGATATCATACCCTAGGGAAAGTAAACTAGAATTTACCCCATTACTAGTAGTTTGTATTATGAAATGGTCTCTACTAAATTTACATGGTGAATTTAAGTCATATTTAACCACATTATGTCATCCCAGATTATGAGAAATGGGAAAGAGAAAATTTGCATTTGTCATTCTGATCAAAATCCTTAGAGTAGTTTGGAATCATGTGTCTATTTTACATGGATGAATCTAAAATTATATCACAACTGAGTTAAGTGCATCACAGGGTATTTATTCAGAGGAACAATATACTTCCTGCTGTATTTTCATATGATTTGAGCTATTTATTCAACTTATGTTTTCACAAATTGACACAGAAAATATCAGCATTGCAGAATTTAAGTTGTTTCTATAATCTGTATTTATTGTACCAATTAGAAAAGCCACAGCTTGGATTCTTTATTACATTTTTTAAACACATATTTGATAAGTTTATGGACATCCTTCCCTTGAATTTTGTGGGAGAGTAGGCATGCCTTTTCATATCATTTGGGATTGATTCAGCAATAATCTGAAATAGCAGGCACAATTCTCACTGTGATTACCCCCAAAATTAGAGAAAACCTTTAATAAAAGCAGAGACCATCTAACAAATTGGTGCAATTAGCATCATGACCAGCACAAGGGGAAGCTGCATTTGGATAAAATAGGGCTTTGATTTTCCACTCACGTTCTATTACGTGCCCTTGTTCAAGATCACTCTCTAGATTAAAATTTTTCCTTGGTTTATCATTAACTATAAGTAGGAATTTCTTGGGGCAATCCCAGTTTATATGTATAGTCCTGGCATTATCACTATAGTTCCACATTTCACGCTCAAAAGTGTTCCAATTTGGTTAATATATTATATGGTCATCCTATCCATAGAATAAATTCACTAGCACAATTTATAGATTTCTTTATCATTTGGCCCCAGACCATATTTCATACTCTATCTCTTCTACTTGTATTTTACCCTCCAGACACATGAAACTATTTATTCTAGTATAAAAACCCCATGCATTGCTATATCTTTATATTCTTGCGCATAAGGTTCTTTCTACCTGAACTGTTTTCCTCTGCTTTTTCACAAAATGATTTCTTATTCATTCTTAGTGGCACAAACACCAAATCCTCTGGGATGACTTCCCTAATTCCCCTGGGATAAGATTGGAAAGCAGTTTCAGCTTGTTTAGTTATAAATGGATTGTTAAGCCATATTTCAGTGAGAAAGAGCCTAGGGCTGTGAACAAAGGAGTTCTGCCACAGGCAAGGGAGTAGAATGTGCCAAGTGTCTATGCTACTTTACCATTTTTGCCCTAAGCAATATTTGATGCCCCTTGCTCTGTAGTTCTGAGTATTTAATTTATTTTTATCAGTTATAGCACTGCAGTAGGCAGAATTCTAAGACAAATCCAAGATTCCTACTCTCCGGTGTACATGCCCTCTATACCTGTATAATACTTTTGTTTGGAGATTCTTTTTTTTTGGGGGGGTTGGAGTGTCACTCAGTCGCCCAGACTGGAGTGCAGTGGCCGCTCCCAGTCACCGCAGCCTCGACCTGCTGGACTCCGGCGATCCTTCCGCCTCAGCCTTCCAAGTAGCCAGAATTACAGGCATGCACTACCACGCCCGGCTGATTTTGTGATTTATTGTAGAGATGAGGTCTCACTGCCCAGGCGGGTCTCGAACCTGCAGGCTCAGGCAATTCACTCACCTCAGCCTCCCAAAGGCATGGGATTACAGGCTGAGTCAATACTTTTCTCTTGAGTGTGGACAGGACCTGTGAATGTGATGGCAAATCATACCAGTTATTAAGTTGATAAACAGTTAAAATGAAGTTAATAAAAAGAAAAATCATTCTAAATGGTCTGTTCTAACTAGGGGAGCCTTTAAAAAAGACTTGGGCCCTTCTTGAAGTCTCGGGTTTGAAGTTTTAGAGTGAGAGCTGACCAGGTACGGTGGCTATCACCTGTATTTCCAGCATTTTGGGAGGTAGAAGAAAGAGGATCACTTGAGCCTAGGAGTTAGAGACCAGCTTGGGCAAGATAGTATAACCATGTTGCTACAATAAACTAAAAACAGAATTAGTCAGGTATGGTAACACATGCCTACAGTCCCAATTGCTCAGGAGGCTGAGGCAGAAGGATCACTTGACCCTGAGATCTCAAGGCTGCAGTGAGCTATGATCATGATTCTTGCCTGGGCTTCAGAGAGAGACTCTGTCTCAAAAAAAAAAAAAAAAAGTGAGGCAAAGAGTGAGAGCCGGCCTATGGAAGATAAAGAAGAGATTCTGTTGCAAGAATCCTAGTGTGGCCTCTAGTAGTTGAGTAGTGCCTTGCTAACAGCCAGCAAGAAAATGAATCTTAGCCCTACAACTGAAAGGGATGTTAACTTTTCCAACATTCTGAATGATTTTTAAAGAGCGTCTTGATTTCCAGATGTAACCATAGACCGACCAACACCTTAATTTCAGCCTGGTGAAACCTTAAGCAGGAAATCCAGCTAACATATACCTGGATTTATAAACCACAGAACTGTTGGATTAAAAATTAATGCCATAGGGAGAGTAGAACCTTTTCAGTAAATGGTGCTGGGAAACCTGGCTGATCACATACAGAAGATTGAAATAGGACTCCTACCTATCACCATAAACAAAAATTAACTCTAAATGGATTAAAGACCTAAACGTAAAACCTCAAACTATAAGAATCTTAGAAAATGCGGGAACACCCTTAGGGAAAATTTGGGAAAACTGGCAACCAATTACTATTCAGAACCCTAAAGGCCCATATCTTAAGAGATAAGATAGACAAGTGGGACCTCATCAGACTAACGAGCTTCTGCAAAGCAAAAGAAACCATCAAGAGAGTAGGGAGACAGCTCATTGAATGGGAGAAAAATATTTGCCAACTGTATTTCTGACAA
The DNA here is from genome assembly GCA_027257055.1 of Cephalopachus bancanus. Taxonomy (NCBI): domain Eukaryota; kingdom Metazoa; phylum Chordata; class Mammalia; order Primates; family Tarsiidae; genus Cephalopachus; species Cephalopachus bancanus. The sequence goes on from JAPVLO010000819.1 coordinate 120,323, forward strand.
AGATCTAACATCTAGGATCTACAAGGAACTCAAATGTGTCAAAAGGAAAAAAACCATCAGCACCATTAAAAAGTGGACAAAAGACATGAATAGACACTTCTCAAAAGAAGATATAGGGGCAGCCAACAGACACATGATAAAGTGCTCAGTCTCACTCATCATCAGAGAAATACAAATCAAAACCACACTGAGATACCACCTAACCCCAGTAAGAATGGCCATCATTAATAAAATAAACAACAAGAATGCTGGCTAGGATGCGGAGAAAAAGGAGTGCTTCTACACTGCTGGTGGGAATGGAAACTAGTGCAACCCCTTTGGAAGACAGTGTGGTGATGTGTGAAGGAACTAGAAATTGATCTTCCATATGGCTCAGCAATTCCCCTATTGGGAATACACCTGAAGGAACTCAAATCATTCTACAAAAAAGATATCTGCACACGTATGTTTGTTGTAGCTCTATTCACAATAGCAAAAACATGGAACCAACCATGCTGTACATCGAAGCAGAATTGGATAAAAAAATGTAGTACATATACACAATGGAATATTATGCAACTATAAAGAAGGACAAACATATGGACTTCGCAGCAACTTGGATGGATTTAGAGTAGATCATACTCAGGGATCTATCACAGAAACAAAGAACAGAGTACCATATATTCTCACTCATAAGCATAACTTGAACAATTATAATACTATAAGAAAGGGATTGGCAGTAGTTGAAAACTGTCAGGGGAGGGAGGGTGGAATTGGAAGTTGAGGGAAGCTGCTAGGGAAGGGAGGGGTGCACCTCAAGGGTACCTACAGAATCAACATTTGCATACCTAACCCTGAATTTTATCCCACATCTTTATAATTTTTAAAAAATCACTTGGTCAATCTGGCTGCAGCCCCACCCTGGCCCAATTAAATCAAAATTTATCCTTCTAAACATGCTGTTGGGTTGGCAAGAGTTGCTATTACAATAAATATATGAAAGAAGTGAAGTGAAAAAAATTAATGTGATAATAAGTTGCTAAATTTGTAGTTATGTATTTTGTAAAATATAAAACAACTATTATGTAGCACAATAATTACTTACTTTTATTTAAAAATTATGCAGTTATATTTAGTAGTTACTTAGTAATAGCCTTTTTGAGCATAGAGCCTATTTTTATTATCTTTATTATGCTCAATGCCTATCAGAGATTGTGTACTACACAAATATTTTTAAAATAAATAAAAGATAGTGCCTAGTTTTTCCAAGTTGCTTACAGTCCCATATAGAGCTAACTACATAAACCAGTTTCTCCAAGTAATACCCTAAGTACTGAATCCATTTCTTCTAATCTTTTACCTATCCAAATTTACCTGCTGTCTGGTTTTGGTTAATAGAAATCCATTCTGTGCTTTTCAGATAAACATCTGCCACCCTTTCTCAATGGGATTATGGAAAAAATTAAACATGAATGCTCCCAAACATCCCTGATATGTAATAAAATAGCTTATTTTCTGTGCATCTATAAGGGTTTTAGCACTGTACTAACTTTGAAAAGATCGAGAAAAAAGTCACATAACTCTTTTTTGTGTTCTCTGTTTTAGATGAGGATTCTATTCACTCTAAACATGAATGGCTTCCTACGTTACCCTTCTCAGTACCAAGTTTTTAAAATATCAAAGGTATGTTGGAGCTTCTACTTCAAATGGAATTAACATATTAGAATCATTTCAAGTACCATACAAAGTTTCCCGTGAATTATTTGAATACAGTTTTTCATAATTTCTAAATAAATGCACACAGTCTATTTCTAGGACCAGAAGAAAATTTTGACTCTTGTTCTCCACAATTTAATATGAAATTGAGTAGTCTTTTTCCTTTTTAAATGATGATATCAATACATAATTTTTGCACAATTTTTAATTATTCTCTTAAGATATAGAAGTAGACATGTGATGTATATTACAAAATTTCCCTTTATATCAGTGACATATTTTTAACTTACTCAAGATGTATATAAAAATTATTATATTTTCTGAATTCCAGTTAAAAATATTTAGCATATTGTTAGTCACAAAACCACTAATTATTTTAAATTTATTTGACTATTAATGAGGGTGAATTGTTAAGTATTCTAATTCTCTATAGTTTTTTCTTTTGTTAATACTAGTAAGATACTTTAATAATTTTTTATTTTAATGCTTATATTTTAATTATTAAGAGTTTTTGGCTGGGATTATTAATTATTAAGAGTTTTTTTGAACTTTGGGAGACTGAGGTAAAAGGATTGCCTAAGTTCAGGAGTTCAAGACCAGCCTGGACAACTTGGTGGGAACTCGTCTTTATAACAAATCAAGAGCCGGGCTCGGTGGCTCAGCCTGTAATCCTGCGCCTTTGGGAGGCTGAGGTGAGTGAATTGCCTGAGCCCGCGGATTCGAGACCCGCCTGGGCAGCGAGACCTCATCTCTATAATAAATCAAAAAATCAGCTGGGCGTGGTGGCGCATGCCTGTAATTCCGGCTACTCGGAAGGCTGAGGCGGAAGGATCGCCGGAGCCCAGCAGACCGAGGCTGCGGTGGCTGGGAGCGGCCACTGCACTCCAGTCTGGGCGACAGAGTGAGACTCCAACTCAAACAAACAAACAAAAAAAAAACAAAAACAAATCAAAAAATAAGCCAGATATGGTGGCACGCATCTGTAGTTCTGGCTACTTGGAAGGCTGAGATGAAAGTATCACCTAAGCCCAGCAGATCGAGATTGTGGTGGCCGTGAGCATGCCACTGCATTCCAACCTGGAACAGAGAGTGATTCCAACTCAAAAACAAGAAAAAGGTTTTTTTTTACTTATTTATAATATTCATCACTATATATTATTGTATTTGTTTGATATTGCTGTGAAACACATCAGCCCACATTTATTAACTGACAGTTTCTATTGAATAAAGTCTAGATGTGGCTCAGTTTTGTTCTCTGCTAAGAGTCTCATAAGTCTGCTATGTATTTATCAACCAGACTGCATTTCTTCTGGAACTTGGAATACATTTCATAGCACAACTGAATGTTGGCAGAATTCAGTTCTTTGCAGTTATAGGGATGAGGCACTCAGTTCTTAACCCATAATTTCCTGTCACTTGGTCATCTACATAAGCAGTTCACGTCATAATAACCTAGTTTTTCAAGACCAGAGGGGTTGTTTGCCCTACAGTCTGCAAAGACTGAGCCATGGATAACTTAATCTTGAGAGTGATAAGGCATCACTCTGCTGTATAATACTAACTACAGGCTATCTGAAAAAGAAATTACATTATAAAACAGTGATGAAAGAAATTTAAGATGGCATAAAAAATGGAAAACTACACCCTGTCCATGGATTAGAAGAACTAATATTGCTAAAATGTTTATGCTTCAAAAAGTGATCTTCGGATTTAATACAAACTCTGTCGAAATTCTAATATCACTTTTCACGGAAGTAGAAAAAAAATCTAAAATTTGAATGAAACCTCAAAAGACCCCGAATAGAAAAATCAATATGGAGCAAAACAAACAAACAAACAAAGCAAAACAAAAAAACAAAATAGTAGGCATCACACTTCAAGATTTCAAAATATATTGTGCACCTATTGTAATATAACAGCATGGTACTCTTATAAGAGCAGAGACATTTACCAATGGAATAGGATGGAAAGCCCAAAAATAAAACTGCATATTCAGAGTAAATTAATTTTCAACAAAGGAACCAAGAAAACACAATGGGAAAAGAATATTTTCTTTAATACATTGTGTTAGGAAAATTGAATGTCTAAGGCAAAAGCATAAAATTAGTTCCATATCTCACACTGTGCATATCAACCAACATGAAATGGATTAAAGACTTACACATTAAGACACAAAGCTATAAAACTACTAGAAGAAAATAGAGAAGGAAACCTCCATGACATTGATCACAGCAATGATTTCTTGACTAGTATCGTAAAGGTACAGGCAAAAAAAGCAAAAATAGACAAATTAGATTGCATCAAACTGAAAAGCTTCTGCACAGAAAAGGAAACAATGGAATGAAGAAAAAGTTCATAAATTGAGATAAAATATTTGCAGGCCAGGCAAGGTGACTCATGTCTATAATCTGAGCACTTTGGGAGGCCGAGGTGAGGGGATTGCCTGAGTCCACAGGTTCAAGATCAACCTGGGCAACTTGGTGAGACCTCATCTCTACAAAATCAAAAAATTAACTGGGTGTGGTGGTGCATGCCTGGGATTCCAGCCACTTGGAAGACTGAGGTGGAAGGATCTCCTGAGCCCAGCAGGGAGAGGCTATGGTGGCCGAGAGTGTGCCACTACACTCCAGCCTGGGTGACAGAGTGGGACTCCAACTCAAAAAAAAAAAAAGAAAAGAAAAGAAAATATTCTCAAGTCACACATTTGATTAAAGGATAGTGTTAAAAATCCAACAACTCAATAGCAAGACAGCAATTAACTTTATTAAGTAATTGGCAAAAGACTTGAAAAGACATTTCTCAAAAAAAGACATACAAATATCCAATGAATATATTTTAAAAGCCTAACATCTTTAATCACCAGCAAAATGCAAAGTAAAATCACAATGAATTATCAAACCATACATGTAAAAATGGTTATTAACAAAAAAGATAAATAATAAGAACTGCTGGTAAGGATGTGGAGAGAAGGAAACTCAAGTACACTGTTGGTAGAAATGTAAATTAATACAGCCATTTTAGAAAACAGTATGGGAATTCCTCAAAAAAACTAAAAATGATATTGCAACTTTTTGATATATATCCTCTCAAATTGAAATGATTTGAAGAGATATCTGCATTATTCACAAGTGCACAGTATGGAAACAATCTGTTCATCAAATGATGGATATATAAAGAAAATGTGGTATATATGTACACAGTGCAGTACTATACAGCTGTGAAAAGATGGATTTGCCATAACATCATTTGCAACAACATAGGTGAACCTGGAGAACACTATGCTAAGTTAAATAAGCCAGGCACAGAAAGAAAAGTACTGTGTAATCTCACTAATATGTAGAATCTGAAAAGGTGGGATTCATAAAAGTAGAGAGTAGAATGGTGGTTACCAGAGGCTGGGGGTTTTGGGGATGTAAACCAGGACGATGGTGCTCATATGGTACTAAGTTTCAATTAGACAGGAGGAATACGTTTTAATCAACTATTTCAAAGCAAAATGACCATAGTTAATGATAATGCATTATATACTTCAAAATTGCTTTTAAAAAGTAGATTTTAAACATTCTTATCACAAAAAAGACAAGTAGATGAAGTGGTATGTTAAGTAGTCTGATTTACTCTTTCTATGATTTATACATACATGAAAATATCAACTTGTACCACATACATATATACAATCATTATTTGTCAATCTAATAATAGCTAATGTTTGTATACCATATAATTCTAGAGTTAAACACTATTTTAAAATATTTTTAATTAAACATTTTATTTTAGGATAAGTGTAAATTCACATGCAGATTAAAGAGGTAATTTAGAGATTCCATGTGGTCTTTACTAAGTTTGTCCCAATGGCTACATCTTGCATATCTATACTGTAGCATTTCAACTGAGATGTGGACATGGATACAATCAACATACAGAATAATTTCATCATGTATGTTACCATTTTGTTACCACACCCTAGTCCCTTTCTCCCTTTTGTAGACACAACTTGTTTCCTCTCACCAACATTTTAACTCTTGACAACCACTAAACTGTTCCTCGTTTTTATAATTTTGTCATTTTAAGAATATTATATGAGAGTTCCAGTAAGATGGCGATGGCACAGGTGGGGCTGTGAGATTCTCCGAAAGTGAGTTCCTATAAAGACTCTTACTTTCCTTTCCCACCCCACCCCCCCACCAGTCGAACTGGTCTGAGGCCTGGAGATCCTCCGTCCCACACATGGCCAGCTACTGAGGCCCCTCTGCAGCCACTGTTCCATCCCAGGCGGCCCTGGGCCCTGGCTGAGTGGAGCTCCTAGCTCCCTCCCTGGTTACACTGTCTCACCTGGTCCCAAGCTGCACGCCACCACCTGTGGAAGCCCTTGGATACCGCCTTGTGGAGATATGAGTTCCCTTGTCAGCTACACTGATCTACCTGGCACTTAGCCACTGCCAGCTCCCTCCCTGGCTGAGTGCCCAGCCCAGTCTCAGTCCATGGCAGACCATGGAGGTCCTCAATGCCCGTCCCTCAGAACCACAGGCTCCATTCTCTCCTGGGGTGCCCCACCAGGCCCAAGGATGCCACTGCCCACAAGGCCCCCAGCACCTGTGCCTCTGGGCTCTGCGCCACTGCCTGGGCTGAAGCACCCAAAGCCATGGCTGGTGCTCGACCCTTGGAGTTACAGGCACCACCCTGGGTTCTAGGTCCCTGCCCAGTCCCATCTCAAGCTGCCATCACGCAGGGAGGCTGTAGGTGCCCGTCCCTCAGGGATACCAGCTCCATTCCTGGCTGAAGTGCCCTGTGGGGATCCCAAAGCCACTGCCACCGCCCTCCACCCACCCTTTGGAGCTCCAGTCCCTGCTCTTGCTGAGGTGCCCAGCAGTCTCACACTCTACTTCCCCCAACTCGTCCCTGACTACAGCAGACCAGAGAACAGCTAGAGCCCTGTGACCAGGCAGAGACCTGCAGCAACTCACCCACCCAGTTCTGCCTAACCTCTAAATTGGGAACTAAGACCCCATGGTTGTGTAAGGGAACAGTACATCTTAAAGAGGTGCTGAACAGCTGCTCTCAGCTCCAGCTCCAGGGAATTCCAGGCTCCTTCCCCCACCCTAAGCCACTGTAGCACACCAAATGCAGCACCCAGCTATATCGCTCATTCCCAGTGCCTGGCATCAGACACACACCACTGTAGACCTTCATAGTGGATCATCCACAGACTGAAGGAGTGGAGAGAAAATACGGGTGGAGAGAAAGAATCAACAAAAGAGGAGCTGCCCACCATAGCCATTTTCCAGGCAGAGATTTGCATTGCCCCACCCATCTACCAGCAGCCTCCACCTTGGTTTCTAGGGTAATCTTGCCAAAAAGGAGACAAAAGTCCCTCCCCTATGCTGAATCAGACACAGGCAAATCAGTCCTGTGGCAGACCTCTCAGGCAGCAAGCCAAGGGAACCAACACAACCTATGAGTAAGTCGATCTGCCTGCAAAGGGGAGAGGCTAGAGATCAGAGCTTAAGAGACTTTAGACACTCAAGAGAGACTCCAGAGCTAGTCTGGTTTCTTGTTTTTATTTTTTATTTTATTGTATTGACTGTCTGTTTTGTTCACTTTTGTTTGCTTTTTGAGTTAGACTACTTGTTTGTGTTGGGGAAAAGCACATCAAAAGGCATGAATTTATTGGACTGTCTTTGTGTGATTACTGATATGCTTTAGGGAATCTTCTTTGTTTTTTTCTCTTTTCTGGCCTTGTATCACTTTTCATTCATTAGTTGGTATGTATGTCTGTTTTCCCTCTTACTCTTCTCTCTCTCCAACTTCCTCTTTACCACCACCCCCACCTTCTTCAGTTATTTTCCTTTTTATTAGCTCCTTTGGTTCCAGGGAGCAAACCTAAACCCCACTGCATGGACAGATTGCAAGGCAGTGGGAAGTGGGTTCCAGTGTGCCCATACAGCTGTTGGTGGATACTGGGATCGGCAGATAGATTCTAAATCACAGCTTCCCCCTTAATTAAATCTCAAAACTGCAAAAAATACAGCCCAACCTATAGTCCAGTCTCAAAAGTGAACAAAGCCAGAGGACGTTCATAGGGAAGAACAGGAGATTGAACAAAAAAAGTAAAAGCAACCCACATTCCCTGAAAAACAAAATTAAAGAAGGGGAGGGAAAGGGGGAGAGAAAAACCTACACATATGAAGAAAAACCAAAAGAAGAATATGGGTCTCTCACAGAAAATGAGAAAACTGACTTCAGAATGCAAACAATAAAGAGCCCCCAGAATGACTGGTCTCAAACTACAAACCCAGATATGAGGACATTAATGGAGAGATTAAAAAGCATTGAGGAGAGATAAAGAGGAAACTAGGAAGGAGTTGATAATGGAGATAACAGTAGTAAAGAATACTGTGAATGAAATGAATAACAAACTGATAAGCATGGAAAGCAGAATTAGCCAAACAGAAGAGAGAATCTCAGAACATGAAGACCAAAATATAGACCTAACCCAAACTGTCAAAAACATAGAAAAGAAGCACAAAAAGTCAGAACAAAATCTTCAAGAGATGAGCGATTACTTCAAGAGAATGAATCTAAGAGTAATTGGACTTCCTGAGGCAGAAAGAGAGACAGAGTCCACCCTGGAACAAACATTCCATGAGGTTATTCAAGAAAACTTTCCCTATCTCACCAGTGATGCGAAAATTCAAACACAAGAGATTCAGAGAAACCCTGCAAGACAACAAATGAGAAGACCAACTCCCAGACACATAATAATTCACCTAAAAAAGTAGGAATAAAAGAAAAAATCCTAAAGGCAGCAAAACAAAAAGGCCAGATCACCTACCATGGAAGACCAATTAGAATAGCAGCAGATTTATCTACAGAAACCCTTCAGGCTATGAGAGCTTGGAGCCCCTATCTTCAAAATTCTAAAACATAAACAACTTCAACCAAGAATAACATACCCAGTCAAGCTAAGCTTCATCAGGAAAGGAGAATTAAAATCTTTCCCATACATCCAATCTGTAAGAACTTACACTGCCACCAGACCACCTCTACAAGAAACACTTAAGAAAGTATTAAACACAGAAGAAAAGAAAAAAAAGAACAGCAAGTTCTTCACAAGAGTATGGGAGAAAGATTAAAAATGCACACAAAACAACCCCCCAAATCAAAAGAAAGACAACAAACAAATAGGAACAACAACAACAACTCTATAAGAACCTTAAGACAGGGATCAACACTCACATTTCAATAATTAGCCTGAATGTGAATGGACTAAATGCACAACTGAAAAGACATACAATGACAAAATGGATAAAATATCACCAGGCAACAATATATTGCCTTCAAGAGACTCATCTCACTAGAAAGGATACTCACAGACTCAAAGTAAGAGGATGGTAAACAAATTTCCAGGCGTACAGAGCACAAAAGAAAGAAAAAGTCACGATCTTAATCTCAGACAAAAAATCATTTAAGCTATCAAAAATTTAAGAAAGATACAGAAGGCCACTGCATAATGATAAAAGGTTCAATCCATCAACAAGAAATATCTATCCTAAACATATATGCACCCAACATAGGAGCATCAACTTTCATAGAGCAGCTTCTAGGTAAACAAAAAATTTATTGACTCTAACACTATCATAGCTAGGGACTTTAATACCCCACTCACAATGTAGACAGATAATCAGGACAGAGAATCAGCAATGAGATCTGGAACCTCAATGTGACTCTTGATCAAATGGACTTAATTGATACCTACAGAACACTCCACCCAACGACCACAGAATATACATCCTACTCATCACCGCATGAAATGTACTATAAGATAGACCAAGTACTTGGCCATAAATCAAGCATAAATAAATTTCAAAATATCAAAATTTTCCATGCACCTTTTCAGACCACAGTGGAATAAAAATAAGCATCAATACCAACAAGGTTCTCCCCAAACCCACAAAGACATGGACACTAAATAGCATGATGCTAAAGAACTCCTGGGTCAATGATGAAATCAAAACAGAGATCAAAAGATACCTAGAAACAAACGAAAATGACAAAACATCTTACCAAAATCTGGGATGGCTTAAAATCTGTAGTAAGAGGGGAATTCATATCGCTACAAAGGAACATGAAGAAAATAGAAGGATCACAAATTGACACTCTAAAAAGTCACCTAAGGAAACTGGAAAAGCAAGACCACCAAAACCCTAACTTCAGCAGAAGAATCCAGATCACCAAAATAAAAGCCCAAATCCAGGACATAGAGGACAGAAATATAGTACAAAAAAATCAATGAAACAAAAAGTTGGTTCTTTGAAAGTATAAACAAGCTCGATGGTCCCCTAGTAACACAGACCAAGAAAAAAGAGAAAAAACCCAAATAAACACAATTAGAAACACAAAAGATGAAATCACATCTGACCCTGAAGAAATACAAAAGATCATTAGAGACTACTATGTACACTTGTATGGAAACAAACTTGCAAACCTTAAGTAAATGGAGGACTTTCTGACATCACACCACCAGCCTAGGTTGAAGCAAGAAGAAATTGAAACCCCAAATAGACCAATAAAATCAAGGAAATTGACTATGTAATAAGAAAACTACCTACAAAAAAAGGCCCTGGACCAGATGGCTTTCCCACAGAATTCTATAAGACACTTAAGGAGGAGCTGATACAAATTCTACTGAAAGTATTCCAGGCAATTTAGAAAGATGGAACTCTCCCCAAATCATTTTATGAAGACAACATCACATTGATACCCAAGTCAGGTAAAGACCCAACCAAGAAAGCGAACTACAGACCAATACCTTTGATGAACATAGATGCTAAAATTATCAACAAGATCCTAGTAAACTGGATTCAGCAACACATCTCAAAAATCATTCATCATGACCAAGTAGGCCTCATCCCTGGGATGCAAGGCTGGTTCAACATTGGCAAGACCATAAATGTAATTTAATACCTTAACAGACATCAAGGCCAAAATCACGTGATTATATCATTAGATGCAGAAAAAGCTTTTGATAAAATCCAGCACCTCTTCTTGATAGAAACCCTCAAACGTCTAGGCATACATGGAACATACCTGAAAATAGTAAAAGCCATCTATGAGAAACCCACAGTCAGCATACTCCTAAACAGACATAAATTGGAACCACTACCCCTGAAAACTGGAACAAGACAAGGATGCCCACTCTCATCCCTCCTGTTCAATATAGTACTGGAAATCCTCGCTAGAGCAATCACAAAAGAGAAGGTGATCAGGGGTATCCAAATAGGAAAAGAGGAAGTCAAGTTATCTCTCTTTGCAGACAATATGATTGTGTACCTTGAAAACTGAAAAGAATCGGTCAAAAGCATCCTTGCACTGATAATGGACTTTGGCAAAGTCTCGGGATATAAAATAAATGTGCAAAATACAGTTGCATTTCTTTACACCAATAATAAACAAACAGAAATTCAAATAAAAAGCACAATCCCATCCACAATAGCCACACACACAAAATGAAATCCTTGGCATCTTCCTAACCAGAGATGTGAAAGATCTTTACAATGAAAACTACAAAACACTGCTCAAAGAAATCAAAGATGATGCAAACAAGTGGAAAAATATTCCATGTTCATGGATTGGACGAACCAACATTGTGAAGATGTTCATCTTACCTAAGGCAATCTACAGATTTAATGCAATACCCATCAAATTAGTAGCAACATTCTTCTCAGATCTAGAAAAAACAATACAGGAATTCATATGGAAACACGAACAACCAAGAATAGCCAGAACAATCCTCAGCCAAAAAAAACAAAGCAGGAGATATCACAATACCAGACTTTAAACTTTACTATAAAGCTACAATAATCAAATCAGCTTGGTACTGGTACAAGAACAGGCATATAGACCAATGGAATAGAATTGAGATTCCAGAAGCAAAACCTCAATTTCTCAACCAACTTTCTTTGACAAAGCCTCCATCACCCACCACTGGGCAGAGGAGAACCTATTCAGTAAATGGTGCTGGGAAAACTAGCTGACCACATGCGGAAGATTCAAACAAGACCCTTATCTATCCCCATACATAAAAATTAACTCTAAATGGATCAGAGACCTAAACGTAAAATCTCAAACCATAAGAATGTTAGAAAACGCAGGACATACCCTTATGGAAATTGGAACTGGCATCCAATTCCTGAACAAAACCTGAATCGCACAGGCCATAAGAGATAGGTAGACAAGTGGGACCTCATTAAACTGACAAGGTTCTGCAAAGCCAAAGAAACCATCAAGAGAGCAGGGAGACAGCCCACAGGCTGGGAAAAAGTATTTGCCAACTCCATGTCTCACAAAAGCCTAACATCTAGGATCTACAAGGAACTCAAACGTGCTGAAAAGAAAAAAAAACAAACAACCCCATTACAAAGTGGACAAAAGATATGAACAGACACCTCTCAAAAGAAGACATATGAGCAGCCAACAAATACATGAAGAAATGTTCAACCTCACTAGTCATCAAGGAGATTCAAATTAACACTACACTGAGATACCACCTAACTCCAGTCAAATGGCCATTATCAATAACTCAAAAAATAACAGTTGCTGGAGAGCATATGGTGAAAAGGAACACTTCTACACTGTTGGTGGGAGTGTAAACTAATACAGCCTCTGTGGAAATCAGTGTGGTGATTCCTTAAAGTTCTAAAAATCAACCTTACATATGACCCTGCAATCCTCCTACTGGGAAAATACCCTGAAGAACTCAAATCACTCTATAAAAAAGATATCTGAGCCGGGCTCAGTGGCTCAGCCTGTAATCCCGCGCCTTTGGGAGGCTGAGGTGAGTGGATTGCCTGAGCCCACGGGTTTGAGACCCGCCTGGGCAGCGAGACCTCATCTCTACAATAAATCAAAAAATCAGCTGGGCATCTGGCTACTCGGAAGGCTGAGGCAGAAGGATCGCCGGATCCCAGCAGGTTGAGGCTGCAGTGGCTGGGAGTGGCCACTGCACTCCAGTCTGGGTGACAGTGTGAGACTCCAACTCAAAAAAAAAAAAGAAAAGATATCTGCACACGTATGTTTATCACAGCATTGTTCACAATAGCAAGATCATGGAACCAATCATGCTGTCCATCAAAAGAGGAATGGATTTTAAATAATGTGATACATATACACAATGGAATATTACACAGCCATAAAAAAGAACAAAATGATGAATTTTGCAGCAACCTGGATGGAATTGGAGTTTATAATACTGAGTGATCTCTCACAAAAACAAAGATCTGAATATCACATCTTCTCACTCATAAGTGGACCTTGAACAACTACCATAAATACTATAAGAAAAGGATTGACAGTGATAGGAAAATATGGGGGGCAGGGAGGGGAAGGAAAGTGGGATTAATGGTAGTCAATATCTGTCTGGGAATGGAGGGCACACCTCATCAACAAGGGTACCTGCACAATATATATTTGTATACCTAACCCTTAACTGTACCCCACAATTTTAAAATAAAAAATATGTTAAGAAAAAAATATAATAATTCCAGCTTTTGGGGTTTTCTCCTCATATTTATTTCCTTTAGAATATAATCTCATTGAGGCATGAGCTTTCTGTGTTTTATTCAGAATAGTTCTGTCACATAACAGGTGTTAAATAAATAGTGCTTGAATAAATGAAAAATAATTTAAAAAAAAGAATATTATATTTAATAGAATTCTATAGCAATAACCTTTTGGGATAGAATTTTTCACTTAGCATAAATTCTTTGAATCCATAGCTCATTCATTTGTGTTAAGTACATAATAGCACATGTATATTTGTTTAACTATTCACCCATGGGAGGAAACCTATATTGTTTCTAGTTTTTAGCTATTACAAATAAAGTGGCTCGCAGGGCTCGGTAGCTCAGCCTGTAATTCCGTGCTTTGGGAGGCTGAGGTAAGTGGATTGCCTGAGACCCGCCTGGACAACTTGGCAAGACCTCATTTCTACAATAAAAATCAAAAAATTAGCCGGGCATGGTAGTGCACACCTGTAGTTCCCGCTACTTGGAAGGCTGAAGCGAAAGGATCGCTGGAGCCCAGCAGGTCGAGGCTGCTGCGGTGGCTGGGAGCAGCCACTGCACTCCAATCTGGGTGACAGAGTGAGACTCCAACTCAAAACAAAAACAAAAACAAAAACATATAAAGTGGCTCTAAATATTCATATACACGTTTCTGTATCAACACAAATCTTAATTTCTTTGGTATAAATGTCCAGGAGTATAATTGCTGGATCACGTGGTATTTTTACGTTTTGTTTAGTTTCGTTGATTTTGTTTAGTTTTTATCTTATTTTTAATTGACACATACTAATTATACTTATTTAAGGGATAAAGTGTAATGTTTTCTATATTGTATACATTGTTTATGGTCAAATCAGGATATTCAACATATATGTTACTTAAAGTATTTTTCATTTCTTTTTGATGAGAACATTCAAAATTCTGTCTTCTAATAATTTTGAAATATGCAACACAATTATACTCACCCTTTTGTGTAATAAAACACCAAACTTGATCCTATCTAACTGTAACTTTGTATCCATTTGTACCAATCTTTCTTCATCACTCATCTCCCTCCCCACCTCAGCCTCTGATAACCACTATTCTACTCTCTACTTCTATGAGATCAACTATTTTATATTTCACATATGAGTGAGATCATGTAGTATTTGTCTTTCTATGCCTGGCTTATTTCACCTAAGATAATGTATTCTAGTTCCATTTATATTGCAAAAAATGACAGAATTTTATTATTTTATGGTTCAATGGTATTCCATTATTCTGTTTAATGGTTTTTATATTTTCAGTTAATTTTTAAAATTTTTTCATGGATTTAAGGATATAAATGCAGTTGTGTTACATAGATATATTGCATATATATAATTTTAATCCAATCGTCTATTCTTGGACACTTCGGTTGATTTCCATGACTTTGCTATTGCAAGTACCACTACTATGAATGTCTAATGTAGGTTATTTTTACTTTTTTATAGAGATATGGAATACAAGTAAGGTTTAACCACACAATTAGACTGCTTGCAGGTGACATTTGGGCCTCCAACTAGCCCTGACTTCCCCTGGTATAGAACCAGCTTCCCTTTATGTTGGTTATGTGCTCCCCTCTTTTCTTCTCTCCTTCAGCAAGGCCTAATGATTGCTGATCCCTCATGTGATAAATGTGCTAATGCAATAAATGTCCAGGTCCTACTCATGATTGAGAACATGAGATATTCAGTACCTTTTTTCTGTGAAAGATCACTAGTATGATGGTCTCCGATTCCATCCAGTTTGCTACAAAGTCTATAATTTTGTTCTTCTTTATGGCTGTGTAATACTCTATCATGTATATGTAGTACATTTTCTTTATCCAGTTCACATTCTATGGACAGTAGGCTTGGCTACATGTTTTTGCTATTGTGCATAATGCAGCTATAAACATGCATGCGTTGGTGTCTTTTTTGTAGAATGATTTATGTTTCTCAGGGTATATTCCAAGAAGAGGGATTGCCGGATTGTATGGGAGGTCGATGTTTAGTTATTTGAGGAAAAGCCACAATGCTTTTCAAAAAGGCTGATCAAGCTTGTACTCCCACCAATAGTGTAGAAGCATTCCATTTTCTCTACAACCGTGCCAACATCTGTTGTTTTTTGTCTTATTAATGCAGCTATCCTTACCAGAAGTTGGTGGTATCTCATTGTAGTTTTTATTTGCATCTCCCTGATGATTAGTGAGGCTGAACATTTTTTCATGTGTCTGTTGGCTGCTTGTATGTTTTCTTTTCAGAAGTGTTTGTTCATATACTTTGCCCAGTTTTTAATGGGGCAGTTTTTTTTGTTGTTGTTGTTTTTTTAACCTGTCACTTCATTTGTGTTCCTTGTAGATCCTGGATGTTAGTTAGTTAAAATGCATATTGTGCAAATATTTTTTTCCCATTCTCTCCTCTCTCTTGATGGTTTCTTTGGCTGTGCAAAAGCTTTTCAGTTTGATGAGGTCCTGGGATTGTGTATTTTATTTTTATTTTTTAAATTTGGGCTGCCTACTTGTTGCTCGTATATGGAAATGCAGCTTTTTTTTGCACATTGATTTTGTACACCAAAACTTTACCAATGTAATTTATCAGTGCGAGGAGGCTTTTGACAGACTCCCATGGGTTTTCAAAGTATAGAGTCATATCATTCAGAAAGAGGGTGGTTTAACTTCCTATTTTCATATTTGTATGCCACTGATTTTCCTCTTTTGCCTGATTGCTCTGGCTAGGACTTCCAATACTGTGTGAACAGGAGGGGGTGAGAGTGGGCATCCTTGTCTTGTGCCCATTCTTAGAAGGAATATCTCCAGCTTCTAGCCATTGAGCAAAGTGTTGGCTCTGGAATTATCATAGATGGCTCTTACCATTTTGAGGAATGTGCCTTCTGTGCCCAGGTGCTCTAGTGCTTTTATCAAGAAGAGATGCTAGGTATTGTCAAATGCTTTTTCTGCATCTAACGATACAATTGTGTAGTTCTTGATTTTGCACCTCTTGATGTGCTGACTTCAATTTATGGTCATGTGAATGTTGAACCAGCCCTGCATCACAGGAATGAAGTCCACTTGGTCATGGTGAATAATCCTTGAGTTTTATTGTTGGATAAAATTTGCTAGAATCTTGTTTAGAATTTTTGCATGAATGTTCATCTAAGAGATTGGTCTGTAATTCCCATTACTTGCTGAGTCTTTTCCAGGTTTGGGTATCAGTATGATTGCTTCATAACAAAGAGTTGAGTATCACATGGTCTGACTCATAAGTGGACCTTGAACAACTACTGTACTACTGTAGGAAAGGGATTGAAAGTAGTGGGAAACTTCTGGAGGGCCTGGGGGATGGGTAGCTGAGATAGACAGTAGTCAATATCCACCTGGGGAAGGGGGGAGCACACCTCATCAATAAGGGTACCTGCACAATGAATATTTATATGCCTAACCCTGAATTGTACCCCACAATTTCAAAATAAAAATTGAAAGAGAAAAAAAAAAGAGTTGAGGAGCATTCTGTCACTCCTGATTGCTTGGAATACTTTCAATAAGATTGATGTCAGCTCCTCCTTGTACGTCTTGTAGAATTCAGCTAGGAAGCCATTGCATCCAGGGCTTTTTTAGGTGGGAAGATTTCTTATGACTGAGTCAATTACCTGGAATATTATTGGTCTGTTTAGAGTTTCAGTTTCTTTTTGTTTCAAGCTTGAGAGGTTGTGTAATGTCAGAAAGTCCTGCAAATCCTTTAGATTTTCTAGTTTATTTCCATATAGGTTTTTATAGTAATCTCTGATAATCTTTTTAATTACTTCAGGGTCAGTTGTGCCTTTGTCTTTGCCTAACTGTATTTATCTGGGCTTTCTCACTCTTTTAAAATGTTTTTTTTTTTTTTTTAGTCACTCTGACCAGGAGACTACCAATCTTATTTTTCCTTTCAAAGAACAAACTTTGGTCTTGTTGATTCTTTCTACGACATTTTTGTATTCTATGTTTTGCGACTGTGATTTTACCTTGGTGATCTGGATTATTCTGCTGAAGTTAGGATTTTGGTTATTTTGCCTTTCTACCTCCTTTAGGTGTGATGTTAGGCTATCTACTTGTGATCGTTGTATTTTCTTGATGTGCTTGTGCAATGCTATGAATTTTCTTCTTTACACTGCTTTCATGGAATCCCAGAGATTCTGATAAGAAGTGTCTTTGTTTTCGTTGGTTCCAGAATCTATTTATTTCTGTCTTGATTTTCCCATTGAGCCAGAAGTTTTTCAGCAGCATGTTGTTTAGTGTCTATATCTCTGTGCGTTTGGGGGGATCTTGTTGGTGGTGATATTTATTTTTATTGCACTGTGATCTGAAAGGATACATGGCATTATTTTGATCTTTTGAAATTTGTTTGCTTGATTTCTGTCTGGGAATGTGATCAATTATTTTTAATATATTATTTTACTATAATTTAATATAATCATTATTTTTATACTAATTTCTTTTTATTCCCCAATAAGACTGATTAACTCAAGGGTACTTCTAATTTTTGTTATTTTATAAATCTTCACACTGTTTTCCATAGAGACTATATTAATTTACATTCCAACCAGCAATGTACAAGTTTTCCCTATTCTCTATATCTCACCAACTTCTATTGCTTTTTTGGCTTTTTAATAATACCTTTCTGATTGGAATAAGATGGCATCTACTTTTGGCTTTAATTTTCATTTCTGTGATGATTGAATGTTTTTCCTATGTTTTTTGGAAATTCTTTTTCAAAATTCTTTTGAAAAATGTCTGGCTCAGCATATGAGGTGGAGTGAGAGGATTCCCTGAGCTTAGGGGCTTGAGACCAGCCTGGGCAATTTGGCAAGTCCTCGTCTGTACAATAAATAAATAAAAAAAATTAGTCGGGCATGGTGGCACATGTCTGTGGATCCAGCTACTTGGAAGGTTGAGGAGGAACAATCACCTGAGTCCAGCAGGTCGAGGCAGCGGTGGTCATGAACATGTCACTACACTCCAGTCTAGACATCAGTGTGAGACTCTGATTCAAAAAAAGGGAAAATATCTGTTCGTAGTTTTTTTTTTTCTCCTATTTTAATGGATTTTTTTTCTTGTTGGATTTCTTGTAGATTCTATATATCAGCCCTTTTTGGAATGTATTGTTTGCAAATATTTCTTACTCTGTAGTTGTATGTTTACACTTCATTATTTTCTTTGCTGTACAAAAGCTTTTTTGCTTCCTTGTTTAATTAAGTTCCATTTGACTATTATGGCTTTGTTGCATTTCCTTTTGAGGACTTAGTCATAAATTACTGTCCTAGTCCAAAGTCCAAACAGATTCTATTTTTCCTAGGATTTTTATAGTCTTAGGTTTTATATTTATGTCTTAAATCCATCTTGAGTTAATTTCTGTATGTGGTGAGAGAAAGAGGACCAGTTTTAATCTTCTACAAATAGCTCTTAAATTATCCCAGCATCATTTATTAAATAAGGTATCTTTTCCTCAGTGTACAGTTTTGTTGACTTTTTTAAAGATCAGTTGGCTGTAGGTATTGGCTTTATTTTGGGGTTATCTATTCTGTTCCATTGATCTATGTGTCTATTTTTGTACCAGTACCATGCTATTTTGGTTACTACAGCCTTGTAGTGTAATTTAAAATCAGGTAATGTGAACTGCCCAGCTTTTTTCTCTTTACTTAGGATTACCATGGTTATTTAGGTTCTTGTTTGATTTCATACAGATTTTAAGATATGTTTTCAAAATCTCTGAAGAATGATGTTGGTAGCTTGATGCATTGAATCTGTAGGTGCATTTGGGCAGTATGGCTATCTTAATTATATTCAGTCATTCTATCTATGAGCTTGAAATGGTTTTTCTATATGTTTGTGTGATCTACAATTGCTTTCATAATGTTTTGTAGCTTTCCTTACAGACAACTTTCACCTTCTTTGTTAAATGTATTTCAAGGTATTTTATTTTATGTAATTATTATAATGAGTTCTTGATTCAGTTATCAACTTGATTGCTATTGGTGTATAGAAATGCTACTGATTTTTGTCCATTGATTTTGTATTCTGAAATTTTACTCAAGTCATTTATCAAATCTAGGATTCATATGGAGGGATCATTGAAGTTATTTCTTTTTTTTTTTTTTTTTTGAGTTGGAGACTCATTCGGTCACCCAGACTGGAGTGCAGTGGCCACTCCCGGCCACCGCAGCCTCGACCTGCTGGGCTCCGGCGATCCTTCCTCCTCAGCCTTCCGAGTAGCCGGAATTACAGGCATGCGCAACCACGCCCGGCTGATTTTTTTGATTTATTGTAGAGATGAGGTCTCGCTGCCCAGGCGGGTCTCGAACCCGCGGGCTCAGGCAATCCACTCACCTCAGCCTCCCAAAGGCATGGGATTACAGGCTGAGCCACCGAGCCCAGCCAGAGTTATTTATTTCAATATAAGAATATATCACCAGCAAACAGAAATATTTTGGCTTCCTCTTTTCCTACTTGGATGCATTTTATTTCTTTCTGTTGCCTGACTGCTCTGGTCAGGTTTTCTAGCATTATTTTGAAAAGGAGTGGTGAAAATGGACATACTTGTCTTGTTCTAGTTCTTAGAGGGAATAATTTAAACTTTTCCCCATTCAGCATAATGTTGGCTATGGATTTGTCAAATATGCTTTTATTATTTTGACATGTGTTCCTTCAATGTATAGTGTGATAAGAATTTTTATCATGAAGGCATGCTGGATTTTATCACATTTCTTCATTTATTGATATGAACATATGATTTTTGTGTTCAATTCTGTTTAAGTGATAAATTACATTTATTGATTTGCAAATGTTGAAACAACCTTGCATCCTTGAAATAAAACTGAATTGATTATGGCTAACTATTTTGTTGATGTGATGTTGAGTTTGCTTTGCCAACATTTTGTTGAGATTTTCTTGCATCTATGTTCATCAAGAATATTGGTATGTAATTTTCTTTCTTTCTTTTTTTTTTTTTAAGGCCAAGAGATTTATTAAAGCAGTGGCTACAAGGGAAAAGGGAAAGGGTCTGTGGCCCTGGGATTGGGGGGAGAGAGAGAGAGAGAGAGAGAGAGAGACGGGGAGAGAGAGAGCGAGAGAGTGTGACGGGGGAGAGAGTGCGAGAGAGTGTGTGAGAGAGAGAGAGAGAGAGGGAGAGAGAGTGAGAGAGCGAGAGAAAGAGAGAGAGACGGGGAGTGAGAGAGTGAGAGAAAGAGAGAGAGACGGGGAGAGAGAGTGTGAGAGAGAGGTAATTTTCTTTATATCGTGTGTCTTTGCCTTGCTTTGGAATCAGGGTGATACTGGCTTCACAGAATGAGTTAAGAGATATGCCCTCCCCTTTACTTTTTGAAACATTTTCAATAAGATTGGCATTAATTACTTTTTGTACATCTAGTAGAAGTCAGCTGTGAACCTGTCTGGTCCTGGGCCTTCGTTGCTGCTGGAAGATTTTTTTTTTAATACTGATTCAATTTTACTTCCCGTTATTGGTCTTTTCAGGGTTTTAATTTTTTCCTGGTACAGTCATGGAAGGTGATATGTTTCCAGGAATTTGTTCATTTCTCCTAGATTTTCAAATTTGTATGGAGAAATATATGCTTGGTAGTCTTTGATAATATTTTATAATTCTGTTGTATCAGTTGTAATGACACCATCACTTTTGTTGCACTTATTTGCAGCTGATCTCTTTTTTTCTTGATTAATAAAGCTAGCAGTCTATCAATTTTTAAAATCTTTTCAAGAATCTAAATTTGTGCCGGGCTCGGTGGCTCAGGCTGTAATCCCGTGCCTTTGGGAGGCTGAGGTGAGTGGATTGCCTGAGCCCACGGGTTCGAGACCCGCCTGGGCAGCGAGACCTCATCTCTACAATAAATCAAAAAATCAGCCAGGCGTGGTAGTGCATGCCTGTAATTTCGGCTACTCGGAAGGCTGAGGCGGAAGGATCGCCGGAGCCCAGCAGGTCGAGGCTGCGGTGGCCGGGAGCGGCCACTGCACTCCAGTCTGGGTGACAGAGTGAAACTAAAAAAAAAAAAAATCCAAATTTGTTTTGGTTGATCCTTTGTATAGTTTTTGGGGTCTTATTCTCGTTTAGTTATCCTAGTCTTTTTGTTATTTATTTTCCTCTGCTGTTTTGAGTACAGTTTTTTCTGGGTTTTATAATTTCTTGAGGTGCAACATTATGTTGTTAACTTGTGATTTTTCTGACTACCTTATGTAGGAAGTTAACACTATAAACTTCACCCTTAGCACTGATGCTTTTGTTGTATACCAGAGGTTTGAGTATGTTGTGTCTTATTTTTATTCATTTCTAAATAATTCTATTATTTTTCCAATATTCAATCAGGCACAGATTATTTAATTCCAAGTATTTTTATAATTTGAGGATTCTTCTTGGTTCTGATGTCTAGTTTTGTTCCCCTGTGGTCCAAAAAAAAAATTTGATATGATTTTCATTTTTTAAAAATGTGTTGAGTCTTGCATTATAACCTAGCATATGGTAAATTTTTGAGAATGCTTAATGTGCAGATGAAAAAAATCTATATTATGTAGGTGTAGGAGAGTGTTCTTTAAATGTTTGTTCGGTATAGAGGTCTAGAGTTCAATTGAGTTCCTTTGCTGATGTCCTCCCTTGATAATCTGTCTAGCACAGTCAGTGGGGATATTGAAGTTGTTCACTATTCTTGTATTGAAATCTCTTTTCTTAGTCTCTTTCTCTAATAGATTTGTTTCATGAATCTGGGTGCTTTGATGTTGTGTACATATGTATTTACAATTGTTACATCTTCTCATTCAAATGGTCTTTTTATCGGTATATAATGACATTATTTATCTTTTCACTGTTGTTAAAGTCTGTTTTATATGAGATGTGCATCGTCACTTCTGCTTGCTTTCAGCATGGAATATCCTTTTCTGCTCCTTTACTATGAACCAATAAATGACTTTACTAGTTCAGTGAGTTTCTTGTATGTAGCATATGGTTGGATCTTCATTAAATCTATTTTGCAAGCCTATGTATTTTAATTAGATCATTTAGTCCATTTATGTTTAAGGTTAGCCTTGTTATGTAAGGTTTTGTTCTTTTTTGTAAGGTTGGTTATTACACATTTGATTTTCAGTCTTGCATAATTGTTTTATAAGACCTGTGAAGCCAGGCTCGGTGGCTCAGCCTGTAATCCCGTGCCTTTGAGAGGCTGAAGTGAGTGGATTGCCTGAGCCCGCGGGTTCGAGACCCGCCTGGGCAGGCGAGACCTCATCTCTACAATAAATCAAAAAAATTAGCCAGGCATGGTAGCGTGCGTCTGTAGTTCCAGCTACTTGGAAGGCTGAGGGGGAAGGATCGCTGGAGTCCAGCAGGTCGAGGCTGCGGTGGCCAGGAGCGGCCACTGCACTCCAGTCTGGGCGACAGTGAGACTCCAACACAAAACAATACAAATAAAAAAATAAATAGATAGATAAAAATAAAGACTTGTGAGTCTTACAAAACATGTTTCACATGTTTTTATGATGATGAGCACCACCCTTTTACTTCCACATTTAGGACTTCTTTGAGCATTTCTTTTAGTGATAGTACAGTGGTGAAAAGTTTAAGTGTGTGCTTATCTGAGGACAACTTTATTTCTCCTTCATTTATAAAACTTAGTACAACAGGTTATAAAATTCTTGACTGATATTTGTTTTTAGTTGACAATACTAAAAACAGAACTCTGATCTCTTTTAGCTTTAAGGTTTTGGCTGATGAATCTACTGTTAGTCTAATGGGATTTCCTTTACTGATAGTTAGATGCTACTCTCTTGCTGCTTTTAGAATTTTTTCCACAAGTTTACTTTGGATGTTATGATTACTATATGCCTTGGTGAGGCTCCTCCTATAATACTCTAGCTTCTTGTATTTGGATGTTTGGTACTTTAGCAAGACCAGGGAAGTTTTCCAAAATTATTTTCTCAAATAAGTTTTCCATACACTTTACTTGTTCTTCTACTCTGGAATAGTTATAATTTTACTTTTTCTTCTATTCTAGAATGATTATAACTTGTAGTTTGGGATGCCTTGCATAATCCCATATTTCTCAAAGGCTTTATTCATTTAAGAACATATTTTTCTTTACTTTTGACTGTCTTGTTTAATTTGAAAAACTTGTCTTCCATGTCTGAAATACTTTTGTATACTTGGTCATGCCTATTGTTGAAACTTTCAACTGTATTTTGTAATACTTTCAATAAATTTTTCATGTCTAAAAGTTCTGCTTGTGTTTTGTTGTTGTTGTTGTTAATCATATATAAGGGGGTACTCCCAAAAACCTGGATTATTTTCTGGAGAGTGGGCCCCTTGTAGTACAGGCATCCCCCACTAGGCAAGCATTCTAGAAACCCATTGGCATCACCATACTAGCTAATATTATTGTGAGAGGCTATGTTTGTTTTCAGTGAAATTCTTTTTAGAGTTTCTTTTACCATGTTTGCCCATTTCTTAACGGGTGATTTATGAATGCAGTTGCCCCACACTGTACTGAGTGTTCAGCATTTTTTGACCCCAAAACAGCACAACTCCCATGACCCTTCATCCTCATTCACCAGACCTTACCACAAGTGACTTTTAAAAAAATTTACTTTGAAGAAAAAGTCCTCAGTGGGAAATGTTTTGCTGATGTGGAAGAGGTGGAACAAAAAATGGCAGAAGTACTCAAAGGCAACAACATTGAGAGTTCAAAAACTCTTTTGAGCAGTGGAAAAAGTGTCTCAATAGGTGTATTGCATTAAACAGAAAGTACTTTGAATATGACTGAAGTTTAAACATGTAAGAATGGATACACATTAAAAAAAATAAATTCCAGGTTTTTGGGGGAGGGTCCTCCCTCATATATCTTTTCTCTCGTATCCTGAATTGTTTTCCTGATTAATATGTGTTTGTTTTCAACTTTTTCTTGGATATCAGTGAACTTCTTTAAAGTCAATATCTTGAATTTGTTACCTGTTATTTCAAAAATTTTATTTTGGTTAGAATTCACTGTTGGTGAGTTAGTGTAGTCCTTTCAGGGGTTTTGTAACATTGTTTTTTCACACTTTCATAATTGTTCCTGGACTAGCCTATCATCTAGATAAGGTATCACACCTTTTTATTTTTGAATATTTTCATTTGAATAGGATCTCCTAGCCTAATTATGTGGCTATAATGTGTATTCTGTAGGGTCCCTTGGCTTTGCTTCTGGGTGCTTACAGCTTTTTAATGACTTTCTCAGGTGCTGGTTGTATTAGCAGTGTGTGAGTGTATGAGCGGACTCACTGTCTCTTGTGTGCCTAATATGGCAGAGGTTTCAGGAAATTTACTTCACACTCTAGTGCTGTACACGTGTGTCATCCTCCTGGCCAGGATGGTGTTTATGGATAAAAGCCAGCTGCAGCTTACATGCTTCATCTCTGTTTACCATGAAATGCTCTCTATTGCCTCAGGCAATGGGCTATCCTGTGGAATTTACAGTGGTCTGAGCTTCCTGCTTAGACTCAGAGTGGGCTACCAAGCTGGGGTGAGCCAGACCAGGCAGATCTACTTATTTGTCCTTCAACGATAGGCGTAAGCGTTAACTCTGATGTGGTGGCCAGCAGGCAGCTTCCAAGAGCCCGGATACATGCCTGGGTGTGCAATAGAGAAGTCTTTGCTCCTCTACATTTTCAGCCCAGTAAGGGAGGGACAGTCTAGACTCCTAATCTAGGAAATTGGATGCTCCAAAGGCCTGGATATGTGTCTAAGAATGGAGTGGAGGCAGCACTGTCACACCGTCATCTCTGCACCTGAAGGGAGGAGAGTCTCAGGTTCCTAATATTGGCAAGGAGTTATGCTGAATGCTGGGGAATATGCACCAACATGGAGCAGCAAGGGTGCCATTGCACCAAGATCTATGGAAGGGAAGGGAATGGTGACTCAGGCACCTAATCCAGACAAGGGAGTGTACTGAATGTTTGGAATTACATTTGGGCATGGAGTGGGCTACATCAAAATCTGTGCAGGTAGGGAGGCGTGACTTGGGTCTTAATCAAGGCACATGAGTATGTTGAATAGTTGCAATTTTGCTGGGGGCAAATAGGAGAGGTTGCCATTGCATCAGTGTTTCTGTATAGGAAGGGAGAGGTGACTCAAGCCCCTAATCTAGGCAAGCATTTTCACTGAATGCTTGCAATTATGCCTAGGGCATTGAGCAGAGAGGACATTGCTGCCCTAAGATATCTATACACCAGTGGAGGTGCAACTCAAAACCCCAATCCAGAAAAGCAGGTGTGCTGAATGCCTGGAATTATGCTGGGCATGTACCAGAGAGGGCACTGCTGCATCATGGTCTCTGCATAGGACGGGAAGAGCAGCTTATTCTTCTAAACTAGGTGAATGAGTACACCAAATGCTTGGAACTATGTCGATGCATGGAGAAGAGAGGGTGCTGTTACACCAAGATTCTTGCGCAGGAAGGGAGGGATGATTCAAGCTCATACCTCAGGTGAGCAAGTGCAATGAATGTTTGGAATTATATGCTTGAGTGTGGAGAGGAGAAGTCACAAATGATCCAAGGTTTCTGCACATAAAGGGAGGGAAAACTCACATCCCTACTCTATATGAGTAAGTGCACTTGGATGTTTGCAATTATTCCCAGATATGGAGCAGAGAGAATGTTGCCTGCAACAAGAACTCTGCATAAGAAGGGAGGGATGACTCAGGTTCCTAATCAAGATGAGCAGGTGGGCCAAATGCCAGGAAATACATACCCCAACAAGAAGCAGAGTTGCCACCGTAAAATCTAGTAACTGCCGTGAAGCAGAATAACTGCTGCTGCAACTAGGTTCGGCAGGGGAAGATCAGGCCTTCATTTCAGATGAGTGGATTTGCCTGGCAATATGCCCAGGCATGGAGCAGAGGGAGAACTACAGCACTAAGTTCTTTGCAAGAGAAGGGAGGTGTGGTCCATAATCGCATTTCAGATGAGCTGGTTTAGGGAGTTTACTCCCTTCTTCTCAAAACTGGTGGAGCGCACTCTCTTGACTGATTAATGGAGAGAGCACTCAGCATTGACATATGCAGACCAATTTCAGGGCTCCAAGTTGTCCCTGGCCACAAATCACGTCACGCAGGTGAAATTGTGGCTTCAGCAACACTCTTTCCTCACCAACTCAGTTATAAGAGATATCTTTTTTTTTTTTTTTGGAGTCTCACTCGGTCGCCCAGACTGGAGTGCAGTGGCCGCTCCCGGCCACGGCAGCCTCGCCTGCTGGGCTCCGGAGATCCTTCCGCCTCAGCCTTCCGAGTAGCCGGAATTACAGGCATGCGCTACCACACCCGGCTGATTTTTTGATTTATTGTAGAGGTGAGATCTCGCTGCCCAGGCGGGTCTCGAACCCTCGGGCTCAGGCAATCCACTCACCTCAGCCTCCCAAAGGTGCGGGATGACAGGCTTAATTCTAGTTGTTTACTGCTGGGGTTCACTCTACGCCTGCCACTTCATTCTGGCTATGGGGCCTTCTTCTGCATCAAAACAAGCACTTCAATCTCTGACCAGAAACTAAAATTCCTACAGTGGCTTCTACTGTGAGGCTGCTAAACAATGATTGGCTCTGTACGAGCCTGTATTAAAAATGGTATCCTCCTCTCCATTCTGGGCCTGAGAAAATGCCTGCATCTTTTTGCAGTGTTTTTTTCCCTCTCACTACCTCCTAAATTCTCATCAAATTTGCTCCAGGGATTGGGGAAACCAAGATGCTCCCCTGTGGCCTGCATTGCATGAATCCTTAATGAAAAGTCAAGCATAGAAGGAAACTCTCTACTTTCTTATATACTGGATCTTTACTCATTTTTATCAGTTGAATATTGGCATGCAGGCTGCTTGTAAACCTTCTCTTTCCCGGAATCTAGAGTGTTCTTCTCTTTTCAGGTGAATTATTGTATTTCTTATTGAATAAAATTCACATTTTTAATCTTGACACAATATTTTACTATTTCCAATTGGATAAATCTTGTTACAAGCCTCCAACATGCCACCTTGGTGTGGGGGGGCACCAAAGCAATCTTGACGAAAAAGAACAAAGTTGGAGGCATTATGCAAACTGATTTCAAAATATACTACAAAGTTATAGCAACAAAACCCACATGGTTCTGGCATTAAAATACACACATCAAACAATGAAAGATAATAAAGAACCCAGAAATAAATCCATGCATTTATATTCAACTCATTTTTTTACAAGGGTGCCAAGAACATATATTGAGGAAAGAACAATCTTTTCAATAAATGGTGCTCGGGAAAATATTCATATTCAGAAGAATAAAATTAGACCTCTATGTCTTGCCATATAAAGCATCAACTAAAAATGGATTAAAGACTTAAATGTCACTCAGAAGCGGACCTTGAACAACTATAATACTATAAGAAAAGGATTGACAGTAGTGGGAAACTGCCGGGGGGGGGGCACACCTCATCTGCAAGAATACCTGCATAATGAACATTTGTATACCTAACCCTACATTGTTTCCCACATATTTAAAATAATTCTAAAAAAGTAAGATCTGAAACTATGAAATTTGAAAACAAACAAACAAAAAACAAAAACAAAAAAGCACTGGAGAAATATTCCAGGACATTGGTCTGGGCAAAGATTTCTTGAGTAAGACCGCAAAAACACAGACAACCAAAGCAAAAATAAACAAACGATAAGATTGCATCAAGTTGAAAAGTTTCTGTTTTAAAAAGGAAACAATCAACAGAGTGAAGAGATAACCTACAGAATGGAAAAAATATATAGTTTATACTTGGACAACACAGGAATTAGGGATGCTACCTCACCCTTCGCACAGCTGAAAATCCATTTATAACTTTTGATTTCCTAAAATCTTAACTGCTGTCAACCTACTATTGACCAGAAGCCTTGCAGATAGTCAATTAAAATATATTTTGTATGCTATATGTATTATATACTGTATTCTTACAACAAAGTAAGCTAGAAGAAGAAAAAAAATATTTTAAAAAATGGTATGGAAGAGAAAATACATTTACAGTACTATACTGAATTTATTAAAGCCATACATTTACATTGTCTGTTTACACGGTGAATCATCTGTCTAAAATGGTGGACAACCACAGCGGCAGACCTCAGTTTACTATATATATCAAGCAATTCTACTATGTCTTGTAATATAATGACTTTCCTATGCTCCTTAGGAACATTTCCACCATCACTAGTGGCACTTAGTATAGATCTTCCATGCTGTTATTCAAGGTATTGCACCAAACACGATTTAAAAAATGTAAGAATTGTGAGCAATTACTTTTTATTGTGATATAAAATTTACTGGAGAGATGAACTGCTCATGGGCAGATTATTAGCATCACACAGTGTTTTAAGAGAATACTCACAACATTTGAGCTCATCACAATAGCAACAGGGGTGGCAACAATATTATTGCAATAGTACAGTATGTGCTAAAGTAAATTTTATGTATTTATAATTTAATACTGCATCTTTATGCTTGTTGACATTTCTCTAGACTGCAAATGATGTTATATATGGTATATCTAAGTTTGATAAATTTAAACTTCTTGCAATAGAATTGCATATATTTTATGTTAGTAAATGAAAATAAAACTAGTATCTAAATGCATTTTATGCATTTATGACATACTAAACTTTTGCTAGGCTTTGTGGTTCATCTAATATTCTCTTTTCAAATTGCTGCAAATCTTCAAAAAAAGTTTCCAATAAAAAATTATCATATATTGAAATTTTATAGCTCAAACCCACGTAGTTCAAAGAGCAACTGGATTTGTAAACTATGCATGCAATTAAGTATTAATATCCAGAATATAAGAAATTAAAAAAAACCTCAGCAATAACATAAATAATTAAATTAATAAATGGAAAAAAATTTGAATAAATGTTTCTCAAAAGGAGATATGTTGAGTTTTGTAAGAAACTGTCAAACTTTTTTTAAAATGTCACTGCAATTTTTATTGCCACCAGTAGTTTATGAGTGATTCCATTTCTCAGCATCCTTGCTAGCATCAGATGTCACATTTTTAAAAAATTGTATCAGGTTAGGTGTGTTGTGACATCACATGTGTTTTATTTGTTTTTTGTTTTTTGTTTTTTTTGAGTTGGAGTCTCACTCGGTCGCCCAGACTGGAGTACAGTGGACGCTCCCGGCCACTGCAGCCTCACCTGCTGGGCTCCGGCGATCCTTCTGCCTCAGCCTTCCGAGTAGCCAGAATTACAGGCATGTGCTACCACGCCTGGCTGATTTTTTGATTTATTGTAGAGACGAGGTCTCGCTGCCCAGGTGGGTCTCGAACCCGCTGGCTCAGGCAATCCACTCACCTCAGCCTCCCAAAGGCGAGGGATTACAGCCTGAGCCACCGAGCCCGGCTTCACATGTGTTTTAAATTAGCATTTCCCCAATGATTAATGGGGTTGAATATCTTTTCACATGATTATTTGCCCCCACATATATATACAAAAAAAGTCTCTTCCTATCTTTTACCTATATTCTAATTGAATTATATACTTTTTTACTTCTGAGTTTTGACAGTTCTTTAAATATTCTAGATAAGAGTTCACTGACAGATATGTTGTTCATTAATATTTTTTCCAGTCTTCTAGCTATTCTTTTTAGTCATTTAACAGAGTCCTTCACAAAGCTAAATTTTTAGTTTTTATGAGAACCAATTTATCAACTTTTTATGGAGTGTACTTTTGGAGTCAAGTCTAACTCTTTGACTAGCACTAGATTTAAATTGTTTCTTCTATGCATTTTGCTAAAGTTTTTATATTTTTATATTTCACAATTAAGTTCATGATACACTGTGAGTTGATTTTTGTGTAATGTATGATCCTAGGTAGATGTTCTTTTTCTTTTTTGGTCTTTGTCCAATTTTTTCATCCCCATATATTGAAAAGATTATCCTTCCTCTGTGGAATTTCCTTTGCACTTCTGTAAAAAATCAAATGAGCATATTTATGCAGATCTATTTCAGGGTTCTTTATTCTGTTTTATTGATGTATGCACCAAACTCATCACCAATAGCACATACTTTATCACTAAATCTATATAATGAACCTTGAAGTCAAGAACATGAGTTCTTCTCACTACATTGACAAAAATAGTTTCAGCTATTATAGTTCTTGTGACTTTTTACATACACTTTTGAATAATCTTGTTTATTACCTATTACTATGAAAAATGTGTTGGGCTTTTGGTAGGAATTATATTAAACCTACATATCATTTTTGGGAGAATTGACTTCTTTACTATGCTGTATCTAAAAATCACTGGGCATAGTGCATGCTATGGTTTGAATATATTTTTCCCCTCCAAAATGTATGTTGAAATGTGATCCACAATGCAATGGAGTTGGTAGGTGTGACTTTGGGAAATGACTGAGTCATGAGGATTTCAAGTCCATGAATGGGATTAGGTGTATTTTTTTCTTTTAATACAAGAGCATAATGAGGGGAGTTCAAGTTTTATATCCTTTCTGTTCCTTGCACCATGTGAGGACACAGAATACTCCAGACAATGCTGTAATAAGGAGCCATCTTGGAAGTCGAAATCTGAGTCCTCAACAGCCAGTTCATAGAGTTTTGGCTTCACAGTCTTAGGAATTGTGACAAATAATTTTTTATTGCTTATAAATTGCCAAATCTGGGATACTTTGTTATAGCAGCACAATCAGACTAAGAAAATATGTGCCTTTGTTTATTTAGATCTTCGTTTATTTCTTTCATCACCTTTTTGTAAATTTCCATATACAAGTTCTGAATTTGCTTGTTAGATTTACACCTACGTATTTCACATTTTTGAACAATTATAAATGATACTTTCTTTTTAATTTCAGTGTCTATATCTCACAATCCTGTTTAAATCACTTATGCATTCCGTGAGTGTCTTATAGACTTCTTGTAGTTTTATATATAGACAATAATATCAACTCAAAACAAGAACAATTTTTTTGTTACTTTATGATTTATATACCACTCAGGTTTTTTTCTTTCCCCGCTGCACTGTGTATGACTTTCATTCCTATGTTGGATGAGAATTTTGAGAGTGGGCAGCCTTATATCATTCATGATCTGAGGAGAAAAGCATTCAGGTTTTCACCATTAATATAATGATAGATTTCATTTTTCTTTTCTTTTTGTAGCTACTTCTTATAAAGTTAAAGAAATTTTCCTTTATTCTTGTATTTCTTAGAGTATTTATTATGAATTGGCATTGAATTTTGTGTATTTTTTTTTCCTGTGTTGACAAATATGTTCACGTGATTTTTAGGTTGTTAATATGTATAAGATTAATTTCTTAAATATTGCAGCAGTCATGTATCTTTGGATCAAACTTCTTTCTGGTCATGGTGAATGATTCACTTTATATACTGCTGAATTCTGTTTGCTTATATGTGTAAATAAGTTTTACATCTATATTTATTTATTTTTTTATTTGTTTATTATTTTTTTAATTGTGAAGTTGTGGAGTACAGTTAAGGGTTAGGTATACAATTGCGTTTCATTCAGGCACCCTGTTGATACGGGGTGTTTCCCCGTTCCCAGACAGATATTTGCTACTGTTAATCCCACTCCCTCCCCCCACCATAGTTTCCCAGTACGGTCAGTCATTTTCGTATAGTATTGCATTGGATGTTTAAGGTCCATTATATGAGTGAGAACATGTGATACTCAGATCTTTGTTTCTGTGAGAGGTCACTCAGTATTATAGACTCTAGTTCCATCCAGGTTGCTGCGAAATTCATGATTTTGTTCTTTTTTATGACTGCGTAGTATTCCATTGTGTGTATGTACCACATTTTTTTAATTCAGTCCTCTTTTGACAGGCAGCATGGCTGTTTCCAGGTTCTTGCTATTGTGAACAACGATGCAATAAACATGCGTGTGCAGGTATCTTTTTTTATAGAGTGATTTGTGTTCTTCAGGATATATTCCCAGTAGGGGGATTGCGGGGTCATATGGGAGGTTGGTATTTAGAGCTTTTAAGAATCGCCACACTGCTTTCCACAGAAGTTGACTAGTTTACACTCCCACCAACAGTGTAGAAGTGTTCCCTGTTCACCACACCCTCTCCAGCAGCTGTTATTTTTTGAGTTGTTGATAATTGCCATTCTGACTGGGGTTAGGTGGTATCTCAGTGTGGTTTTGATTTGCATCTCCCTGATGATTAGTGAGGTTGAACATTTCTTCATGTGTTTGTTGGCTGCTCGGATGTCTTCCTTTGTGAAGTGTCTGTTCATATCTATTGCCCATTTTATAATGGGGTTGTTTGTTTTTTCTCTTTTCAGCACGTTTGAATTCCTTGTAGATCCAGGATGTTAAGCTTTTGTCGGACCTGGAGTTGGCAAAAACTTTTTCCAAATCTGTAGGCTGTCTCCCTGCTCTCTTGATGGTTTCTTTGGCTTTGCAGAAGCTTGTCAGTTTAACAAGGTCCCACTTGTCTATTTTCTCTCTTATGAGCTGTGGATTTTCGGTTTTGTTCAGGAATTGGATGCCAGTTCCGATTTCCATGAGAGTTTTTCCTTCATTTTCTAAGGTTCTTATGGTTTGAGGTTTTATATTTAGGTCTCTGATCCATTTGGAATTAACCTTTGTGCATGGGGATAGATAGGGGTCCTGTTTCAATCTTCTGAATGTGGTCAGTCAGTTTCCCAGCACCATTTACTGAATAGGTTCTCCTCTCCCCAGTGGTAGGTGGTGGAGGCTTTGTCAAAGATGAGTTGGTTGAGAAATTGAGGTTTTGCTTCTGGAATCTCAATTCCATTCCATTGATCTATATGCCTGTTCCTATACCAATACCAAGCTGTTTTGATGATTGTAGCTTTATAGTAAAGTTTGAAGTCTGGTAGTGTGATACCACCTGCTTTGTTTTTTTTTGCTGAGGATTGTTCTGGCTATTCTTGGACATTTGTGTTTCCATATGAATTCCTGCATTGTTTTTTCTAGGTCTGAGAAGAATGTTGCTGGTAATTTAATGGGTATTGCATTGAACTTGTAGATTGCCTTAGGTAAGATGGACATCTTCACAATGTTGATTCTTCCGATCCATGAGCATGGGATATTTTTCCACTTGTTTGTGTTAACTTTGATTTCTTTGAGCAGTGTTTTGTAGCTTTCCTTGTAAAGGTCTTTCACGTCTCTGGTTAGGAAGATGCCAAGGTATTCATTTATTTTTGTGGCTATTGTGAATGGAATTGTGTTTTTTATTTGGGTTTCTGTTTGTTTATTATTGGTGTAGAGAAATGCGATTGTCTTTTGTACATTTATTTTGTATCCTGAGACTTTGCCAAAGGTCTTTATCAGTGTAAGGAGGTTTTGACAGATTCTCTTGGGTTTTCAAGGTATACAATCATGTCATCTGCAAAGAGAGATATCTTGACTTCCTCTTTTAATATTTGGATACCCCTGAATGCCTTCTCTTCTCTGATTGCTTGAGCCAGGACTTCTAATACTATGTTGAACAGGAGGAGTGAGAGTGGGCATCCTTGTCTTGTTCCAGTTTTCAGGGGAAATGGTTCTAATTTTTGTCCATTTAGAAGTATGCTCGCTGTGGGTTTCTCATAGATGGCTTTTACTATTTTGAGGTATGCACCCCGTATGCCTAGATGTTCAAGGGTTTTTATCAAGAAGGGGTGCTGGATTTTATCAAAAGCTTTTTCTGCATCTAATGATATAATCATGTGGTTTTTGTTTTGACATCTGTTGATGTATTTAATAACATTTATGGTTTTATGAATGTTGAACCAGCCTTGCATCCTAGGAATGAAGCCTACTTGGTCATGATGGATGATTTTTGAGATGTATTGCTGAATCCGGTTTGCTTGGATCTTGTTGAGAATTTTAGCATCTATGTTCATCAAAGATATTGGCCTGTAGTTCTCTTTCTTTGCTGGATCTTTACCTGGCTTGGGTATCAATGTGATGTTGGCTTCGTAAAATGATTTGGGGAGCATTCCATCTTTTTCAATCGCCTGGAGTACCTTCAGTAGGATTGGTATCAGCTCCTCCTTAAATGTCTTGTAGAATTCTGCTGGAAAGCCATCTGGTCCAGGGCTTTTTTTTTAGGAAGTTTTCTTATTACGTAGTCGATTTCCTTGATTGTTATTGGTTTATTTAGGGTCTCAATTTCTTCTTGTTCCAACTTAGGTAGGTTGTGTGATGTCAGAAAGTCCTCCATTTCCTTAAGGTTTTCAAGTTTGTTTCCATACAAGTGTACGTAGTAGTCTCTAATGATCTTTTGTATTTCTTCAGGGTCAGATGTGACTTCATCTTTTGTGTTTCTGAATGTGCTTATTTGGTTTTTTTCTCGTTTTTTTTCTTGGTCAGTCTAGCTAGGGGACCATCGATCTTGTTTATTCTTTTGAAGAACCAGCTTTTTGTTTCATTGATTTTTTTCTATTATCTTTTTGTCTTCTATGTCCTGAATTTGGGCTTTTATTATGGTGATCTGGATTCTTCTGCTGAAATTAGGGTTTTTGTAGTCTTGCTTTTCCAGCTTCTTTAGGTGGCTTGTTAGGTTGTTAATTTCTGTTCCTTCCATTTTCCTCATGTGTGTTTGTAGGGATATAAATTCACCTCTTATTACAGCTTTTAAGGCATCTCAGAGATTTTTGTAAGATGTTTCTTCATTTTCATTTGTTTCCAGGTATCTTTTGATCTCTGTTTTGAGTCATCATTGACCCAGGAGTTATTTAGCATCATGCTGTTTAGTGTTCATGTCTTTGTGGGTTTTGGGGGGACTTTGTTGGTGTCAATGTTTATTTTTATTCCACTGTGGTCCGAGATGGTGCACGGTAGAATTTCAGTCCTTTCAAATTTGCTTATACTTGATTTGTGTCCAATTATGTGGTCGATCTTAGAATGTGTTCCATGTGGTGATGAGTAGAATGTGTATTCTGTGGTCTTTGGATGGAGTGTTCTATAGGTATCAATTAAGTCCATTTGGTCCAGAGTCTCATTGAGGTTCCGGATCTCCTTGCTGATTTTTTGTCCTGATGATCTGTCTAGGGTTGTGAGTGGTGTATTAAAGTCCCCAGTTATTATGGTGTTAGAGTCAATGTCTTTCTTTAGTTGAATGTTGGCGCACCTATGTTGGGTGCATATATGTTTAGGATAAATATTTCTTGTTGATGGAGTGAACCTTTTATCATTATGTAGTGGCCCTCTGTATCTTTTTTAATTTTTGATAGCTTAAATGGTATTTTGTCTGAAATTAGGATCGTGACTCCTCCTTTCTTTTGTGTTCCATTCACCTGAAAATTTGTTTCCCATCCTCTTACTTTGAGTCTGTGTATGTCCTTTCTAGTGAGATGCGTCTCTTGAAGGCAGTGTATTGTTGCCTGGTGATATTTTATCCATTTTGTCATTCTATGTCTTTTCAGTGGTGCATTTAGTCCATTCACATTCAGACTAATTATTGAAATGTGAGAGTTCATCCCTATCATGGAGTTCTTATTGAGTTGTTGCTCTTCCACTTGGTTTTTTCTTTTTTCTTTTTTCTTTTTTTTTGTCTTTCTTTTGGTTTTGGGGTTGGTTCGTGTATATTTTATTCTTTTCCCTGTACTCTTGTGAAGAACGTTGTTCTTTTTTCCTTTTCTTCTGTGTTTAGTACTTTCTTAAGTGTTTCATGTAGAGATGGTTTGGTGGCAGCATAAGTTCTTAGGGATTGGATATCTGGGAAAGATTTTAATTCTCCCTCACTGATGAAGCTTAGCTTGGCTGGGTAGGTTATTCTTGGTTGACATTGTTTATCTTTTAGGACTTTGAAGATAGGGCTCCAAGCTCTCCTAGCCTGCAGGGTTTCTGCAGATAAATCTGCTGCTATTCTGATTGGTCTTCCATGGTAGGTGATCTGGCCTTTTTCTCTTGCTGCCTTTAGGATTTTTTCTTTTGTGCCTACTTTATTTAGGCGAATTATTATGTGTCTAGGAGTTGGTCTTCTCATTTGTTGTCTTGCAGGGGTTCTCTGAATCTCTTGTGTTTGAATTTTTGCATCACTGATTAGATAAGGGAAGTTTTCTTGAATGATCACATGGAAAGTTTGTTCCAATGTGGTCTCTGTTTCTCTTTCTGCCTCAGGGAGTCCGATTATTCTTAGGTTAGGCCTCTTGAGGTAGTCACTCATCTCTTGAAGGTTTTGTTCTGTCTTTTTGAGCTTATTTTCTGTGTTTTTAAGAGTTCGGGTTATTTCTATATTTTGGTCCTCAAGCTCTGAGATTCTTTCTTCTGCTTGGGTAATTCTGCTTTCCATACTTATCAATTTGTTATTTATTTCATTTACAGTATTCTTTATTACTGTTATCTCAGATATCAGCTCCTTCCTAGTTTCTTCTTGTGTCTCCTCAATTCTTTTTAATCTCTCCATTATTGTTTTGATATCTACATTTGCAGTTTGAGACCCTTCATTCTGGGGGCTTTTCATTGTTTGCATTCCAAAGTCAGTTTTCTCAGTGTATGCTCTCCCAGGCGTTTGGGAGACACCCATACTCTTCTTTTGGTTTCTCTTCATTTCTGTAGATTTTTCTCACTCTCCCCCTTTCCCTCCCCCCCTTCAATTCTGTTTTTGAGGGAAGGTGGTGTTGCTTTTATTTCTCTTCTGCAATGACCTGTTCTTCCTTATGAGGGTCTTCTGGCTTTGTTCACTTTTCCCTCTGCTTTACAGTCTGTCTATTCAGCAGTATGCAGTCTTGGTCTGTTCAGAGAATCTCACCAGTTCACCTATGCCATTGCCATCTTGCCCCCTACCTACATCTATATTTATGAAGAATATCAGTCTGTAGTTTTCTGGTACTCATCTGGTTTTCATACAAAGAAATTCTAGCTTCATAAATTAAATGGGAAATTAGTCTTAATTCTTCTTTAAATGTTTGATAGATTTTTCCGGTGAAATCATATGGATGTGATTTTTGTGGAGAGATTGAAACTTCACAATTAAACCTAATATTTTAATAATAACATATTAAAATTATATATTACAAATTGAGTAAATTTGTCAGTTTTGCTTCTCAAGAAATGAGTTCTTTAAAAATAATTCTCAAATGTATGTGTTCAGAAATCTTTACAGTTTTCCTTTATGATTCTTTGATGTGTTCAGGGTCTATGTTAATATCTTATTTCATTTTGGTATTGATATTTCATATTTTTATACAATTATTCTAGAGATTTGTCAATTTTATTGAACTTTTGAAAAAAATCTTATTTTTGTTTCACTGATCTTTTTGTATTGTTTTTGTGTTTTCAATTTCATTTGTTTATGCTCTTATTTTTATTATCATCCCTTTTGCTTTCTTTGATTTTTTTTACCCTCTTTTTCTAGATTTATAAGGTGGAAACTTAGATTAATGTTTTAAAACATTACCCTTCTATTTTATGTTTTAAAATTTATTTCATTGTTGATACATTTTAATTGTTCACATTGATAGGGTATAATTTGATGTTTCAATACATGTCTATGTTGTATAATAATCCATTCATGGTAGTATACCATAACCTCATGCACTGTTTACTTATTTGTGGTGAAATCATTCAAAAGCCTCTTTTCCAGCTATCTTGTAGCATAAAATATTTTACTGTTAATCATAGTCGCCCTACTGTGCTGTGAAACACTAGAATTTATTCATCTCATCTAATTGTAACTTTGTACTCATTGACAGACCTCTCTTTTGGTAACCACTGATGTGTTTCTATACCCATGGTATTATTATTATTATTATTATTATTATTATTATTATTATTATTACTATTAAATATATTTCACATATGAGTGAAATCATGTGGCATCTCTGTGCCTTGTTCATTTTACTTTACATGATGTCCTCTAGGTTCATCCATGCTGTCACAAATGACATGTTTTAATTTTTATGGCTCAGCAGTATTTCATTGAGTATATTTGCCATCTTTTCTTTATTCATTCATCTGTTTTGGGGACATTTACTTTATTCCATAACTTGACTATTGTGAATATTGCTGCAGTAAACATGATGTTGCAGATATCTATTTGACATACTGATTTTGTTTCTTTAGGATATAAACCCAGTAGTGGGATGGCTGGATTATATAGTAGTGAAATTTTTAATTTTTAAAGGAACATCTATACTGTTTTCCATAATTGCTCTACTAGTTTAGAATTCCCCCAACTATTTGTAAATGTCCCTTTTTCTTTTTTATTCCTTTTCTTTTTTGAGTTGGAGTCTCACTCTGTCGCCCAGACTGGAGTGCAATGGCCACTACCGGCCACTGCAGCCTCGACCTGCTGGTCTCCGGCACGGCGATCCTTCCGCCTCAGCCTTCCAAGTAGCCAGAACTACAGGTGCACACTACCACGTCCAGCTAATTTTTTGATTTATTGTAGAGATGAGGTCTCGCTATGTTGCCCAGGTGGGTCTCGAACCCAAGGCCTCAGGCAATCCATTCACCTCAGGCTCCCAAGCACGGAATTAGAGGCTGAGCCACTGAGCCTGGCTAAATGTCCCTTTTTCTTCACATCTTCTTCAACTCTTGTTTTCTTTTTATCTTTTTGATTTTTTTAAATAATGGCCATAGTGACTGGGGTGAGGTGATACCTTACTGGTGTTTGGTTTACAGTGATTAGTGTTGTTGAACATTTTTTCATATAACTGTTGTTGATGCAGTTTTGTTGTCCCACAAGTTGGCAAGTTGGGCCCCCAAGGGATGTTGTAGCTTCCAAAGCTGCACTGCCAACCTGGTATCCACTTGGTGACTGGGGACACAATGGTGTTTGGAGGGGGAATGTGGTGGTGCCTGCGAACTTGGAGATTCCTACAGCTTCAGAGGCCCCAAGGAGTGTTACAGCTCTCCTAGTTTGAGGGTTGGTGAGCCAAGCCCCAAGAAGTGCTTACACTTCTGCCAGTTCAGTGTGAAGGGTGCAGGAAGTGACCAGAGGGGTGGCTCTCAAAATGGCACCAAGCATGGTGAGGACACACCAGACAACAGAGGTCCTAGGTCCTGGCTTCCATGTGCACAATTCCCCGTGTGTGCAAAATTCAAACCTGCAAGCCTCCAATCCTTAGCCAGCTTTGTTATGCATCCAATAGGACTATAGCATGGCATCAGCCCCACCCTACTCCCATGCAGCTCCTCCAATAGAAACATAGCATGGCCCCTTCCAGCCCCTGTCAGGCTAATAAATACAGCCCACTCCCTGCAACTCTCTCTCTCTTTTTTCTCCATTACAGATCCTCTCTGTAACAGCCCCTTTAATAAATCTCTTGATCCTGGCCAGGTATGGAGTCATTACTGGTGCCGAAAATCTTTCATTGGTGCCGTGACTTGGATCAGGTGCTCCCTCACCTTTGTGTGGGTGTATTCCTGTAGGTGGGATCCCCGACCCGGTGCCAGTGGCCACTCCAGCCCTCCCTGACCTTCCCCACCATTTTGAACGTGTGAACTGCATCCACAAGCAACCATTGGATAGGTGAGTTCCCCAGATATGGAAGCCTGAAACTTGTCCGGGATCCCCAGGGGGAACAAACCGTTGATCGTCCGGCAGCCCCTCCGGCCCCAGGGCAAGGGGGGGATGCACCCCGCCTTGGCCTTCAGGGCCACAGCGAACCCTAAAGGCTTCCTCTTCTCTTTCATCTCTTAAACCTTTAAACTCCCACAGGCGCTGGGCTGCAAGAGGCCCCAGGGGCCCCACGTCTACTGTCCCACAGCGGCTTCCATAAAACTCTCTCTCTCTCCCCCCTCCCTAAGAAATCCCACAGCTGTCAGGCTGCAGCGGACCCCGGGGGTCCCACGTCTGCTGGCCCACAGCAGATTCTGAAGGACTCATATATCTGTCGGGTAACAGGGAGCCTTGGAGGCTCCATGTTTGTTGCCCCACAGTAAGCCCTATTTGACCGGCAGGAATCTCAAACACGCTCCCACCTGCCGCCCGGTCAAATGCTTTCTGCTAGGTTCAAAAATTCTTGCACTAGGTGCCTTGACCTCCTCGGTTCTCCAGGAGGATCCTGGATGTGCCAAATCCCTGTGACGACAGGCTTTGCCACAGTCACACTTCTTGGACAGCCGACTCTTCGGGGGATGCCCTGATTAGTCTACCTTTCTCACCATGGGAGGCTTGTCATCCCTGCTGGCCAATTCCCCTCTTAAATGCCTCTTAAACAATCTCACTACACTTTCTCTTTCCCCTGATATCAAACCCAAATGCCTAATTCATTTCTGCATGCAAGACTGGCCAACATACCCCTTAGACAACCAAAATCAGTGGCCCCCCAGGAACCCCTCAATCCTGATATTATTCGGGACTTATATAATTTCTGTGAGCATTCCAAATGGTGGGTAGAGATCCCCTATGTTCAGTCCTTTTCCCTCTTCCGTGAACATCCCTGCCTCTGCCTTAATAGCAATCCCTCTAATCTCTACCCTCCACTCATGCTAGCATCTGTCACCTCCTCTACAACTTCTCCTTCTCCCACTGTTCTACATACACTTCAGCCTCCTCTCCAAAACTCCCCTCCCCCCACTGCAGACACTGTAAGTTCCAGCTCCACTACCTCCTCCTCCATCTCAGATTTCTACCCTGCAGACGACCCCCCCCTTACAGGCAGCCTCAGCAGCCACAGGCTTCCCCCCACAATCCCCTCTTCGGCCCCCCCCCCTCCAGTCCGGCAGCTCAATCCTTATACCCTCCTCTTCCAACAACTCCTCCATGCAGCCCCCCCAGTAACCTGGTCCAAGGCCGTGCTGACCCTCCTAGCCCCCCTTCACGAGGTGGAGGGTGCGGAAGGTGTGGTTTGGGTACATGTCCCTTTTTCTATATCAGACCTCTCACAAATAGAAAAATGTCTCGGATCATACACAACTAACCCTGTCACCTACATTAAAGAGCTTCAATACCTCATCCAGACCTATAGCCTCACTTTTCATGATATCTATCTTATCCTCTCCAACACCCTACTTCCAGAAGAATGTAGAAGGGTTTGGGAACAGGCTAGAACATATGCAGATGAAATTCATCAAACCACCCCCGCTCACCCTCTTGGGGCGACAGTGGTCCCAGACCAAGACCCAGACTGGGATTACAACTCCCCTGCTGGCATTGAAGCTAGGGACCGTTTTTCTACTTGCCTCCTTTCCGGGTTGTGCAGGGCTGCACAAAAGACAGTTAACTTTGAAAAACTTCAGGAAGTTATTCAGGAAAAAGAGGAAAACCCCTCCAACTTCCTCAGCCGGCTCACCAGAGTGCTCCAACAATTTATTAACATAGACCCCGAAACCCCTGATGGCCGACAACTCCTAATGATGTATTTTTCTCCCAAAGCTATCCAGACATTAGGGCAAAACTAAAAAAACTCGACTGAGGCCCCCTTACTCCCCAACATGACGTTCTCACAGCAGCCTTTAAAGTGTTCCATAACTGGGACAAGAAGGCAAAAAAACACAAATATAAAATGCTGGCCCAGGCCCTCCATGGCAACAGGGTCACCTCTGGTATCACCCAGGGTGGTGGCAATGCCCCAAACCAACGACAACCACCAGGACCCTGCTTCAAGTTCGGGCAGCCAGGGCATTGGGCACGAGGGTGCCCCAATCCCGGAGTACCTCAAAAACCATATCCTAGATGTGGAAAGGTGGGACACTGGGCAGTGGACTGCCCCAGTCCCCAAGGAGGGACCGGGTCAACCCCCCATCCCACTCTGGATCTATTGGGCATGGTAGCGACTTTAGACTGACGGAACCCAGGGTCTCCCTGCCCAACACTAATCTCAAATCGTAGGGAACCCAGGGTCACTATAACAGTTGACAGGCGCCCCATCCACTTTCTCCTGGATACCGGAGCCACCCTTTCTGTCATACGAGAGTTTTGGGGCCTGACTTCCCCATCTAAGTCTCCTATAGTCAGGGTAGGGGGCCAGTCCATCCTCCCATGCATAACTCCTACAGTTACATGCATCTTTGTAAATGTCCCCTTCACTCATTCATTTTTGGTAATGCCTCAGTGTCCTGTGCTTCTTATGGGCAGAGATATTTTAGCCAA
Organism: Cephalopachus bancanus; assembly: GCA_027257055.1. Taxonomy (NCBI): domain Eukaryota; kingdom Metazoa; phylum Chordata; class Mammalia; order Primates; family Tarsiidae; genus Cephalopachus; species Cephalopachus bancanus. The sequence goes on from JAPVLO010000819.1 coordinate 162,612, forward strand.
GTTTCAGGCGTCCATCACCTTTAACCCAAGTGCGGCCCTCTGCAACCTTTCCCCTACAACCCCGTTCTTGGCCCTTCTAACCACCGATAATTCTGACTCACTTCCCCCGTTGCCCTCCTCTATAGTGAATCCTCAAGTATGGGACATAGACTCCCCCTCCCTAGCACACATCCCGCCAGTCCACATTCAACTTAAAGATCCTTTCACACATCCTAATCAGCCACAATACTTTCTTCCTACCTCCAGTCTTCTAGGACTCTAACCTGTCATTAACTCTTTGCTACAAAAGGAATATCTGCACCCCACTAACTCCCCATTCAATACCCCCATTTTAGCAGTACGAAAACCAAACAGTACTTACCGCTTAGTGCAGGATCTAAGACTCATTAATGTAGCTGTCATCCCTATCCATCCGCTAGTTCCTAATCCCTATACCATCTTATCTTCAATTCCCCCAACTGCTACTCACTTCTCGGTACTCGACCTTAAAGATGCATTCTTTACTGTCCCCCTGGCAGCAGACTCACAAAACATTTTCGCGTTCATGTGGACTGATCCAATATCTCACCATTCACAACAACTCACTTGGACAGTCCTACCACAAGGCTTTCGAGATAGCCCCCACATGTTCAGTCAAACCTTAGCTGCAGATCTTAAGTCTCTCTCACCAAATCCACCCTTATTCAATATGTAGAAGACCTCTTCCTGTGTAGCCCTTCCTTAGCTGATTCTCAAACAGACACTGCACTCACCCTTAACTTTCTAGCAGAGAAAGGATATCGGGTATCCCCTCAAAAGGTCCAACTGTCTGTCACACAAGTCACGTATCTAGGGGTAGCCATCTCACACCAACAGAAGGCTATAACGACAGATCGGAAGGCCCTAATTAAATCCCTATATATACCTAAAACTAAGCAGGAAATCCAATCATTTTTGGGGTTAGCGGAATACTTTCGGGCGTGGATTCCCAACTTTGCCTTACTCGCGAAGCCACTCTATACTCTCACAAAGGGAGACCCCAATGAGCCACTCCTAACATCCTCCTCCATTAAAGAACCTTTTGCTGCCCTCCAGCAGGCACTCCTGAGGGCCCCCGCTCTTCATCTGCCATACGTGCACCGACCTTTCATCCTATACGTCCACGAAAACAAGGGGGTGGCCTTGGGAGACCTGGGACAACTTTGTGGACAAACGTTTGCCCCAGTGGCTTATCTCTCAAAACAGTTAGACCACACCATCCAGGGCTGGGCCCCATGTCTGCGAGCGCTGTCTGCTGCCCACATGTTGGTGTGCGAATCTAAAAACTCACCTTCGGGGCCCCTATTACCATAACCTCTCCCCACCATCTACAGCACCTCCTAAGCTACAAATGCCTTCAAATGCTGCCTCCCGGTCGAGTCCTATCACTCCTTGTCTTCTTTTTACAGGATCCCTCCATATCCTTTCAAGCTTGTGCACCCCTAAACTCAGCCACGTTGCTCCCTTCTTCCACAGCCCCACTAACCCATGACTGTGTAGAGACTGTTGAGACTCTCCTCCCTTGCCTGGTTCACATCCAGGAAGGCCCTTAGCTCTCCCCCTCCTGTACCTGGTTCACTGATGGCAGCTCCTTCCTACACAATGGGTCCCGGGTTGCGGGATACGCCATCACCTCTATTACACACATCATTGAAGCAAAGCCTCTCCCACTAGGCACCACTAACCAACAGGCAGAACTTATAGCTGCCACTCAGCCATTTCAGCTAGTGGCTGGACACTCTCTTTCTCTTTATACTGATTCCAAATATGTTTTCCATATTCTCATCTCCCACTCGGCCATTTGGAAGGAAAGGGGACTATTTACCACCAAGGGATCAGCAGTGGTTAATGCTAAACTAATTTCTGATCTCCTTGCCGCCTCCTTACTTCCCACTAACATTGGCATTTCTCACTAAGTCTCACCAGCCGAACTCCTCACCTATCACTCAGGGAAACTCCAGGGTGGACAATGCGGCCCGACAAGCAGCTTTAACATCTGTTCCTGCCTTGGCTGCTGTTGCTCACCCTGACCCAGACCGCACACTCCCCACTAATTCACCACCCTCAACCTCCCCCTCCATTACAGACCTTATCCCATACCTACACTCAATCTTTCACACCAATCCTTCTGCACTGATGTCTTTCCTAACTAACTTTTACACTCTCACTTCCCAACATAAGGAACTCATAAAAAGCATTACATCACAATGTTCCATCTGCCAGTGAACCAACCCCAATGCCCCTCTAAAACCGGGAAACTTTCCTACCCATCAAGCTTGGGGACAACTCCCAGAAGCAGATTGGCAGGTCCACTTCACTGTCATGCCCCCAGTATGCAACCTAAAATACCTCCTTGTCTTCGCGGACACCTTTTCCAGGTGGGTAAAAGCGTTTCCAACCTCAAATAAATGAGCAGCAACAGTAGGGACTATCCTTGCTAGCCATATCATTCCCAGGTTCGGTGTCCCCATGTCCCTACAATCTGACAATGGGCCCGAATTCACTTCACGGGTGGTGCAGTCTCTAACAACTGATCTTCACATTGATTGGCATTTCCACATCCCATACCGTCCACAGTCATCTGGAAAGGTAGAGCGAACCAATCGGACCCTTAAAGACATCCTCACTAAACTATCCCTCGAACTACATCAAAACTGGGTCACCCTCCTTCCTTTGGCTCTCTTCTGCTTCGGAGTTCTCCCAAAAAAACCGTCCCAGCTCTCACCTTTTGAAGTAATGTATGGCCGTCTAGCGCTGCCTCCAGGAGTCCCCACCTCAACCCCTCTGACACCCACTCATATGCTTTACCCCCTCTTGTCTTTCATTTGTTCCCACATTTGGGAATATCAAAATCTCCTCTTACCTGCTTCACCCAGAGGTCAAATCCCACCTCCCCTCCTCCCTGGACAGTGGGTCTATCTCTCTGACCCAGAAACAAAGTCTCTTTTAAACTCAAAGTGGTCTGAACCTCTTTCAGGTAATTTTATCAATTCCCACGGTTGCAAAACTCATCACAGGCCGTCGTCAGGTCACCCCATGGATTCACATCTCCCACTTAAAACCCACTGCCCCTCCTTCCTCGCGTCTCACCCATAATATTTGTCCACCCACCTATAGGTATACCTTCTCCAAGGTTCCAGACCAACCACTTAAGCTTCCCCTGTCTCGACTCACCACTCATCCCAACCCAAATCCAAACAAACATCCTGGATACAACACAGAACACCTGTGACCCTTGGCCCCTCTCCTTTCTTGGCCTGATTGCCATCCTACTTACTATATTACTCACCTGTTTGACACCCACAAGCTGGCCGTCTGCGGCAAAAATTCTGTTGGCTACTACCTATCTTCTAATTGTCACAGGCTTTGTTCTCATCAAATGCCTCCTTTAAACACCAAAGTAGCCCCCAGTCTTGCCTCCATAGTCACTACCCTCTTATTTCTCATCCTTCCATTAACCCAAACCTACCAACCTCACCCCTATTATGCGCCAGGTAACTTTTCCTGGAAAGTAATAAACGCCACTACACAAACTGTAGTCTCCACCTACCTTGGACACTGGCAGCTGATATTTAATTTTGATCTTTGCAAACCATGGCCCAGCCTGTCCATTGTCCCCAAGGGATGGGGAGGCTCTTCCACCAGGGAATGAGGATGTAGTTATGGCAGTCTGGAAGACGAAATTCAACTCAAGAACGTCAAGTTCTATGTCTGTCCTGACACGGGAGCAAACACTGCTACAAACCCCAGCAGTTTCACTGCGCTGCCTGGGGATACAAAACCATAGCCCCATGGAAAGGCAACTCTGACCCTTACATATCAATTTGTAAGACTGCCCTCCACTTCTCCCTGTACACAACCCAAAACCTGCAACTCACTACGGCTTATCATCACCCTGTGGGACGCTTTTAGCCTTCAAAAAACATGGGACACTGGAAAAAATGTGGGGTCTTTGACTGTACATGCCTGGAACCAATCCAGCCATGTTATTCACAGTCCAACAAAGGCCTAGTCCACGCACCCCCAATCTCATGGGACCATTGTGTAAAATAATTCTACCCAAACCTATACCCACGGACTCAAAAATTCAACTCATAACTTCTCCCCCTCTCACCCCAAAGTGGGTAACAATCATCTCACCTACTTTAAAGGCCCCCCCATCCCCTTACCACCTGATCGCTTCCTTCACTTACTAACGGCGGTACACCATCTACTTAATAACACTCGCATCTCTCTGGCAAAAGATTGCTGGCTATGCATAAACCCACGGGCCCATATTATGTGCGAGTCAGGGCAGATTCTTCAGTAGGCAATGCAGAAACTAACATAAATATACTTACCCTTACCAATATACAAAATAAGCAATTATGTCCCTGGGGCACTCATCCCACACGGATACTGGATGACCTCCAGGGACTAGGAACGTGTCTCTTCTCGCCAACCTTTCCCATAACTACATCCCCCCTCCGATTGTCCTGCAACAACACTTCTCATATTAACATCGCTACCTTCCATAATCAAACCATCCCCCATTTCACTGTGGCACCCCCTACCACGTGGTTTGCCTGTACCCGAGGAATCACCCCCTGTATCAGCCTACAGCATCTCAAAGACACAACAGAATTGTGCATCTTGGTCCACATCCTACCCCAGGTCTACATTTATAAAGGAACAGAAGGTAGACAACACCTCAGACTCTTTAACACCACCCACTCAAAATGGGAACTGTTAGTCCCTTTACTAATGGGACTAGGCATTGCTGGAGCTACAGCCATAGGCATGGCCTCCTTAATTCTGGGCGACCAAAATCTTAAACAGCTTAGCACTCAAATTGACACTGATTTATGCCTACTAGAATCGAGCATGTCTCAATTAGAACAACAGCTTGACTCTCTCGCTGAGGTAGTATTTACAGAATAGACGAGGCCTAGACCTCCTTTTCCTAAAACTAGGAGGGTTGTGCATAACTCTAGGAGAAGCCTGCTGTTTTTATGCCAACAAATCAGGGATAATAAGAGAAACCCTAGCTCAAATAAGGGACAATATACAACACCGGGAATTACAAAACCAGGCCTATGGCAACTGATATCAAACCCTCTTCTCATGGCCCCCCTGGCTCACCACCCTAGTGTCGGCAATAGCCAGCCCAATAATCCTCCTCCTATTAGCTGTAACCCTAGGTCCATGCATCATCAAATATCTCCTTACCTACATGAAGACTACTGTCTCAAACTTTTTAAATCGAAGCCTTAACCTCCTGTTGCTCAATAGCTACCAACCTGTTCCTGTAAAAAATCCAGAGCTATAACAACCAAATTTTCATCTATTTTTTTCTTTTAGATATGCTCTCTTCCAGGTTTTCTGTCTACCTCCACAGTCTGCTCCAGGACAGCTGGTTACTACCATCCCCGTGCTCATTAGAAGACTGACCAGAACAGGTCGCTGTTCTACACTTACAAGGAACCTTCATGGAACGCTCACCTGCGGAAATCTACACCTTCAGTGCCTACCTTTGGACCCTGCTCTGGCTGGTTCTGCACCCTTCCACCACCTTACCACCACAATGACCCCGACCAGCAGGAAGTAGCCAGAAAGAGTAATGATGCCCCTCCTCATAAAAACAGAAAAGGTGGGAATGAAGGGTGCAAGAAGTGACCAGAGGAGCGGCTCCCAAAATGGCACCAAGCATGGTGAGGACACACCAGACAACAAAGGCCCTAGGTCCCGGCTTCTGTGTGCACAATTCCCCGTGCGTGCGAAGTTCAAACCTGCAAGCCAACAATCCTTAGTCAGCTTTGTTATGTGTCCAATAGGACTATAACACGGCATCAGCCCCACCCTACTCCCATGCAGCTCCTCCAATAGAAACATAGCATGGCCCCTTCCGACCCCTGTCAGGCTAATAACTACAGCCCACTCCCTGCAACTCTCTCTCTCTCTTTTTCCTCTGTTACAGATCCTCTGTGTAACAGACCCTTTAATAAATCTCTTGGTCCTGGTCGGGTGTGGAGTCATTACTGGCACCGAAATTCTTTCACAGTGGGCCAGTGAGCCAGCCCCTAAGTGTTTACAGCTTTGCTGGTTTGACAGGCCATCCAGCCAGGCCCCTAAGGAGTGTTTACAGCTCCGTTGATCTGGTGGGCCAGCAAGACAGGTCCCCAATGAGTGTTGAAGGTCACTTAGCTAAGCAGTTCCTATTCTCCTACCCAGGAAAAATGAGGGATGTGGACACCAGAAAGTAAGTTGGAACTTATTAGAAAATAGAAAAGTGGGAGGGGACCTGAAGGAGGGTTGCGATGTTGCCTCTGCAGTCAGAGGTTTATATAGTCTTGGAAGCTCATTGATTGGTTGGTGGTAGCACCGGAGTGAGGCACCATGGTGTGGGATTGAAATGCACCAATCAGGAAAGGGTTGGAAAGGGCTAATCAAGAAGAACACATGAAAAGGGTAGTTTATGAACCTGGAAATGGGTGTGCTCACTCCAGTCGTGGGGCTTGCAGCAGAAGTTTTTACTGTGATCTGCCCAAATCTGTCTGTCCGGTTTTTTCCCTTCGCCTCTCTCATTGCCTTTCTGCATGTCTTCTTTTGATAAATGTTCATAAAGGTTTCTCACTCATTTTTTCATTTCGTTATTTGAGGGTTTTTTTGCTATGAATTTGTATATTTTTCTTATATATTCTGGATATTAGGCCCTTGGCAAATATATGATTTGAAAATATTTTCTCCCATTCTGTTTTCTCTTCACTCTGTTAATGGTTTCCTTTGCTGTGCAAAAACATTTTAGGGTGATATAATTCCAACTGCCTAGTTTTTCTTTATTGCCTGTACTTCTGAGGTATAACCTGTGAGGAAAACAATGTGATAGTACCTAAAAAAATCTAAAAACTGACCTCACATGACCCAGAAATGCCCCTTCTGGAGGAATTCAAATCATTCTGTAAAAAAGATGCCTGCACACACATATTTATTGCAGCATTATTCACAATAGCAAAACATAGAACCAACCGTACTGCCCATCAAAAGTGGACTGGATTAAAAAAATATGGTACATATACAAGATAGAATATTGCACAGCCATAAAGAAGGACAAAATTATGGACCTTGCAGCTACTTGGATGGATTTAGATTCTAAAATACCCAGTGATCTATCACAAAAACCAATAACTGAGTACCACATGTTCTCACTCATAAGCAGACCTTGAACATTTCTCATAATACTATAAGAAAGGGATTGCCAGTAGCAGAAAGCTGCCAGGGAAGGGAGGGGGGACTTAAGGGTACCTGATCTCAAACCATACAAAGAGGGGACCAAAGGGAGGTTCAAACTTTATCTGACCACTCGTATAGCTAATTCCGAATTATACCCCACATCCTTAAAGTAAAAAAAAATTAAATTACCTCTTTTTTATTCATGGAAACAAGCTTTACAAATCTTGTTATTTTTGTCTATGATGTTTTAAGACTAAACTTTTAAAATTGATAAAATTACATCTGCTGGTAATTCTTTCTGTGAGTTCTTTTCTCAGTTTTAGAAAATACTTCTTCACTCAAAGATCAATAGGTAATTACCATATTTTGTCCTTCCTTAAAATGTACGCTTTTTTTTTTTTTTGAGTTGGAGTCTCACTCTGTCACCCAGACTGGAGTGCAGTGGCTGCTCCCGGCCACTGCAGCCTCGACCTGCTGGGCTCCAGCCATCCTTCCGCCTCAGCCTTCCAAGTAGCCGGAATTACAGGCGTGTGCTACCACGCCCGGCTGATTTTTTGATTTATTGTAGAGATGAGGTCTTGCTGCCCAGGCGGGTCTGTACGCTTTTTTATATTAAGTATTGATTCACATAAAATTCATTTTGATATGTGTCATGAGATGATGATGTAACTTGATATTTTTTCCAAAATAGCTAAATAAATGCTCTTGTTCCATTTCTCCACTGCTTTGCATTACTGTCTTTATCATAGATTAAGTTCTATGTGGTGGGATTGCTTTTGAGGTAGTGATGTTCTGTTTGCTCTTGTACTAGTATCATACTATTGATAAAATACACGTTTTTTGGAGATATAATTCACATAATATGTCGTGTACTCATTTAAAGTGTACAATTCATTGATTCTTAGTAAATTCAGAGTTGTGCAACCATTGCCACGATTAACACTTTCGTCACCCCCAATAGAAAACCTGTTCCCATTCATAGTCACTCCCCACTTTCTGCAATTCCCTCAGCCCTAAGGAATCAATCACTAATTTGCTTTCTGAGCCAAGGGGTTTGCCTATTCTGGACATTTCATATAAATGGAGTTATACAATAAAAATAAATAAATAAAAATATTTGCCCAATCCAAAGATGTGACTCACTTTCCTAATGTTTTTTGTTTGTTTGTTTGTTTGTTTTTTTCTGAGTTGGAGTCTCACTCGGCTGCCCAGACTGGAGTGCAGTGGCCGCTCCCGGCCACCGCAGCCTCGACCTGCTGGGCTCCGGCGATCCTTCCACCTCAGCCTTGCAAGTAGGCGGAATTACAGGCACGCGCTACTACGCCCAGCTGATTTTTTGATTTATTGTAGAGATGAGGTCTCGCTGCCCAGGCAAGTCTCGAACCCGCGGGCTCAGGCAATCCACTCACCTCAGCCTCCCAAAGGCGCGGGATTGCAGGCTGAGACACCGAGCTCAGCCCTAATGTTTTCTTTTGGTAGTTTTATTGTTTCAGACTTTTCATTTAAGCCTTTAATCCATTTTAGTTTATTTTTGCATATAGTGAGAAGTAGAGGTCTAATCTCATTCTTCTACATGCACATATAGAATTTTTGCTGTACCATTTATTAAGGAGATTGTCTTTTCTCTAGTGTGTGTTCTTGGTGCCTTTGTTAAAAATCAGTTGGCTGTAGTCACAAGAACTTATTTCTGGGCTGTCTGCTGTGTTCTATTGTTCTATGAGTTTTTTTTTTTATACTAGAGCCATGCTATTTTAGTTACTACAACTTCATAATACATTTAGAAATCAAAAAGTGTGATTCCTCCTAGTTTGCTCATTTCACTCCAATGTGTTTTGTGTATTTGCAATCTTTGTGTTTCCATATGAATTTTTAGGATTGTTTTATCTATTTATGTGAAGAGTGTCATTGGTATTTTGACAAATATGATATTAAATCTGTCGATTGCTTTTGGTAGTATAACTAATTTAAAAAATATTCATTCCTCCATTTTGTGAACACAAGATATCTTTTCATTTATCTTTGCTTCAATTACTTTTATCAAATATTGATAGTCTTCAGTGAAGGTATTTTCCAACTTGCTTAAATTTATTTCCATGTGTCTTTTTTTTTTTTGGTAACTATTGTAAGTGAAATCGATTTCTTTACTTTTGTTTTGGGATAGTTCATTCTTTTTGTGAAGCAAGCTACAAATTTTTTAATGTTTATTTTGTATCCTAAAACTTACTAAATTCATATACTAGTTCTAACAAATTTTTCGTTATGTCTTTAGGTTTTCTATATATAAAATAATGTCATTTACAAACAGAAACAATTTGATGTCCTCCTTTCCACTTCAGATGCCTTATATTTTTCTCTTACCTAAATGCTTTGAGTTCCAATAGTATGTTGAACAGCAGTGGTGAAAGTTGACATCCTTATCTTCTTGTTGATCTTTGAGGAAGTTTTCGGCTGTATTCAGCATGATATTAGCTGTGAATCTGTCGTATACAGCTTTTATTGTAATAAGAATCGTACTTCCTATACTTCATTTGTTCAAGTTTTTATTATTAATATAAACCAATATTGAATTTTTTCAGATGTTTTGTATGTATCTATTAAAATAATCATTTTTATTTCTTTCTGTTAATGTAGTTTATCATATTTATTGATTTGTATATGTTAAACAATGCCTACATTCTTGAGATTAATCTCACTTGATTATAGACAAGATCAGGCATGCTCAGGGTGGTATGGCCACAGATCTTCTTGAAAATAAAAAAATGAATAGAAAAATAAATAGAAAATAAATGTTTTGTTTGCTGTTGGATTTGGTTTGCTAGTATTTTGCTGAGAAATTTTCCATTCTTCTTCATCAGGGATATTGGCCATGGTTTTCTTTGTTTGTTGTGTTTGTGTTTTTGGAATCAGGATATTGCTGACTTCTTAAATGAGTTTGAATCTATCTCCTTCTTTTCTACTCTCTGAAATAGTTTCAGGAGAACCAATATTTTTCTTTAAGTGTTTGGAAGAATTTAGCAGTGAAGCCATCAAATTTTGAGATTTTCTTTGATGAAACACTTTATTCCTAATCAATTCCCTCAATTATAATTGTTCTATTCAGATTTCCTATATCTTTATCATTTAATATTGTTAGATTGTATGTGTCCAGAATTTTATTCATTTCTTCTATGTTATCAAGTTTGTTAACATATAGTTGTTCATAAGTCTCTTATGATACTTTGTATTTATATTACTTGTTGCAATATCTAGTATTTCCTCTTTGATTTCATTTGTTTGAATTTCCTCTGTATTTTTTTTCTTAGTCTTTCTAATGGTCTGTTGATTTTATTTTTTTCAAATAACTAATTCTTTGATTTGCTAATCTTTTCTATTTTTTTCCAGTCTATACTTCATTAATTTATGTTCTGATATTTGTTTCCTTCTTTCTACAAATTTTTCATTTAGTTTGTTTTGGTTTTTCTAGTCCTCTGAAGTGTATCATTGACTTTTTATAGATATTTATTTTTATAATGTAAGTTCTTTTGCTATGACTATTCTTCTCAGAACTACTTTTCCTATGTCCCATAGATTTTAGTATGATGTTTTTCTTTCCTCATGGAAATTTTAAATTACCCTTTAATTTTATTCATTGACCCACTGGTTTTTTAAAAGCATGCTGCTTGATTTTCACATATTTATAAAGTTTCCAAAGTTTTTCTTGCTATTTATTTCTAGTTTTATAACATTGTGGTTAAAACAGTGGTTGATATGATCTCTAACTTCTTAAATTTATTAAGACGTGTTTTCTGGTCTAACATCTTACCTATCCTGGAGAAGGTTCAATTTGCAATTGAGAAGAAAGTGCATTTTGCACTTGAAGGATGGAATGCTCTAGAAACAGTCCATCTGTTTGGCTAATTCTGATGTTTCCTTGTGAGGTTTTTTTTTTTATCTAATTGAGTTATCCATTGTTGAAAGTGCGGCATTAAAGTTTTCTGCTGTTATTGAATTGCAATCTATGTATCTTTTTAGTCTTTTAATACTTGCTTTATGACCCTGGGTGTTCTAGTGTTGGGTGTATATATATTTCCATATTTTATCCTCTTGTTGAATTGTTCCATTTGCCATTATAATTTGAAAATGTTTGTCCCTTTTTATAACTTTTGACTTGATGTTTATTTTATCTGATTTAAGTTTGGCTACTCCTTTTTATTTTTGGTTTCCATTTGTGTGGAATATCTTTTTTAATTTCTTCACTTTTTTTTGAGTCAAGGTGTCACTATGTCACCCAGGCTAGAGTGCTGTGGCACTATCACAGCTTACCACAGACTCAATACTCTTGGGCTCAGGAGATCCTCCCACCTCAGCCTCTTATTAGCTGAGACTGCAGGTGTATGCCCCCATGTGATTTTTCTTTTTCTTTTTTGTAGACACAAGTTCTTGCTTAGGCTTCTCTTGAACTCCTTGTCTCAAGCAATCTTCCCCACTAGGTCTCCCAAAGTGCTGAGATTACAGATGTGAGCCACTGGGCCCATCCTGGATTTTGTTAATCCATTCAGTCACCCTATTTTTTACTTAAAGTATTTAAGCCATTGACATTCAAGGATATTACTGATAGATCAGAACTTACTCTTGCCATTAATTTTTGTTATTTGTTTTCTGGTTGTTTTGCAGATCATTTGTTACTTTCTTCCTCTTTTGTTTACTTCTGTGGTTTGGTGGGTTTTGGTAGTGCTAAGCTTCATTTCCTTTCTCTTTCCTGTTTGTATATCTGCTACAATTTTTCAAAAAATTGTGGTTAACCTGGGCTAACCTAAAGTCTTGGAGTTATAATAAACTATATTAAGCTGATAACTTAGCGTTGGTCACATTAACATTCTACCTTTCCCTGCCTACTATAATTGATATTTTTGGAACATTGATTTAGATTTACTTCTTTATCCACTGTGTGTTCCTAAGATGCTAATCATAATTGTTATTTTTTAACATTTAGATTTTAAAATATTTGTATTAGAGCACCGAGTGATTTATGTAGCACCATTGCATCACTGGGGATATTCTGAGTTTGCTTTTTGAATCTATCCCTATTAGTAAGTTTTGAAATTTCATGTGTTTTCATGATAGTATTTATTGTCCTCTCATATCCAATTATAGCATTTCCTTTAGCATTTGTTATAAGGCCAGTCTAGTGATGATTAATTCTCTCAGCTTTTGATAACTAAGAAAGATTTGCTTTGTGTCGGGGTGCCAACCCCGACCAAAGAGGGAAGGGTTAGGACCCGCTCCAGAGAATCCGGACGGAGAGAACAAACGACTCCGAGGCCATTCTTCTGGGAACAGTCTGATCAGGACTGAAGCCAAATTTTATTCGGACTCCTTCCAACTTATATACCATTTTTCATACCCTCCAGCAGTGTGATAATCACTTGCCGGGGGCGTACAAACTCCATGATGTATATTGCGATTTACAAACTATGCATCACAAGACCATCACGAGACTTGCAAGCTCCAAGCAGGCGTGCTTTACAAATCTCACATCAAGGTCACAGGTGCACAAATACAGTTCGTTTAAAGGTGTCTTCCATAGTGTTCAACAAATCATTCATATTATACTCTTTGTTCTAAACCCTGATTAATACAAAAACTTTCTTAGTTAACTCTAGGTTCAATCCAAGTTCACTGACTCCTAATATTTTTTAACGATTGATATTATCAACTTAACACTATACTATAATTTATAAGTTTACTTAAATGACTTAATTTTTATTTATTCCATTAACCTATTACGATTCAACATAGTGGCCTGTAATTCTACAACAATTAATTCAAAACTTATTTCTTACCATGACTTATATGAGTTTCATGATCTAGTGTTTGGGCTTTAATACTATGCTATATCTCATTAAGCTAATACCTTATCATCAAATCTTATAATTATCATTGACGTATGATTTTAGAATCATAACACTATAATTCTCATTCTATTTTAATAAAACTACGACTTTAACCCAAAACTTAAATCTTTTTTCCTAGTATATTAATACATGGCTACGTGTAAAATTTCCTATTGTCATATTAGAAGCAAAAACTACAGCGTTGGGAAAGTTTCGGTATACTAATCAAAGGATCTTAAAATTGGCCTACAGGAACAGGAACTAAAGTCATAATCTGAAAAAAGGAAACTTAAAAAGCTTAAACAAAACCTAAAAGTTTTCTACGAATGCTTATTACTGTTTAAATCTTTCCGATGGAAATTATATCGTCTTAAATGAATGTCTTATCTGAACAAGTCTATTCTAAAAATCAAATAGTGTCTGCCATACTCTTGGATAATGGACTGCGCAGTTACTATGGAAATGGCCACGGGCTGAAGCAAACAGTTTTGGCATGTAACGAAACTAGAAAAATGTCCTGAAGAAAAACGCCCTGCCCGGCTAAAAGGCGGGGCAATAAAACTATTATGATAATTTAGTTTCTAATCTTAATCCTAGGAGAAACTGCCTTTAGGAACAAGAGCTGAAGAAAAACGCCCTGCCCGGCTAAAAGGCGGGGCAATAAAACTATTATGATAATTTAGTTTCTAATCTTAATCCTAGGAGAAACTGCCTTTGGGAACAAGAGCTGACTCACCAGTCTACCAGGAATAGAAGTTAAAAAATATCTAGAAAGAAGTAAGACTTAGAAAGGACAAGGTCATTCTGCTGTATAACCTTTCATCAGGTGTACAGATATTTTACTTATAAGTTTTACTGTCATGTATGCACACTGGTCACTAATCACACGCCAATATTATCGGTATAACTGATATCCTATGTCAGAGGCGATCTTCCAGATGGGCCTTTACAGGCCTCAGCCATGTAGCTATAGATGTTGGCTCCCAACAGCTTTGCATTTCTGGAAGGTAGCTTTGCTAGATGTAGTATTCTTAGCTTACATTTTTTCCCGATCAGTTCTTTGAATACATTATTCTATTCTCTCCTGGCCTACAAGGTTTCTGCTGAGAAATCTCCTGACAGTCTGATGTCTATTCCTTTTTTTTTTTTTGAGTTGGAGTCTCACTCTGTCTCCCAGACTGGAGTGCAGTGGCCACTCCTGGCCACGGCAGCCTCGACCTGCTGGGCTCCGGTGATCCCTCCGCCTCAGCTTTCCAAGTAGCCGGAATTACAGGCATGCACTACCACGCCCAGCTGATTTTTTGATTTATTATAGAGATGAGGTCTCACTGCCCAGGTGGGTCTCGAACCTGCGAACTCAGGCAATCCACTCACCTCAGCCTCTCAAAGGCGCAGGATTACAGGATGAACCACCGAGCCCGGCATGTCTATTCCTTTATATTTGACTTTATGCTTGTCTCTCGTAGCTTTTAGAATTCTCTCATTGGCTTTGACTTTTGACAGTTTGACTGAAATGTCCCTCAGAGAGAATCTTTTTAAGCTGACTCTAATTGGGAAAGTCAAGCTCCTGAGTTTGGATGTCCATATCTTTCCCAATAGTTGGGATATTTTATTTCATTAAATACCTATTCTGTACCTTTCTCTATCTGTTTTGTTGTCCCTTAGAAATCCAATAGTGCCAAAATTTGTTTGCTTCATGGTGTTCCATCAATCCTGTAGGCTTTCTTAATTCTCATTTATTTATTTATTTTCAGACTGGATTATTTCAGAAGACATATTCACATTTAGAAACTCTTCTGTTTTCTCTACTTTCTGGTTGAAGTATACACATTTTCTGGTTGAATACAACTTTCAGTTGTATTTTTTATTGTGCGCTTTGAACTTCTTTAGATCAGAGACTTGTGTTTGTTTCTTTTTTAATGACATCAATCTCTTTGTTAAATTTATCATTTAGAACTTGAAAGTGTTTGACCAATTTCATTGAAATGTTTCCCTGTGTTCTTTTGTATCTCTCCCTGTTTTATTAATGTCACTAATCAAAAGTCTTTAGGCATGTTATAAATGTTTTCTTCCTTGGGGTTTGTTACTCAAGAATTATTGTGATTCTTTTGAAATTTCCTGTTTTTGTGCTTTTCCTTGTTTCTTGTATCCGTATATTTATGTCTGTACATCTATTGGAATAGTCACCTTTTCAATTTTGTGGAGTAGCTTTGTAAGAGAGACTTATTTCTGGAGATTGTGTTTAGGTTGGGCATGGTGCATTGATTTTTTTTCGAGGTCGACTCAGCAGTGTTGTCTGTGCTGTTTCTTAAGCTGTAGTCCTTGTTTCTTTGCAGTTTCTTAAGCTGTAGTTGTCATCGACAAAGTCTGATTTGTCTCAGTTGCCTATGTTACTGTAGTTTGTGATGACAATGGTGTGGGTTTACAGGGATTAGAGGCACCAAGTTCGTTGCTAGGCCTGGTGCATGCAGGTAGAGAACTGAAAGGCTGTGTACCTGTCTCTTCAGATAGGCAGGGACATCAGCAGAATAGATGTTGGACTGAGCCCAAGAACAGTGCTGCCAACTGATCCTGTGGCTGTTTGCCTAGGTAGGTAGGACTACTGCCAGAGTCAGGGTGGGTGCAGGTGCAACAGTACTAGGCAGCCCTGTGGCAGTTTGTCTGGGGAGGGGGGGCCACCACTTGGGTGTCTGTTTGGTCAGATGTAGGCATATTTGTATACAGCAGTGCCAAGTAGCCCTGTGGTGTTCTGCTTTCAGGAGCAGGGAAACCACCAAATTGGGTGTCAGGTCAGACATAATCCCAGTAGTTCTGGGTGGCATTGCAGTGATCTTTTGTGAGAGAAGGGGCTGCAAGTGATGCAACTGTCATGCTGTGTATGGGTGCACATGGGCATGGTGAAGCCAGACAGCTCTGTGGTGGTCTGTCAGGGAGTAGGGCTGTTGCAAGATTGGCTCTCAGATTGGCAGGAGGCATGTGCAGGCTCAGTTGATTGGTTGACTGTGTGGCACAAGTTGTGTCAGTATGGCACCCATCAGTCTATTCAGCAGCTTCAACTGTGCAGGTCTGCATGTTTCTTGATGGGGTTGGAGTGCCATGTGTTATCAAACACTAGGGTCTCAGTTATTCTATTTGAGCTAAACTCTAAGCAAGTAAGGTCATGGTGCTTCATAGACCTCTGTGAACATGGTGTAATGATGGAGAACCTCATGGATGGAGACACTCAGATGACACTGTGCAGTTGCAGTTCAAATCATGGGGGTGGATGGTGCACAAGTTGGATTTCTACTTTGAAGCAATACAGTCACATGAACTCCTGGCTACTCTCCAAACTGATTTCAGAAACTGTGTGGACTGGGGAACTCTCTTGCAGCAAGGATTACTGCTGATTTTGGTTGCAACGGGGACAGCTGAGGATCTCCAGCATACCTTTTACCCATGAGAAGATGTCCCTACTGACTCTGAGCAAATTTTGGCAGGAGAAACAGTGAGGCAGGGTAAAATGCCTTGCTCTCCTTTCTGTATTGTTATTCTGATCTTCTGTGCTTTCCAGGATTTTTGCTGCTCCCCTGGTGCTCTCCACTGTACTTCTTCAGTAACTCCAGGTGAAATGCAGTTGTTTATTTATTGTTTTGGTCTTTTTTGACTGAGGAGATGACTAGAGCCAGGTAGCTCTAGTTGGGTATTTTGGTGACTTCACCTTTTTTACTTCTTTTCTAATGTAAACATCTAATTCTATATATTTCTCACAAATTTTGATATCTGTAATTCATTTTAATTCCATTGATTGTATACTTTTTTCTTTTAAGATTTCCTCTTTGATTCATGCATTATTTAAATGTGTGCTGGCTAATCAAAAGAGTTTGGAGATTCATCTATTATTATTATGTTATTGACTTTTAGCTTGATTTCAATATGCTTTAAAAATACACTCTGGTTTCAAATTGTTACATTTTTGAGTTCTCTTTTTTTGTCCCGGGGTGTGATCTATTTTGTATATGCTGTATGAAAACTCATTAAAAATATGTACTTTGCTATTGTTGGATGAAGTGTTCCATAAGTGTGAATTAGATTCCATTGGATGGTAATATTATTGCGTTCCTCTATGGCCTTTCTAATTTTCTATTTATCTATTAATTACCCAGAAAGGGATGATAAAGTCTCTAGCAACAATTGTAAAATTTTCTACATATATTTTCAGGTTTTCAGTTTTTGCTTCCTAAAATTTTGCAGTTTGTTAGTTAGTGCATACCCTTTCAGAATTGCTGTGTATCTCTGGAGGATTAAGTCTTTTATGCAATGTTTCTCTCTTTCTTTTGCAATGTCTTTTTCCTGAACTCTGTATTATATTAATAAACCACTTTTGCTTTTTTTTGATTAAAATATTCATGGCATGTTTTTACATTGTTTTACTTTTAACCTTTCTGTATTGCTATATTTGATGTGAGTGTTTTGTAGACAGGATATAGTTGGGTCAGGGTTTATAAATCCATTTTGGTAGTCTCTGTTTTAATTGGTACATATAGACCATAAACATCTAATATAATTATTATTATGTTAGGACTTAATATGCCATTTTATTATTTTGCTTTATCTGTTTGCTTTCTGTTTTTGTTGTCTGTTTGTTTCACTCTTTTACTTTTCCATCCTTTCTGTGGATTACTTGAACTTTGTTTGCAATTTCATTTTATCTATACTAGTTTTGAGTAACTCAAAGGGTTATAAAGTATGAACACACACACATACATGCATTTGTGTGTGTTTCAGTGAAATATGGAAACCTTATCACACTTTAGGTCCCTCACCTTCTCAATTTATAACACAATTTTCTTAAATATTTTCCCTAAATATATTTAGAATTACATCAGACTATGTTATAATTTTTGCTTCAAATGTCAATCATAATTTTGAAAACCAAGGGGAGATAAAAATTCAGTTTTATTTTGCCATATTTAAAATTTTATCTTGATGTTCCAAGTTTCTTATTTTTAAATTGTCTTTCTAATTAGCAATCTCCAAAAGCCATTATTTTACATTATTTTATGTCAGGTCTGCTGGTGACAAAAACTCTTAGTGTTTTTTCATCCAAAAAATGTCTTAATTTTTCCTCCATTCTTAAAGAATATTTTCACTGATTACAAGACTCTGGTTTCACAGGTGTGTTTTTTCTTTTTCTTTCTTTTTTTTTTTTTCATCACCTAAAATATATTGTATCCCATTCCTTTGGTTTCTTACAGTTTTAATGAGAAATTGACTGTCATTTTAATCCTCTTTCCTTAAAGGTAAGGAGTTTTTCTCACTTATTTTAAGATTTTTTATTTGTATTTTATTTTCAGAAGCTTAATTACAATGTGTCTTGGTCTGGGTTTCTTTGGATTCATCCTGTTTGGGGTTCACTCAGCCTCTTACGAAATTAGAATATTTTCAGGCATTATTTCTTCAAACATTTGATCAGCCTTGCCCTCTTCTGGCACTCCAGTGACATGAATATTAGATCTTTTGTTGTGTTCTCACAGATTCCTGAAAGACTGCTCATTTGTATGGTTATTTTCTCACTTCTATTCGGATTTGTGATTTTTTGTTATTGTTTCCAATTCACTAATTATTTTCTGTCTCATCCATTACACAGTTGAACTCATCCACTGAGATTTTCATTTTAGTTATTTTGTTTCTCAGTTTTTAAAATTACATATGTTTCTTCTTTATATGTTCTATTTTTTAAAACTTTTTTTTTCTGAGGACTTCTATTTTTTAATTTGTGGTCAAGCAGGATCACAATTACTCATGGAAGCATTTATTGTGGCTTCATTAAAATTTTAATCACATAATTCTAATGTCTCTTGTAATCTTAATGTTGGCATCTATTGACTTTATTTCATTTAATTTGAGAACATCTAGGTCCTTAGTATGATGAGTGATTTTTTATTGACACTTGGACATTTTAATATTATGTTATGAAACTCTGAATCTTATTTAAACTTTATATTTAGTTGGATTTTTCTGACACCAGTTCAGCAGGGGAAGAGAGGAGAACTTTTCATTATTGACAGGTGGAGGTGGAAATCCAAGTTCCCCACTTGGCCTTCATTGACACCTGAGTGGAGGGCTCTTCATTACTGCCTGGGGCATGGCAATTCTGGCTCCCCATATGATATTCATTGATATTGTGGAGGGATAGCCTCATTATTGCTGGGTCATGGTGAAATCCTCTGCTGACACCACCCCAGAAAGGAAGGAGGACACTTCATTACTGCTGGATGGGGATAAAATTTTAGGGTCCATTAACATTGCAGCTGGGTGGAAGCTTGTTACCATTCAGCAGGTATGAAAGTCCCAGCACCTTGCTTAGTCTTTCCTGACACTTCCCTGGAAGATATGTTGGCATGTCTCATTACAGCTTAGCGAGATCTGACATATAGGCTTCCCACATGGCTTTTGCTGTCATGAGTGTGAATGGGGCATGATGAGAATATATCATTCGAAAAAGTCTTTTATATAATGTTGATGACTTCCTGTTTCAAAATCATTATTTACATTATTTTCCTTTGAAAATAACATCAGCCATTTTTTTAATACCCAGTTTCAGCTTAACAAAATGTTCACTTTGTGAATTTTCCACAAAATATATTTGGGGATTGCATTGTAATTTATTAATCATCCAAATCATTTAGGAAGGAAATAGACATATTTATGATGTTGGGGCTTCTCATTCAGAAACATGATTTGCATCTACTTTCATTCCTTTCTTTTATTTCTTCTAGTCTAGTTTTAAAGTTTGCACCTTATAAGTTTACTGGTTTTTAATAATAGCACCATACTTATAGTAATCCATCTATCCATCCATACACTCACTGGACCAAAGCATACTGAACACCTACTGTATTGCAGGCACTTTGTTAGGCACTGGTAATGCAAAGATCATGTACGGAACTCACTTCAACCCCACCCTCCTAATCTCATTTTAGGGAGATTTACAATGTAGTGTGATAACTAAGGTAATATTAATATAAGCATAACGCTGTAGAAAACATTAAAAAAATAAAAACCCTAATACAAAGTCAGTGAAAAACGAAAACAGTTGTGATCAAGTAGTCTTAGTGTTAAGGAAACTAGTTTGACTGTGATATTGACAATTAAGCACATTAAATGTGAGTAATGTAACCGGAGAAATACAGTGGGCTTTTAATTTTATTTAATTTTAATTTTAATAGCCACATGTCTCTAGTGGCTACTGTATTGGCCAACACAGAAGAAGACCTGGTTTTAAGGAGACAAATATTCACAGTAAAGCATAGATTGGTAAAGAATTAGCTTTGGGCAGAGATCCAAGTTAAAAAAGTATTGCAAAATTGCGCTATAAGAATATCAGTGTCAGAACTAGTAGTGTAGATAACCTGAGGAGAAAGATCTAAAAGACTAAAGTTAGGCTAAAAGTGACTGACTTGATAATCTGGGGCATGGGTAATAGAGAGGGAAGTGTCTTAACTCACCCTGGAGGAGACTTAAACCTGGCTACATATCTAGGCATCACCTTGACAACTCTACATACATTTAAACATATTTCTTAGTGTTTAGCAACATAGAGGAGTTCCCTCTAAACTCTGCCAATATTCAATTAGTTAAAATCTGGGATTCAGTCACAGAATAATTATACTCACTACAGATTTGAACATGTTAATAGTTACTATTATAACTTTATTTATTTATTTTTATTTTTAAGATGTGGGATACAATTCAAGGTGAGGTACGTAAGTGATCATCATACAGGTGGGCCTCCCACTGGTCCTCACTTCACCTGGTTTGGGATCAGGTACCCTCATTAACGTTATGTGTCTGCCTTTCCTGGCAGTGAGTCACTACTGCCAATCCCTTTTCTGTAGTATTATGATAAATGTTCAGGGTTCACTTATTCTAAAGGATTTAAAAATTGACCTTCCATAAGAACCATTATAATTTTAATGTCTGCCATTCTTACTTTTGTTTAATAAAAATGTTAATATACATTTTATGGAGAAAAATACAGTTAATGAACAATGCTCAAGCTATTATTATATTGCAGAAATAGCCAAGGAAACCTGAGGGTTTTACTTCAACAGGTGTATTTGTACATACAAGGTTCCTCCTATCATTATTGTCTAAAGATGGAAATTATTCTATTATATTTTTGCAAAGCACAGCAAATATATAATTAGGCAGCAAACATTACTGGGCAGCAACTATATATTAGCCACTACAAATATATTACTGAATTTGTAGTGCATGTGTTCTTTCAGGTTCTATTATTCTGTTATGTAATCATTAATGGAAAGTAAAATAAGAAATAATGCATACTTGTTTTGACAGTAGTAGCTCTGATAATTAGAAAATTGTAGTCAAAAAGGTAGATTTTTTTTTTTTGAGTTGGAGTCTCACTCTGTTCCCCAGACTGGAGTGCAGTGGCCGCTCCCGGCCACCGCAGCCTCGACCTGCTGGGCTCCTGCGATCCTTCCGCCTCAGCCTTCCAAGTAGACGGAATTACAGGCATGCGCTACCACGCCCGGCTGATTTTTTGATTTATTATAGAGATGAGGGCTCACTGCCCAGGCAGGTCTCGAACCCACGGGCTCAGGCAATCCACTCACCTCAGCCTCCCAAAGGCGCGGGATTACAGGCTGAACCACCAAGCCTGGCTAAAAAGGTAGATTTTATAGAAAAGCAATGAAATACACAATTAGCACATTCTTCATTGCAACAATGTTTTTTCTCTCAAATTGTCCTTCAGCTATAGAATATATATATATACACACACACATATACACATATATATGTGCACACACATATATATAGATAGAGATAGATAGATAGATAGAGAGAGAGAGAGAGAGAGAGAGAGAGAGAGAGTTGGAGTCTCTCACTCTGTCACCCAAGCTGGAGTGCAGTGGCACGCTCACGGCCACCGCAGCCTCGACCTGCTGGGCTCAGGCAATTCTTCTATCTCAGCCTTCCAAGCAGCTGGAACTACAGGGACACGCCACCACACCCAGCTAATTTTTTGAGTTATTGTAGAGATGACATCTCACCAAGTTGCCCAGGCTGGTCTAAAACCAGTGGGCTCAGGCTATCCTCTCACCTCAGCCTTCCAAAGTGCTGAGATTATAGGCGTTATTTATTTACCGTGCCTGGTTCTACAGAATATATTTACAGTGCTGTGTTGAAAACTGATGTAGATATAAAACACGTAGTCCTTTTATATTTATCAAATACTTATGACATCAAAGTTGTTTTAGTGGGCTTTAAGATGAGTGACATCTAATTTCATTAACTTAAGCTTTAATACTTGTTCTTCTTAATTACCTGAGTGACATGTTTAAACACATTCATTTTAAAATTTATTTTTATTATATATGCAATGATCTAGTCACTGGTAAGCAAAAAAATCAAATTAAAACAATAATAACCTGTTTTATTTTATCCTTCAGATTAGCAAAATTAACACATGAACCAATACCCAGTGTTGGTAAGGATACGAGGCAAAGGGAAATTTTATACACTTAGTGAGAGTACTCATTTATTACCTCAGACTTCTGTAGGTTAGAAGGTTAATCACAGAGTAGGTTAGTGTCCAGATTCAGAGTCCTGCAAGCATGAAATCCGGATTTTGAACTTCTGTGTTCTTTCTGCAGACTCTGGGAAAGAATCTGCTTCCAAGCTTGTTCATGTTATAGGCAGAATTAAGTGTCTTAAGGTTGAAGAATTGATATCTCTGTTTTCTTACTGACTATTTGCTGGGGGTCACTGTCAGCTCCTAGAGGCCACCCTCAGGTCCTAGCCCTGTCATCTCTCCATCTTCAAAGCCATCAAGAGAGAATCTCTCTTATGTCAAATACCTCTCATGCTTCAGGGTTTTTTTTTCTTCTTTTCCGAAAGAACCTAGTGATTTTTATGACCTCATATGATTAGGTCAGGCCTACCATAAATAAATTTCCTATTTCAAAATCAACTGATTTGAGATTTTAATTACATTTGAAAAATTCCTTAACAGCATCACCTAAGCTATTGTTTGTATTACTAGGAGAAGATGTTATATTGCCAGAAGCCGGGGTCTTAGGGGCCATGTGAATTCTACTACCACAACGAGGTTTGAATTCATTTTTGGCAAAATGCAGCAAATTGAAAATGAACACAGTCTATAAAGGCAAGCTCACTTCTACATTAAAACAAATCTAGAGCAGTTATAGCATGTGCATCACAAAATACATTTTACACAAGTATGTACATGATATTTTTTGCAATACAGGAAATTTGGTATGAACTTAGTTGCTTATTGGTAGAATACCATTTTAGCCCATTTGTCTTGCTATTGCAAAATACCTCAGATTGGGTAATTTATAAGAATATAAATGTGTTTTCCAACAGTTCTCTAGGCTATGGAATTCAAGATCAAAGTGCTGGCAAGTTTGGTTGTCTATTGAGGGCTCTTCTTCTAAGTGGTGCCTTGTTGTTGCATCCTGAGAGAAGGGAGGAATGCTGAGTATTTTCATGGCAGAAGGAAAAAGGGTAAATGAGTTGCATGAAGCCTAATTATAAGGACTTTAATCCAATTTGCAAGAGAGAAAAATGGCCTAATAATCTCTTAAAAGCTTCACCTGTCAATATTTTCACATTGGCAACACCTGCATTTTAGAGGGCAAATATTCAAACTATAGCAAATACATACATTGTGATATATTAATATAACAGATGATCAAGTGATTAAAATGAACTGAGGAAATGAATACGCATATCAATATGAGTATATCTCAAATACACAGTATTCAATGAAAAAGAGAAAATTAATGAATAAATTCAGAGTATCATTTACATTAAATTTTAAAGTACACAAAATTGATAAAAGTTATTCTATGTATTATAGAAAAAAGCATACATATGTCCAACCAGACTCCTGATGCAGTTCTCTATCTTATTTTGCTCTGTGTCCTTGGGCATGTTGCTTAATTACTTCTTTGTAAAATGGTCACCAGTAAAATGTGGATTATTATGAGAATTAAATGAGCAAATCTTTGGAAAAAGTTAATAACAGTACTGGGCACACAGTAAACACTGTATAATTGCTTGTCAAGATAATATAAATACATAAGAGTATAAAACTTGAACTAGACAGATACTGAACTGTTATACTGAATGTTGCCTCTGGAGAAGTGAGAGGAGAGTTTATCATGTTCAAAGGAGGCCTCAATTGCAATAATTTTACTTTCTTTATAAACATAGAGAAGACCAAGTAGCAGTTAATTCTAGATGGTAGAAACATAAATCTTTGTTAAATTACATGTACATTTTGTTTTATTAAGTATTCAGAAAGTCAGGAACCACATTTAAAATTACCATTATATGTTCATCCTTAAAAATGTTTTAGACCAGATGATTTTTTAATACTCTATACATCTATACAACTTCATTATTTATTAATTCTGCTCTTGGTCATGTATTCTATTTGCACATGCTAACAATAAGAAATGAACAAATTTTCAGATGGATTTTTCATTTTCTTTTCTCTCTATGATATTAAAAGTGACCTTGGGATAGGAAGTTTAATTAGCAGTACACATTCTGAAAGGAAGTCACTCTTTCTACCAGATTTTCTATAAGTACTGTGCAATGCACAGTATAGACGTTGTACCTTGATCACTGACATTTACAATGACAGATTAATTATTTTTATTTGCACAGCAACTCAAAATATTGGTATAAAAATGAAGCTTTGGTTGTTGCACATCTTTGAATTTTTGATACTTTTTTTTTTTGAGTTGGAGTCTCACTCTGTCGCCCAGACTGGAGTGCAGTGGCCGCTCCTGGCCACCGCAGCCTCGAATTGCTGGGCTCCTGCAATCCTTCTGCCTCAGTCTTCCAAGTAAGTTGGAACTACAGGTGCACGCTACCACACCTGGCTACTTTTTGATTTATTGTAGAGATGAGATCTCACCAAGTTGCCCAGGCGGGTCTCGAACCCGCGGGCTCAGGCAATCCACTCACCTCAGCCTCCCAAAGCTCTGGGATTACAGGCTGAGCCACCCAGCCCGGCTGAATTTTTGATACTTTTAAAAATGTTTAAATATTCTCAAATAATGATAATGCCAAGTTATTTATTACTCAAAACTCAGCCCAGCGAATTGGGAAAAAAAATACAACAACAATAACAGATGCTGTGGGTGACTGCAGTACTCTGCCATTAGTTTGACTTGTGTTTTTCATTTTGAGACTGGGTGAGTCACCCACAGAGAGTTATAAAGTAAAACGAAGAAGATTCAAGATTTTAATAAGACATAACCTTGAGCATCTTGCATTGAAGATAGTTTATCTCTGTCTGGAAGCATGTGTTTATATATGTGAACACACATAAAGATAGAGACCACAATAAACAGGCATAATAAAACAATTCCTTTGCAGGTGAAGATGAAACAGTGGTATATAATTAATCCAACAATTTGTTCATCTCTTGTTGTTAACCTGTGCATATAGAACATATGGCTGAGAGCAGAGTTAATAATATAGACACACATACATATTTATTTATCACAACTATCATTATTCTTTTGAGATCTTGAAGGTCAAACATATGTCTTTATCTAATGTTCTTTCCCAACAGAAGCTTCTTATCCTATTGTGATGTATCTGCTCCTTTACTTATGGAAGTTGCTTTTTACAAAGGGGATTATTTTGCACATTATCTCAATCTTTTTTCTGATTCTATAGGAAATATTTATTTGGTTTTCCACAATAATATCATCGTTTCAGGTTGCAAAAGTCAGAACAATTAGATGGGTTGGGAGGAGATTATTCTTGTCAATTAATTGGTTGTATTGTCCAAATGAGTCTAAATCACTGATTTGAATGACTCATCTACTTACAACTACATCAACCAGATATTATGGTATGTGTCAATACTATGATTAATTACTGAATAAAACTAGTGAAAATCAAGACAAATTAGTTATTTTAGGAATTAAATCTCTGTTTAGCTTTATATATTCCCAATGTTAAATACTTGTGATAGTTAATTGACGTCTCATACATTGATTTTAACCCTCTGTAAGTGAAAGTGTCTAGATTAAATGACTTCTGTGTTTAATACTAGGGAGGTATGTGCAGTAAATATGTTTCTGTTTGCTAGTTGTGCTCAATTCCTAATACTGAGAATAGAATAATTTACCAGGAATGTTTCTTCTTTCTCTGTGGTTACAGACCCAATATATCTTTGTAGAGTTCTGTGTGATTATTTTTCTCTTGGTCCTTCCTATGTAAGAAAACTAAGAGTTCCATTTTTGTCAGAGGTTAGATTAATATAGTATGGGACTGGTCCTTAATAGCTCAGGACCTCAGAGATGGCAATGGATTTAAATATTAGAGTAATGACTGAGAATATATCTTGTATATTTTACAGCTAAAACTATAACTATTTACAGCTATAACTCATCCACCTTTAGAGTTATAGTTGGAAATATAGGACTAGATAAGATTAATGGATATTTTGGTGTTAAGACTCAAATTAAAATTATGGTCATATGATAAGCAGAAATATTTCATGAAAAAATTAATATAAAAATTGGAAATCTCTAGTGTTATACTTAGCTTCTTAGCAAATTAGCTTCTGCCTATTAATTGCTAGAGATATGTATCATGGAAGGTTAAAGAACAACAGGAATTCTTGAAATTGGTAGCTGCGGGGTCTTGTCTTCTCTTTGCTCTGCCTTTGAGTCAAGAAAATTTATGTCATCATTCTGCAGACACTGTGAGGCAGCACTTATGTAACTCTCACACTATTTATACAAATCGACTTGTTTAAGGAGTTGAGAAGAAAGTCACAGTCCTGTCAGATGTTCCTGGGACAAAGGATTCCATAATCAGTTTTGAAAAACACTGAATTCTTTATCCACTCTTGTAGGGGAAACAGTGCAACTGACCACTATTGGCATTGTTATGGCAAAAGGTCTCCATGAGCTTCCATATTGCATAAAGGTGAATTTTCCTCATCTTTAGACTCTTTCAACTCTGTGATAAGTTCAACACCAGAAATTACTCTTTTCTTTTCCTTCTCTTCCCCATCCCACCCAGGCCTTTAAAAATGTGTTTTCAGCCGGGCTCGGTGGCTCAGCCTGTAATCCCGCGCCTTTGGGAGGCTGAGGTGAGTGGATTGCCTGAGCTTGCGGGTTCGAGACCCGCCTGGGCAGCGAGACCTCATTTCTACAATAAATCAAAAAATCAGCCGGGCGTGGTAGCGCACGCCTGTAATTCCGACTACTCGGAAGGCTGAGGTGGAAGGATCGCGGAGCCCAGCAGGTCGAGGCTGCGGTGGCTGGGAGCGGCCACTACGCTCCAGTCTGGGCGACAGAGTGAGACTCCAACTCAAAAAAAAAAAAATGTGTTTTCATTTTTTGGAGTGGTATTATTCTGTTTACTAAAGAAATACATGTTAGTGTGGACTATTCAAACATTATATAAATACATAGAATATGAAGAAAGTCCACTATTATATGATCCCTTAGAGAAAGATACTGGTAACACTTTTGTATATATTCTTGCATGTATTCTGTGCTTCTTCCTTTCCTCCTCCTCCTATTTTTAAACAAAAATGGGATTGTAATATTCAAGTTTGCAATTTGGTTATTTCACCTAATAATAATGTCAAGGACAATTATTTACATCAGTACATAAAAATCTAGCTCCTGTAATTTAACATCGGTTTGGGGAAGGTTCCAACTAGTCAAGTTCATCCATAGACACTCCTCCAATGGTGCTTGCCATGTCAAAAACCACTCCTATTATTAATGTATGCCAAATCATAGATTTCAGCCTTTGGAAAAATTTATCTGTGAAGACTAGCTCCCATCTAAAAGACAGCATTCTCACAACTGTATATTAGGCTTCTGGTAACTCTTCTGAACTTCATCTGTCAAAGAGACTACTTTTGTTTTTAGAATATTGTCAAAACGTCTGATCTGATAATGGTATTCTTTCTTATGTACAGCACTAACATGACGTTATTCAATTTAAATATTCTTTATTGCCACTTCCAAACAGTTCTAAGAAAGAGTTGTCTGTTACTTTGAACCAGAAAATACACTGAATTTTTAAACTGGTTAGTTTTGTATTTAGCCACCATCATCTTTGAGCTGGATTATTGCAGTTATCTACTAATGGACTCCTCCTCCTTCTCTGTCCTTTTCCATCTATAGTTTATAATATATTACCTACACAGCAGCCAGATTTTTTCTTAAAAGACAGATCCTTGCTCAAAACCCTCACTGGAATTTCAAATTATTCAGACTAAAATCCAAGTTTTTTAAAAATATAATTTACTATAGATCTCTACATGATGTAGTGCTTTGTTACCTCTCTGACCCTACTTTTCATTTTGCTCCAATTACACTGGTCTCCTTTCTGCTTTTCGAACATACCAAGCATGGCTCCATCTTAGGATTCAGCAATTGTTGTTCCCAACACCTGGAAGCCTCTGCTCTAACATAGGTGTGTGGCTCATTCTGTTACTTTCTTCAGATCTCACCTCAAATGTCAACTTATCAGAAGACGTTCACCATCCACTTTATTTAAAATAGCATTTCCCCTGAAGTCCCTACCCTCATTTTCTTTTACTTAAATTTATTTATTAACATTGATGACCATCTTACATACTATACACACTGTACATTTACTGGTTTATCTGTTTATTGTCCTACTCCTCAATGAACTGTAAGCCTTATGAGGGATGGATGGTTTGTCTTACTCATTGCAGTATTTTTATCCAGATTCTAGAATAGTGCCTCATACATGATAAGCATTCAATAAATATATGTTGAATGAGAAAATAAGTGTAGAAAAGTACTTTTTTAATGTATTAATTTCAAAATAGAACACATTGCTACTATTTTATTGTTCCTAACAATACTTTTCTGTTGACATTTCTGGAATTTTTCATTTTTGCAGTCATATCATCTGCAAATAATTATAACTGTTTCTCCGTCCCAATATTTATAAATAATATTTTTCTATCTCTTCTATATCTCAAATTTTATAAAAATATTAAATACTGGTGGTGATTTTAGGAGTCCTTGTTTTATTCCTTGCTTTCACAGGAATTTCTCTGATGTGAGGATTCTGGTGGGGTTTGAGATGCAACACACACACACACACACACACACACACACACACACACACACTCTTATCATATGAAGAATATATTTTCTCATTGTTTAAGAATTTTATCAAAATTGTAGTAGGATTTTATTAAATCATTTATTAGAATTTATTGATATGAGCATGTGAGTCATATGACTTGTTAATACATCATAATACTAGATTTCTCAGTAGTGAATACTCCTTGCATTCAAGGACCTAGTTTCACTTTGCCACGGTAGTTTCCTTTGAATGCCTTGATGGATTACAGTAAAAGTTTTTATTTTTTATTATTTTTACAATTTATTTTATTTTAAAGACATGGGGAACAAGTATTTTTAAAGGATAAGTTGCAGCTATTTATATATCAATGCCAATTCAATCTTTTTTATTTTGTGCAATTTTATTCATTTGTTTATATTTCTCTGGCCTCTCATAGAAAAGAGTAAATTTTTGTCTCTTTATGATCTGAGGTAGCTTAAAGTTAAATATTCCTTGACAACATGAAATAATTTACCTGTGAGTCTATCATATGATTATATATGGTATTATTGGATGAAAGGATGGATTTTTTAAAAATCATATTTACAATTTTCTAGGGTTAATCATCTGGTCTGGTTTATTATTGCTTTCTGGGAAGTTTAGTTATCTTCTGATAACTTTTTCACTCAGATTTTACATTTACTACCTAGTGAATCAATCTCTGCCTGTTATTTTTTTCTTTCTCACTTGTAATTATTTGTATATGTGCTGTTTTGGATCATAATGCTGAGGAAAAGCATATCCTCCCCTGGACAATCCCTTTGCTCTTTGGCAGGCTGGGAATATTATCAGACGTAGACTTGTGCCATTCAGGTAACAACTCAAACATGAACTAGTAGCAGTCATTGAGGAAGGTGATATTCCACCTCTGTAGTACTATCAAGGATGCTGGGAGCAGCAGGGTGTTGGGAATACCGAAGACTCATCAGACTAGCAGGATAAGTGGTCTAGAAGTCACTACCTCTGAAGTCCTGCTTTGTGAGCTAAGTCTGATTTTTCATTCTCCAAGAAGAGACCAGCAGTTGAGCAATGAAAAACCTAATTAGTGGGCCAATGTAAGTGGTCCCAGGAGGTCTTAAGTAAATATTTTTAAAAGTTATCAGGGAGAAAAACTGAACTTTCTGACTTTGAGGTGGAGACTCAAAATCTTCATAATTTTAATGTTACAGAGATATTATGTTTTATCAAGCTAGCAAGGTCACAGCATTTGGGTAAAATAAGCCTCTCCCATTTTCTTCCTCTTCTTCTCTCTCTTTCTTCATTGCCTTTTAGAATCCTTCATTTTCTTTTCTGTTCTGCTTTCTCCTAAAAGGAAGATTTTCCCAGCGTTTCACAGCACTCACCTTCTCAGGAGTGAGAAATCACATCCTGGGACATACAGCCAATTCTTCACTGTTCTCCTGATGCCTTATAGGCAATTTGACTTCAGATGTTCCAAATCAAACTCATTATCTCCACCTGTACTGTCTATGCCTATTTCTTCATATTATCTGTTTTTACAATTCACATTCAATAACCTGACAGTCCGCCTAGTTTCTTTGGTTTTCTTTATTCTCCACATGAAACATCAAATAGTTTCTTCATTCCCCGTCTTTTTTTTCTAATAGCTTTCTCCTCCACAATTACCTCCACTATCCTAGTTTAAACTCTTGTAATCACCTTTTTGTATTTTCTTTAGTGACATCTGATACATTGCATAGCATTTAAACTAGGATGCAATAGACCAGGAACCCTACTAAATCCAGCTAAGTGTCTAAGGAAAGAAATCTTGTGTGCTCGATCTCCAGATATGCAAGCCTGTACTGTAGGTGCCGTCTTCCTTTGGCTTGACAGCATTTTTATTGCTTGCCCTTATTTTCTTGATCTTTGTTTCAGAAACTACTTGATACTCTGACCACAAATCTGATTAATTTAGCCAGAGTGGTTTAGAAAGAAAGGATCAAGATCAAGTAAATAACAGATCGGCAAAGAACACAAAATTTGATGACACAATTGGCAGAGGTATGGTAAAACAGGCATGCACACATTATTTATGAGAGGTTAAGTTGGTAGGAGTACTTTGGGGAGTGATTTGGCAATGGCAATTAAATATAAAATGAGGTTGCTAATTGATACTAATTGATTCAGCAAATCCATTTCTAAGAATTTATCCTGAAGATATACTCGTATATGTGTATACAAAAACGTATACACCTAAGTAATAACTGCAGAAAAGTTTATAGTATCAGAAAATAAGAACCCATATAAATGTTCATCAAAGGTAAAATGAATAAAGTATATTCCAACCATACAGTGGAACATTGCAATGAAAATTAATTAGGTAGATATGCATGAAAAACAATCTCTATCATTCTGTGATTAAAATGGCACACATATGTGCAGCACTTGCTATTATTTGTATAAAAATTGCATACCATACATATATTCTCATATATGTATAGACTATCTCTAAATGAATACACACACAAATGTGCTTGTAGTAATCTATGGACAAGAGACTAGACAGCCTGGGTATGAGATTTAGTTTTCACTGGTATGCCTTTTATACAGTACGGATTTTTGATCATGTGCATGTATTACAACTATTTTAAATGGACATAAAACAGAACAAAGATCAGATGGTACTTCTTCATAGAAGTAGCTCAAAATATGAGAAACAGTTTCATACATAAAATGGTATACATCTACGCCTTCTCAAATGAGAAGTAGCATAAACACACGTACAAATATATGTTATAAATACACAAGTACATTTTTGTAAATGAAAAATGATTTGTGAAATCATTTTTTAAAACAACAAAACACCTAACAATCCTAACTTATATTAAGTATGTTTACATAATTTATTTAAGATGTTGTTTGTTTAATCTATAAGCATAAGATTCCTTTTCAAAAACATGTTTAAAGTTATGTGTGCATAACTGATGTTCCAACTTCAGCTTCTCTCCTGGAAAATTTGACTTTGATAAATATATTCCTAGAAGAACAAATTTAAAAAGTAAAGCATTTATTCAAGCATTAAAAAGTTTAGTCTCTCACTTAATTGCTAAGATGTTGAATACATTTATTTTTTTTGAAACATCACATATGGGATCCAGAATTATCCATATGTACATTAAAAATAAAAATCAACAACACTTACACTGAACATAACTGCTAGCCTTTCACCATAAATGGCTACCTGAATTCAATAAATGTTTACCTCCTAAAATACCTTCCTGATTGACTTGCTACATATATAGGCTAGTTTTGATTAGCTCTGAAAATCTGTAGCATAAATACTACCCAGAAAAGCAGGTCATAATACAGCAGCTTTAAACAAGAAGGTTGAGGGCCTTGGGATAGTGATGTTAACGTTTTACTGAAAAATCAAAATTCTTTGTTAATAATATGAACAACACAGTAAGATTTCTTAACCAAAAGAACATATTTTAAAGCATTTTATCCACCAATGATACACAAACAACAAACACTGAATTTCCAACATCCAAATGTAACACATCCCAATTGGTGGCAATCTAGAACTTGAACTGTACTTTTAAATTGGAGTAAGGCCATACATGGTGGGTAGTTCCTCAGACCAGTCCAAAAGATGCTTTGTAGCACACATCTACCATACATCTATAATGTGTAAAAAACTATAACATACCATTGAAATACTGGTGAAGCTAAAGTACTGAAGACCATGATTGCATCAGCCTAAAGAAAGAGCACAGGTGAATCACTCAAGTCACAACATAATTAAGGTTCAGCAAAAATTATTTGTATGAGAAGGCAAAACTATAGTGCTTTTGGGAGAGGTTCAAGAAAGTGTTAAATCTGAGTTTTGATTGCTCAAAGGACCACTTGTGCTCACTCTCTAGCTCTCTCTCTCATTCTCTCTCTCTCTCTGCCTAACACACTAAATACAGGTAGATTGGGCCGGTTCCACCGGAAAGACAAAAGCCACACAAATGCAGCATGAAGAAAACTCAGAACTGAAAGGTAAATCTGATCACTTTGAGAATGAGGTGGGCATCCTTAGCTCCAGAGGCCTGCGTAGTTCCCGTGGAGGCCTGAAGGGAGCGGCCCCCCAGCCACAAAGAGCTTCATCTCTGGCCAGTTGTAGCAGTGGGTGTAGAGTGCATTGGGGAACTCTCCCATGCCCCCAAAGTAGTTCAGCCAGAGGTCATCATGGTTGAGCCAGCCTCTGCCACAGGCAAGCTTGAGCTTCCTCCCTGCGGGTCCCGGAGGGGAGTCCGGGCCGGCCCAGGCCCTCTCCTCCAGGAACTTCTGGGCACGGATGTCATAGAAGAGCAGGGAGCCATGGCCCGTGCCCACGGTGACGATGTACTGGTAGAAGCTCAGCGAGCGCACGCCGGTGCCGCCCTCTCGGGAGCACAGGGGCCGGATGTATTGCTGACGCTGGCGCGGATCCAGGAAGGAGACGTGCGACTGGGAGCCCACCGCGTACAGAGAAAGCTCGTCGCAGTAGGTCAGGCACACGTTCTCTCGGCAGTAGGGCAGCCGGACGGACAGCAGCCTGGACAGGGTGCTTCGGGCCTTCCACAGGTGGAAGTAGCCGTCCAGGGACACCGCCCCCAGTTCCTGGTTCTTGCCGCTGAAGGCCAGGGCCCGCACCTTGCGGTTACCGGGGTTGGTGCTGGCCCTGGGGATGGCCTCCACGTCCCTCGGCCGGATGTGGGCGTAGATGGGGAGCCCCAGGTCGTCGCGCCCAGCGCCGCCGAACACGTCCGGGTCCATCTGCCACAGCGCGACCGTGCCGTCGCGGGATCCGCTCACGGCCACGGTGTCGCTCAGCCAGGCGATGGCGAAGATCCAGTCCTTGTGGCCGTGGCGGTCGCCCAGGCACAAGGGATCCAGGGTGGGCAGCTGGTAGATGGCCAGGCTGTTGGGGTTTTCGCCCCCGGTGGCCAGAAGCGTCTTGGAGGGATTCAGCTCGATGGCGTGGATGCCGCAGCCCGTCTGGGCCCGAGCAGGCCCGGCCACCCTGTCCTGCAGGAGGGGGATGCGCGTGATCCGGCCCGACTGCACGTCCACCACGAAGAGCGTGTTGCACTTGGTGCCGCACACCACCTGCCTGGCGTTCAGCCACTGCGACGCGAACACCTTGTTGAGGGTGCCCAGGGCCAGCTGGCGCTCCCTCAGCAGCTCGGGCAGCCGGTGCACCGCGTAGCCGCGCAGCTCGCCCTCGATGCCCGCGAGCCCGGCGGGGCCCCGCGCCCACACCTCGCGGCCCTTCAGGTAGTGCACGAGCGAGCGACGGGTCGCTGGCCGCTTCTGCTTTTTGGGCAGTAGCGGCCCCTCTCCCTCCACCGCCGCCAGGCCATATGGCGACGAGCTCCCGGCGCCCGCCTCGACCGCCGGCGCTTTCCGCTTCCTGCTACCTGTTTGCTGCTGGGCCATGGTGGGCGACCGGCGGGCGGCGGCGGCGGCGGCGGCGCGGCGGCGGTGGCGGCGCGTGGCACCCGTGTTGGCCGTGGCGGCGGCTGGATGGCGGCTTCTCCGCGTCAGCCGGTAGAGCGGGGTCTCGAGGGCTAGGACGCAGAGGCGATCGCGGGCGACGAGCCTCCGGAGTCAGAGGCGCAGCGGCTGCGAAGGAGGCGGCGGCGGCGGGGCTCGGGCCGGGCGAGGGACCAGCGGCCTGAGGGAGCGGAGCGCGGCGGCGTGGGCGGAGGCGCCGACCCAGGCGAGGGCGGGAAGTGAGGCCGGCGGGACAGCGGGGAGCGGAGTGGACGCGTGGGGCGAGGACGACGCGGGGGACCGAGTGTGAGAGGCGGAGGCACGGAGAGGGGCGGGCGGGCAGGCGCGGACGTGGGGCGCCTGCAGGGTAGCATAGGACTGGCGGGGAGGAGACGGGAAGGGGGTAAGGGATGTTGGGAGGGGATAACGTATCTGCGGGGACAGAATCTCTGAGGGCAGGCACCCCAGGAGCCCCAGTATCCGACAGGTGGCGTTTCGCCACCATCAGGACAGCAGCTAAATACTTTTCTTAGACTCCTCACTTGAATAAACAATAGAATACATTATAGTCGAGCACGGGAGTAGAAGGAGCCCTGGCCATGATCTGTGTGAAGAAGCCAAAGTGCGCTTGGTGTAATCTTCGCTACAATTAGACATTCAACTTGGCAAGAGATGGGGAGAGTGGACTTGGCAGTGACAGCGAGACGTTTACCTCTGTATCGGATAGGAAACCCCAACAGTTTCGACTCCTCTGCTGGTTTCTTAAACGGTTTCACATAGTTTTTTTTTTTCGAAACTTCAAATTCAGGTCCTGAAGCCCCTGCACCTGAATCTTCCAGGAATCTATTCCAAATGCCGTTTCCCAGGCCTCACTTTCCTCCCAGGTGATACCAAGGACCCTCTGGTTAGAAACAACCTCGGGGATCCCCATGACTGCAATGACGATACGGGAAGGGAAGTGGGAGTAATGGATAAAGACAGGGATATTCCTTGAAAGCTCGTGGACTTCAGAACCCTGAGGTGGAGAAGAGAGAAATAGGTCTCAGAGAGGGATACCTTCTTCCTTGTCCAGGGAGAGAGAGTTCAGCCCAAATCTTCAATCTGGGAAGGACACTTTCTTGTTTGAGAGACTCTCCTATGCCTTTTGTACAGGGCTCTGAGGAATGCACAGAATTTCCACAGGCACAGAATGAATATATGACATGATGGTGAGCGTTGAGATGTTCAGAGCATGGGTTTTACCGTCTTGGGAATCAACATAGTCTTTATCTGCTCTGCAATTTCAAGGGCAGCCAATTCGGTTGCAGGTCGTTCCCTGCATATTCAGTTACACATGTTGCACTGAGAATTTACTGTCTGATACCAACTCTGCATAGGCAGAAGTCCACAGCAAAAACGTGTTTCTTCAGTGTGTATGTGCTTACGTGGGGACGGGAGTGGGCTGTGAGTTAACTCTTGACAAGAGGAGAGCATCAGAGGTATTTGGCTGTTGTTTTTCCCTCTTCCTCCTTCGCTTTTTTTTTTTTTTTTTTTTTGAGTTGGAATCTCACTCTGTCGCCCAGACTGGAGTGCAGTGGCCGTTCCCGGCCACCGCAGCCTTGACCTGCTGGGGATCCGGCAATCCTTCCGTCTCAGCCTTCCTAGTAGCTGGAATTACAGGCATGCACTACCACGCCCGACTGATTTATTTTACTTTATTGTAGAGATGAGGTCTCGCCAATTTGCCCAGGGGAGTCTCGAACCCGCAGGCTTAGGCAATCCACTCACCTCAGCCTCCCAAAGCGCGGGATTACAGGCTGAGCCACCGAGCCTGGCTTCCTCCTTCACTTTTTACCACCCTAGGTCAAGTACAAATTGAATACAAAAGCCATGAGTCCTTCACAGCATTCCAATCTAGCTGTTCTATCTCAGTGCTCATCCCTCCCTCAATATTCCTCCCCATGTTTAATGCCACGTCAAGAGGAGGTGGGGGTGGAATGGAAGTAAACTGACAAAGAAAAACCAAGCTAATGACTTCATAATTGGAAGTGACTTTATTGGAGAATAACTTACCACAAATTTGTTTAACTTAACCTACCATAAGGTTTTCAAAACATGGTTATGATTTAAGACTTCATAGTGTACATTTTACTGTTATGGTAGAACAAAACAGATCAAAAATCGTATGTTATACTAGACTATTTTGTCATATATAACATATATATACTATACATATAATAAAATTGCCTCAAATGTGTGTATCATATATGTTTCATTTTCCCCCGTTTTTTTATTTATAGAAGTTCATGAGATACATGAGAAATTTTGTTACAGTCATATAATGTGTAGTGATCTGGTCAGGGTATTTAGGGTGTCCATCACTTGAGTTCATATATTTGGTCAAGAATTGTCAGGCAACTCTGCCATCAAATATTTATTTTATTCTTTCCTTTTTACTGTATGTTTGCACCCTTTAACCCAGTTCTCTTTCATCCTCCCCTCTTAGCCTTCCTGTTATCTATCTTTCCACTCCCTATTTCCATGTGATCAAATTTTTAGCTTCCATATGTAAGTGAAAACATGTGATAATTATCTTTCTTTGCCTGGCTTATTTCACTTATGAAAATAATCTCCAGTTCCATTTATGTTGCTGCAAATGACAAGATTTCATTCTTTTTTATAGCTGAGTAGTATTCTCTTGTATAAATATACCACATTTTTGTAAAAAATAAATAATGCTTATATCAACTATTATTTATTGAAACCTATTTGTGTCATGGGCTGTAGGACTAGGCTAAACCTTTCAAATGCTACATGCTTTGTGTACATTTAGCATCTCAATAACTTCATAAGTAGGTTCTATTTTTATTCCCTCAAGGGAACTGAAGTGCAGAAAGGGTGGTGACTGCCCCATGCTCACACAGCTAGGAAATGCTAGTCAAAATGTGAATCCCTCTGTGACTCCTACACTTTTGTGACTAATGACAAGCTAATATTACTCAACAAATATTTTTTTTCCCTTCTCTTTAAAATGATATAAATACTCCTATTATGGAAATTGTCCAGGTGTTTTGTCTTGTGCTTTTTTATTTATTTATTTATTTTTGAGTAGTAGTTTCACTCTATCACCCAGGCTGGAGTGCAGTGGCATGATCACGGTTTACCACAGTCTTCACTTCCTGGGCTCAGCCAATCTTTCCGCCTCAGCCTCCCAAAATGATGGGATTACCAGCTTGAGCCACCTTGCCCAGCCTTCCATGTGCACTTTTAAAGACAACCACAATTTCTAAAATAAATAAATGCTAAATTAAAAATAGGTACAACACTTTTGATATGCCTTTTAAAGGCAAATATATAATCTCTGAAACACCATTTTTACAAATTTCTTTTAATAAAATTTATGAGATATAAAATATATATTCATATGTTTAATTTTGATAAAAGGAATATCCATTTAGTCCTAGTATTATGACTCCACTTTTTGTTAACATAAATATGCAATATTTATGGATAATAATGCATCTGTAGTCATTATTGAGATTACTATTTTGTATTACTAAATGAGTTATGTTAACTGTATCTAGAATAGTATACCTGGGCACACTTTCAGATTTTTCTGAGCTGTTTATTTAAAGATACTCAAACAACCTCCAGACCAAAAGCAAGTGATGTTGAGAGATGCTTCAATTTTGAGCCTTTCTTTGTATCTGATTGCTTCCATCTTTAGGAAAACACAGTGTCTGCTAATACACAAAGTCCTAAACAGTGAATTTATTGTTGAAACAATAGATGCAATGGCATGATGATAAACATTTCAGGTATCAGCATAGTTTTCTGTGTGTCAGGGTCTCAATGAGGTAACTCCTGTTACCTATGGGGAATACTGTCTGGATGACTATGAACATCTTGTCAGTCCTTTTCAATGTATTTCTATGTTTATTACTGATTTTTGCTTTGTAATAGACTAGCCTACCTCCCTACACTATATTTCCCTCCGTTGGAAGGAGTCTTGTACAGGCAGCTTCAGGGCACTGTCTAATGCTATTTTCAAATTACTTAATATGCTTAAATTTTGTTCTGTTAATTAGGTTGTGAACTCCTCAAGAAGTTAGTTAATGTTTCCTGCTTCTGTTGTACCATCACACCATTCTAAGTATGCAGTTTATAAAAAATTGTGATTGACTTTTTGATAAGTGAAAGCAGCACAGGGAGAAAATAAAATGTTCAACAAGTAGAAGTAAGATATTTTGAAATTAAATTACTTGAAGTGGAGAAAGCGAAGTATTTCAATTTAATTGCAATAATAGCACATAACTTGTTTGAATGTAAATAGCTATCTATATTGATCTATATTGACCTATATATCTATATAACATCAAACAAGTGATGTTTGCATTATTATCTCTATCTACTTACCACATTCTTTTGAACCTACTACATGGTTTTATCAACTGTATCTGTCTACCTTTCTAATTTATGAATGAATAAAAGAAAATGTTTAGCCAATAAGCAAGTTACATGACCAATTTAAGATTAATTAAGGCAAATTAGTTATTTCACAACAGTGTCATAAATTATCATGAACATGAACTTGTTTAATGTGATTCAAGTTATTTAGAAGTGTTACTCTCTTTAGCTCCAAAATTAAAATAGTTTCAGGACAAAGGCACTGAAAGCTGAGAGAAATGTGGGCAATAGTAAGATTGGTGGGCCAGTAACAAGTCTGTTTGAAGAACTATTCTAAAAGTTTCTTTTGCATAATCTATAAGAAAACAGATGTTCTTATGAACACAGACTTTACAAATTGGAACAGATTCTCAGGGTATAGAAGCATTTTTGCTCAGAAATGAGATCATGTAACCATTTTCAATATGTTGTATATAGATATAAAACAAGACTGTTCTTAAAAATATTTTGAGACATCTTTTCTACATTTGTATGTATAGCCCTTGCATAATCTTTATCAATAAGTATAAATATAAGATATCAAAAAAGAAATATAGCTAATTTGGCTTGTTTTAAAATAATATGTTTTAATGATACTCCGTTATTTATACCAGACACAAGACAAACTATTCTGGAAGTAGTAAATTAAAAAAGATTTTCACTTAATCTCTAATTATAATACAGTCATGCCATTTCATGCTGTGGCCACATCAAGCCTCCTAAGATTAGAAGCTGTGAACCTGGTTTGTAGTCAGATCAGAGGATTCCTCTAAACTCCATGATGCAGGAACCAGTAGACATGACTCAGTAGGCTGTTTCCCCTATGATGGCATTACTAAAGGCATATGTTGCCAGATGAGGTAAGAAAGGAAAGATCTATTGCATGATTATGTTTACTATAAACAGAATTATGGGGAAGGAGACAATTTTGACTTTTTATCTCTTCTTTGCCTATCCCTCTCGATCTTTTCTAAGATAAAAGAATATATCAGAGTCCAGGTTTGGACATGTTTTATAAAAAGGTAGATTCAATGTTAGTCATGCATTTTATGGGAGGCACTACAGTGTAGTGGCTGAGTGACCTCTGCAGCCAGATAACATGATCTGAATTCTATTTCTATGGCTTGCTGGCCTTGGAACTGGGTCAGTTATAATACTCTATTTGCATTTATTCTTATATTTATAAAGTGGAGTTGTTCTGATGGTTAAATGAGTTAATGCATATATAACACTGAGAACAGTATCTGGTAAATTATAAACACTTAACAAATTTCTCTTAAAACCTAACTTATTTCTCTCCTTTCTCTTATTTAACTTTACAAGGACAACTTTGTAGTCAGGATAATTTTTTGAATGCCTACTGTAGTGCAAAAACACATATTTACCATTACTAAAATCTGGTTCACACAATAATAAATTTGAGAGTTTGCTACATGTCTACTCACATACATCTTATCAGTATTAATTCTGTTGCTAACCTATAGATGGATATTAGTATGGGAAGAATATATTGTAGGAATAACTTTACGGCATACTAAAAGACCATCAAGATGTAGTTTTGTGCGTTTCATTCTATGAAGCAGCCAGATTTGAGTTCCTACTAATAATAAGTTGATATAAATATGCATCCCCAGAGAAAATTCAAGATGGACACTATCAGGCAGTAGGCTGGTACCACTCTTGCTGAGCAAAGCAGATAATTGGGACCAAGCTACCAATAGATGGAAACAGCCTGAATACTTTTGGACAGGTGAAGTACCCCATACTAACAAAGAACTTTTTGAACAAATAGAGACCAGAAAACAACTACAGATTGTTTTCTGCAGGATGGGCAACTGAGAATCCAGTTACCCATCCCCCACCATGCACCAGGCTTACACAGGAACTGAAGCCCTGTCCAGTGAACAAGAGTGAATGAATGTACATAAGATACTTTGAGTCTGTTCACCTTCTCCCAGTTATGCATGAGTCATTGTTCCCATGCAGGAGGAGTACTGGTCAGGGCACAGTGGCAGGTGACCAGACCCCAAGAGGAATGAAAAAAAAAAAAACACACTCTGGGTCAGCTGCTGTGAGCATGGCTTCAGCTAACAGAGCCCAGCAGCTGGCTCCCAGGCCAGGTAAGCATGACTACAGAGTGTACCTTGCTGGTGCAAAACCCATCTTCCTAGCCTGATCAGGAAGAATCACCTCCAAGCTCTGCACACCTACAGGGTGAATCACCTCCCCACTCCCCTGTGACAGGGAAATTGCTCTTTTTCAAGATCAGAGTGAGGACTTGAACAAAGAGGGAGCAACACGAAAGATACCTGAAGGCTTTCTTCGTGGAAAGACTTTGGGGTACAGACAGCAGGCAGGGGTCCCATCTTCCCATCCTTTCCCCACAGAATGCTATAGAAAGGGGTTGCAATAGTTGAGAAACTGGCCACAGGGTGAAACAAGATGCAGAAGTGAATGTCACTCTCTCTCTCACTGAGTGACCTACATCGAACCACAGACAAGGACCTAGAGCAGAGGGTCAGTGACTGGCTTAAGAGCAACAAAACCAAAAGGAATTACAGAGAGGGAAAAGAGTCCTGTCAAAGTGAGGGAAAAATCAATGAAAATATATAGGCAACCATCAGAGTACTAAGGACACAGTGCCTGAAAAAACAGCTATTAGGGCACCAACCATGAACCACCCCCCAAATGAACTGCCCCAGATGACAGTCAAAAAAATCCAAGATTGGATAGCTGAAGTGAACAGAGAGAGCCAAGATAAACTAGAAGTGAAACTCACTGAAATGTTACAGGAATTACAAGTGGAGATGGTCAATTTCAGAAAAGCCCAATCTGAAATAATAAAAATGAAGAACTTCATCCTTGAAATTAAACCACAGTAACAAGCATAGGAAGTAGGATCAGCCAGGTAGAGGAAAGAATCTCAGAGCTTGAAGACTAAAATATAGAATTAACTCAATCTGTCAAAAACATAAAAGAAAAGCTAAAAAAGAAGGAGCAAAGCATACAAGAGATATGAGACTATGTCAAAAAGCCAAATCTATGCCTGACTGGTTACCTTGAGGCAGAAAGGGAAACTTAGAACACCTTGGAACAAGCATTCCATGAGGTCAACCAAGAAAACTTTGAACATTTCACTAGAGAGGCAACCATTAAAACACAGGAAATTTAGAAAATTCCCATAAGACACATAGTAATCTGCCTCCACAAAGTAACAAGAAAGAAAAACATCCTAAAAGCAGCGAGAGACAAAAGTCAGACTACCTACTAGGGAAGACCCATCAAAATTAACCCTGACTTATCTACAGAAACACTACAAGCCAGAAGGAACCTGAGTTCAATCTTCACATTCTTGTATTAGTTTACACTCCCACCAACAGTGTAGAAGTGTTCCCTTTTCACCACATCCTCTCCAACATCTGTTAGTACAACCTCTGTGGAAAACAGTATGGCAATTCCTAAAAGTTCTAAACACTGACTTTCCATATGACACAGCAATCCCCCTACTGGGAGTATACCCAGAAGAACTTAAATCACTCTAAAAAATATACCTGCACATGAATGTTTATCACAGCATTGTTCACAATAGCAAGAATATGGAACCAACTGTGCTGCACATCAAAAGAGGACTGGATTTTTTAAAATGTGGTACATATACACAATGGAATATTATGCAGCCATAAAGAAGAACAAAATCATGAACTTCACAGCAACCTGGATGGAATTAGAGTCTATAATACTGAGTGATCTTTCACAGAAACAAAGAACTGAGTATTACATAGTCTCTCATAAGTGGACTTTGAACTACTACCACAATACTATATGAAAAGGATTGACAGTAGCGGGATTGCAGAGGACGGGGGTGGGGAGGTGGGATTGACAGTAGTGGAAATCTGCCTGGGGAAGGAGAAAAGGGGCACATCTCATCAACAAGGGTACGTGCACCGTGAATATTTGTATACGTAACCCTGAAATTTATCCCACAATTTTAAAATAAAAAAAATTTTAAAGTTAAAAAAAAATCTTTAACATTCTTAAAGATAAGCAATTCCAGCCAAGAATTTCCTACTCTGCAAAGATAAGCTTCATTAGTGATGAAGAATTAAAATCCTTTCCAGAAATCCAATCACCAAGAGAATATGCTGCAACAAACCAACCCTTTAAGAAAGTGTTTTCCTAGCACCCTTTACTGAATAGGTTTTCCTCTCCCCAGTGGTTGTTGGAGGCTTTGTCAAAGATGACTTGGTTGAGGAATTGAGGCTTTGCTTCCAGAATTTCTATCCTATTCCATTGGTCTCTGTGCCTGTTCTTGAACCAATACCATGCTGTTTTGATTGCTGTAGCCTTATACTAAAGTTTGAAGTCTGGAAGTGTGATACCTCCTGCTTTGTTTCTTTTGCTGAGGATTGTTTTGGCTACTCGTGGTCATTTATGTTTCCATATAAATTTTTGTATTGTCATTTCCAGGTCTGAGAAGAATGATGTTGGTAACTTAATAGGTATTGTGTTGAATCTGTAGATTGCCTTTAGTAGGATGGACATCTTAACAATGTTGATTCTTTCTATCCATGAGTGTGGGATATTTTTCCATTTGTTTGTGTCTTGGATTTCTTTGAGTAGTGTTTTGTAGTTCTCATTGTAAAGGTCTTTCACTTCTCTGGTTAGGAAGATGCTGAGGTATTTCACTTTTTTGGTGGCTATTGTGAATGACTTGTGCTTTTTATTTGGGTCTCTGCCTGCTTGTTGTTGGTGTAGAGATATGCAATTGTCTTTGCACATTTGTTTTTTAACCTGAGACCTTTCCAAAGTCCTTTTTCAGTAAATGGTGTTGGGAAAACTGATTGAACACATACAGAAGATTGAAACAGGACCCCTACCTATCACCATACACAAAAATTAACTCTAAATGGATAAAAGACCTAAATGTAAAACCTCAAACTGTAAGAACGTTAGAAAATGCAGGAAACACTCCTATGGAAGTTGGAACTGGCAACCAATTCCTGATCTAAACCCGAAGTGCCCAGGCCATAAGAGATAAGATAGACAAGTGGGACCTCATTAAACTGACAAGCTTCTGCAAAGCCAAAGAAACCATCAAGAGAGGGAGAGAGCCCACAGAATGGGAAAAAAAATATTTGCCAACTGTATATCTGACAAAGGCCTAACATCTAGGATCTACAAGGAACTCAAACATGCTGAAAGGAAAAAAAAAAGATAACAGCCCCTTTAAAAAGTGGGCAAAAGACATGAATAGATGCTTCTCAAAAGAAGATATACAGGTAGCCAACAGACACATGAAAACGTGCTCAGCCTCACTCATCATTAGAGAAATGCAAATCAAAACCACTTTGAGATACCACCTAACCCTGTAAGAATGGCCATCATTAATAAAACAAACAACAACAGATGCTGGTGAGGTTGCGGAGAAAAAGGAACACTTCTACACTGCTGGTGGAAATGCAGACTAGTACAACCTCTTTAGAAGACAGTGTGGTGATTTTTGAAGGAACTAGAAATTGACCTTCCATATGACCCAGCAATTCCCCTATTGGGAATATACCCAGAGGAACTCAAATCGTTCTACCATAAAGATACCTGCACACGTATATTTGTTATAGCTCTATTCACAATAGCAAAAAC
Organism: Cephalopachus bancanus; assembly: GCA_027257055.1. Taxonomy (NCBI): domain Eukaryota; kingdom Metazoa; phylum Chordata; class Mammalia; order Primates; family Tarsiidae; genus Cephalopachus; species Cephalopachus bancanus. The sequence continues at coordinate 207,428 of JAPVLO010000819.1, forward strand.
ATGGAACCAATCGTGTTGCCCATCAAAGCTGGACTGGATGAAAAAAAATGTGGGACATATACACAATGGAATGTTATGCAGCTATAAAAAGACTTTGCAGCAAATTGGATGAATTTGGAGTTGATCATACTCAGTGATGTATCACAGAAACAAAGAACTGAGTTCCATATGTTCTCACTCATAAGGTGACCTTGAACAATTATAATGCTATAAGAAAGTGGCAGTAGCGGAAAACTGTCAGGGAAGGGGGGTGGAACTGGCAGGTGGTGGAAACTGCTAGGGGAGGAAGGGGCATACTTTGTCAACAAGGGCACCTGCATGATCAATGTTTGTATATATAACCCTGAATTGTATCCCACATCTTTATAATAAATAAATAAATTTTAAAAAGAGGGTGTTGAACACAGAAGAAAAAAAAGAACACTCAGACCCATCACAAAAGTTAGACAAGCAGAGTCAGCATAGCATACAGAACACTTAAAAAAAGAAAGAAAAGACAAAATATACACACATACAAATACAAAAGTAAAAGGAAAGAAAGAAACATCCATGTGGTAATGCATGCCTGTAATTCCGGCTACTTGGAAGGCTGAGGCGGAAGGATTGCCGGAGCCCAGCAGGTCAAGGCTGTGGTAGCCGGGAGTGGCCACTGCACTCCAGTCTGGGCGACAGAGTGAGACTCCAACTCAAAAAAAAGAGAAACATCCAAGAGCCCTATGACAGGAATAAACTCTCACATTTCAATTATCAATTGGAATGTGAATGAACCAAATTTGCCACTTAAGAGTCACAGAGTGACAAACTGGATAAAAATGCATGATCTAATAGTCTGCTGCCTCCAGAAAACTCTTCTTGATGCAAAGGACACCCACATGTCAAAGCTGGGTTCTGGAAAACATATATATATATATATATATATATATATATATATATATATATACACACACACACACACCCAACACAGGAGCACTAGATTTTATAAAAACAACTACTAAATAAAATAAGAGAGGCTAATGACTCTCATACAATTATAGTTGAAGATATAAATACTCCTCTAACAGCTCTAGATAGATCACTGAGACAAAAAGTCACAAGGAGATACAAAACCTGAACTTGGAACTTCATCAAATTGATTTAATAGACATCTATAGAACACTCCACCCAACATCAACAGAGTATGCATTCTATTCATCAGCATGTGGAACATATCTTAGATTGATAACATTATTGGACGTAAATCAAGTGTGAACACATTTCAAAAGAAAGAAGTAATACCATGCATCTCAGATCACAGTGCAATAAGAAGTGTAAAGAGGAAAATTCATAGCATTTCACACACATATCAAGAAAACACAATGATCACAAGGAAACGGCCTAATGTCACACCTAAGGAAGCTGGAAAGGCAAGGTCATCTAAATCCTAATTTTAGCTGAAGAATTCAGATTCCCAAGATAAAGTCACAATTGCAGCATATAGAAAACAAAAATAGCATAGAAAGGATCAACAAGACAAAAAGCTGGCTCTTTGAAAGGATAAATAGGATTGACAGACCCCTGGCCAATTGACTTAAAAAAGAGAGAGAGTAAGTCCAAATAAACACAATTAGAAATGCAAAAGATGAAGTCACAACTGATCCTACAGAAATTAAAAAGATTGTCAGAGATTTCTATGAACACCTATATGCAAATAAACTAGAAAACCTACAGGAAATGGAAGAATTTCTGACATCACACAACCTCCCAAGGTTGAAATAAAAAGAAATTGAAACTCTAAACAGACCAATAACAATACATGAAATTGATTCAGTCATAAGAAATTTCCCCACCAAAAAAAGTCATGGAGCAGATAGCTTCCCAGCTAAATTGTATAAGACATACAAGGAGGAGTTGATACTAATCTTTTTGACAGAATTCCAGGCAATCGTGAATGATGGAATTCTCCCTAAGTTATTTTATGAGGCTAACATCATACTTCTACCTAAATCTGGCAAAGACCCACCTTGATGAACATAGAAGCCAAATTCTAAACAAGATTCTAGCAAATCAGATCCAAAAACACATCTCAAGAAACATCCACCATGACCAGGAGAGTTTCACTCCTGGAATGCTGGGCTGGTTCAACATTTGCAAGACCATAAATGTAATTCAGCACATTAACAGATGTAAAACCAAGAACCACATGATTATCTCATAAGATACAGAAAAAGCCTTTGACAAAATCCAACATCCCTTTCTTGATGAAAGTGCTTGAGCAACTATGCATAGAAGAAACATTACGCAAAACAGTAAGAGCAATCTATGATAAATTCACAGCCAGCATTTTGTTCAATGGGCAGAAATTGGAAGCATTTCCCTTAAGAAGGAGACCAAAACAAGGATTCCCACTCTCACCCCTCCTGTTTTACATGGTGCTGTAAGTCCTATCCAAAGCAATCAAGATAAAGAAGGAAATCAAGAGTATATAGATAGGGAAAGAGGATGATAAGCTACCCCTCTTTGTAGATGATATGATTTTATGCCTTCAAAATTCTACAGAGTCTCAAAAGCCCCCTCACCCTGATAAACAACATTGGTAAAGTCTCAGGTTACAAAACCAATGTGAAAAAGACAGTTGCATTTCTATACACTAGTAACAAGCAGGCAGAGAATCAAATAGAAAAGCATAATCCCATTCACAATGTTCACAACAAAATAAGATATCTTGGCATCCACCTAACCAGAGAAGTGAAAGACCTTTACAACAGGAACTATGAAACACTCCTCAAAAAAATCAAGGATGACACAAAACAAATGGAAAAATATTCCATGCTCATGGACTGGAAGAATCAATGTTGTCAAGATGTCCATCCTACCCAAGACAATTTACAGATTCAATGTAATATCCATGAAATTGCCAACATCATTTTTCTCAGACCTGGAAACAACAGTACAGATACTCATATGGAAACAGAAAATAAAATGAATAGCCAAAACAATCCTCAGCAAAAGGATCAAACCAGACTTGAAACTTTTTCCAGACTTCAAACTTTTCTCCCAAGGCTATAGTACCCCCAAACAGCCTAGTATTGGTACAAGAATAGGTACATAAACTGATAGAGTAGGACAGGGATTTCGGCAGCAAAAGCACAGACTCTCAACCAACTCATCTTCGACAAAGTCGCCAATAACAATCACCAGAAAAAGAAGACCATATTCAGCAAATAGTACTGAGAAAACTGGCTGCCCACAAGCCAAAGAATAAAACTGGACCCCTAGGACACCTATCTATCACCATGTGCAAAAATCAACACAAACTGGATCAAAAACCTAAACATAAAACCTCAAATTATAAGAATCCTAGAAGAAAATGTAGAAACACTCTTGTGCACTTTAGAATAGGCAAAGAGTTAGACTAAGTCCTCAAAAGTGAATGCCGTAAAAACTAAGGTAGACAAGTGGGACTTCATCATGCTGAAAAGCTTTTGCAGAACAAAAGAAACCTTCGAGGGAGTGAAGAGAGAATCCACAGAATGAGAAAAAAATATTTGCAAAGTATATATCTGACAAAAACCTAACATCCAAGACCTACAAGGAACTTAAGCAAAGTGAAAGAAAAACAACCCCATTAAAAACTGGGCAAAGATATGAAGTGACACTTCTCAAAAGATGACATACAAACAACCAACCGACGCATGATCATCCTCACTTATCATCAGAGAAATGCAAATCAAAACTACAATGAGATACCACCTAATTCTGATAAGTGTGGTTATCGTTAAGTAGTCAAAAAACAACAGATTCTGGTGCAGGGCAGAGAAAAGGGAACACTTTTACATTCTTGGTGGGAGTACAAGCCAGTTCAACCTCTATGGAAAGCAGTGTGGAGATTTCTAAAAGAACTAAAAATATACACAATGAAATATTATGCAGCCATAAAGAAGAACAACAAGTTGGGCTTCAAAGCAACTTGGACAGATTTAGAGCCTGTAATACTCAGTAACTTAGCACAGAAACATGGAACTGAGTACTGCATGCTCTCACTCATAAGCAGACACTGAACATTTACCATAATACTATAAAAAAAGGATTGATAATAGCTGGAAACTTCCAGAGGAGGAAGGAGCTGGGCATATAACATCAGTAAGGATACCTGATCTCAAACCAGGCGAAGTGGGGAACAAAGGGAGACCCAAACTTTACATATACGATAACCACTTGTATGCCTAACCCTGAAATGTACTGCATATCTTTAAATTAAAAATAAATAAATAATAATTGACCTTCCATACAACCCAGCAATTCTTCTCCTGGGAATACATCCAGAGGAACAGAAATCGTTCTACCAAAAAGGCACCTGCACATGCATGTTTATTGTCACACTATTCACAATAGCAAAAACATGGAACCAACTCTACTCCTCATCAAAAGTGAACAGGATAAAGAAAATGTGGTACATATACACGATGGACTATTATGCAGCTACAAAGAACAAAATCATGGTCATCACAGCAAATTGGATGCAGCTAGAGGCCATTATACTAAGTGAATTATCACAGAAACAAAGAACTGAATACAGCATGTTCTCACTCATAAGTGGGCCTTGAACATTCATCACATTAACACAATGGAGAGATTGGCAGTTACTGGGCACTGCTAGAGGATGGAGTGAGGAAGGTGGATTGGGGGCACGTGACAACACAAAAGGTACTTGGTTCATTACCAGAGCAAGTGAGGGCCAGTTAGAAGCCCAAACTTTACCTGTGCACAGCCTACTTATGTAGTTAATTCTCACTTGGACCTCACATTTCTAAAAAAATTTGTAAAAAATGTTTAAGATAAAAAGAAAAAAGTGAGTATGTACCCCAAAAAATAGATCTTCTCTTGGATTAGGGTATTTCCCACCCATTGATGGTAGTTAAATTGGACACTAGTGACTGAAAAAAGAATATGGATTATACTGTGATATTAGACAGGTACACAAACAAAGACCTGAATGAGATTATGCTCATGAAGTTGATTGAGAAGCCATTTTATTCCGTATTTTGCTATGTTTTTACTGAGTATAGATACCCAGTTATTTTTCCTTATCTTTGATACCAACTTACCACTAGCTTATATATGCCAATTTCTCCTAATTTTTTATCTCCACCCCAAACCTATATATACAACTTCATACTTGACATGTTGGATAGGTAATAAAGAACTTCAAATTCAGAATGCATAAGCTCAAGATTTTGATTTCAACCCTATACCCCCATGCCGAGCTGCACAAACCAGAATCTTAACAATTTTCTTTAACACACCTCTCCCTTATTTTTAGGTCCAATATTCCATCTTTTATCATTTCTCAAAACCTTTCCATTCTCATTACCTCCACTGCTACGACCTTTTCTCAAGTCACTATTTGGTCTTAACTGGACAACTGCAACAGCCTCCTAGGCAAATTTCCTGCAGTCACTTTTGTCCTCCTAAATTCAGTTATTCACACAGCAGTCAGAGTGATGCTTACAGAAGGAAAATTTGTGCATGTCACCACGCTGATTTAAACAAGACAATGTTTTCCTGTTGTCTTAGGAAAAAGACCAAAATCTGTAATACAGCCTGCAAGGTCCTGAATGATGTGACCTATGTTCTTCAGCCACATTTCCTCTTCTTATTACAATTATTCTCCAGCCACACCGATCCTTTTTAATTTCCTCACTAATGTTAAATACCTTCATTCCTCAGATCCTTTTTACATGCTGTTCTCCCTGCCTGGAAGGCTTCCCACCTGTGGGTCTTCCCAACTTTTATCTCTCATCTCCCACCAGATAACTTAACTTGTTAACTCCTGATCTTTCAGATTTTAAATAAAATATCACTTTCTTAGGGATATTGTCCTTGATTGCCCAGAATAAGTCAGATTTCTGTTCCCCTATCAAACATGAAGAGCCTTGTAATGTTACTTCATGGTATTTATCTCAAGTGAAATTTCACGGTTATTTCTGTGACTCTTTATTTAATGTCAATATCTACCAGAAGTTTGAACAGACACTTCATGAGGGCAGAGGTGATGTCCACTGTGTTCACTACTGTATCTCCAGTGTCCAGCATTTCATAGAAATTCCCAATCAATATTTGCTGAAAATGTTAGAGACAATAGATTTTTATTTATTTGATATATAGAACTCTTTATGCTATTTTGCCAACCACCTCTTAATTTAGCACAGGCTTAAAGGACACACCTTTTGTTATCTGGCATTTCAGTGTTGGCTAAATTATTTACTCTTCAGTTGTGATGGTCTTTGGTTATATTCAAAATACAATCCAAATTCCTTTCCAAAAGGTTAACCATATATTTCTGCAAAACTATGGATTGATTGATATAGTAGAGAGCCTCAAAAATATTTTACAATTAGATAAGAAGCACAAAACTTTACTGTGAAACATTGCTGTGTTCTATTGCAGTCATGGAGACATCTGCATTAAATGACATCAGGTTGCTTACAATTTGAACCTATCATTATAATTCCAAGGACAAGCATCAGCTAGAATAGGGTAGCATAAGTTTAAAATAGAACCTCGGTATTTAATGTTTATCTAAAATTGTCACACTAATACCAGGTAATAACCAGAGGAGACTGTAACAGTTCTCCAAAAAACTATTGTTTCAAGTGGTATCAATAGTGTGATACCTTAGTCGCCATCGTCTTTAATATACAACTTAATGGTTTGAAATTATTATTATTATTACTTTGGTGTCAGGATCTCACTCTGTTGTCTAGACTGGAGTGCGGTGACATGATCACATCTCACCACAGCCTTGAGCTTCTGGTCTCAGGTGATCCTTCTGCCTCAGCCTTCCAAGTAGCTGGGATTACAAGCATCTACCAACACCTGCTGGGGTAGCTAATTAAAAAAAAAATTTTGGTGATGAAGTCTCACTATGTTGCCTAGGCTGTTTTCTAAATCCTGTACTCAAAATCCTGTGCTCAAGTTATGCTCTGGCTTTGACCTCCCAAAACGCTGGGATTACAGGCATGAGCAAACTCGCCTGGACCAATTAGTTATTATTTTAGATAAATTGAATCTTCTTGTGCTGCTGTAGTGTATACAAAGTTTAATGTCTGCGCATGTTGATAGTATGGTTTCACTGTCAAGAACTATAGTAGCTACATTAACAAACTACCGTCAAGAAGAATGGCTCAACATTTATTACGTAGAATTCTAAAGCCATTTTAGAATTATTTAAAAGTTATTTTCCAAAATTCATTTGATCAATTAAAAATTACTTATCGCCGGGCTCGGTGGCTCAGCCTGTAATCCCGCGCCTTTGGGAGGCTGAGGTGAGTGGATTGCCTGAGCCCACGGGTTCGAGACCCGCCTGGGCAGCGAGACCTCATCACTACAATAAATCAAAAAATCAGCCGGGCATGGTAGCGCATGCCTGTAATTCCGGCTACTTGGAAGGCTGAGGTGGGAGGATCGCCGGAGTCCAGCAGGTCGAGGCTGCAGTGGCTGGGAGCGGCCACTGCACTCCAGTCTGGGCGACAGAGTGAGACTCCAACTCAAAAAAATAAAAAAATTAAAAAAATAAAAAAATTACTTATCTCATTTACTTACTTCATAGGGTGGGGAACAGTTTGCAACTAAAGCATCACCCAAAAGACAATGAGAAACTGATACTTTATACTAAGTTTCTCATGTGTTTTTTACCTTCATGAAAACTGACATAACTTGTTTTGATTATTTTCTGGGCCAAATTCATCTATGTCGTATTCTGTTAGAACTTAGGGGTCTAAGAAGAGCACTTGTTCAAGTACACTAGAATTGATCTGAATATATTTCTTAAACAACACCTAGTTTTCCTGCAACTATGGCCACATACTACATTGGTGAGAAAGTGGGATATCATTTCATCTGGATGAGAATACTGGTTAGGCTTCTTAATTTTCATAAGCTAGAAACATACTACATTATTATAGCACAATATTTGATACTGTGGACTGCTTAAAAAAATTAAAAAAAAAACAAAAAATGCTATGTGTTCTTCTCAGGCAACTTACTTTACCTTTTTTTGTTTCACTTTACACAATGAAAATCTAGATTTTTTTAAGAAATCTATTACAATTGTATACAAGCAAGTGCTTAGTAAATGATAGCTATTATTAGTATCTGGATTTCACAAACCTATGGAGCTGCCAATAATGAGCAACCTAGACTACCTTTTGTTTTTATCAGAGAATGTCACCCAAATGCCTCTCTCTGGGCATTCTAGTTCTCAGATTGTCCACCATCTCCTTGTCTGCCTAGCAAAGTTATACTCATCCTTCAAGTCTTATCTCAAACAGTACCTTCACTATGGTAACTTATGTGACACTGCAAGATAGATTTAAGGGCATCTTATTTTGTACCATGTGCACACTTTTAAATTTAATTTAATGTAAGAGTTATGGGGTATGAGTGGGGATTTACTACATAAGTAAGCTGCAGGTAGGTAAAGTTTGGGCTTCTACCTGGTCCTCTCTCCCCGTGATTCAGACCAGGTATCCAGTGTGTTGCCAGGTGTCCCCCTCCCTCTTCCATCTCTCCTTCTCTTAGCAGTGTCCAGCATCTACCTGTTCCACCCTTGTGCTTGTGCTACCAGTGTTCAGGGCCCACTTATGAGTGAGAACATGCAGTATTCAGTTTTTTGTTTCTGTGATAGTTCACTTAGTATGATGGTCTCTAGCTGTATCAACGTTGCTCCAAAGGCCATGATTTTCCTCTTTATGGCCGCATAATATTCCATCATGTATATGTACCAAATTTCCTTTATTCAATTCACTTTTGATGGGCATCTGAGTTGGCTCCATGTTTCTGCTATTGTGAACAGTACTACAATAAACATGTGGGTGCCGGTGTCTTTTTGGTAGAGCTAATTATATTCCTCCTTGTATATTCCCAAGAGAGGGATTGCTGGAACATATGGGAGATCATTTTTCAGTTCTTTTAAGAATTGCCACACTGTTTTCCAAAGAGGTTGAACTACCTTACATCCCCACCAACAGTGTAGAAACGTCCCATTTTCTCCATACCTGCACCAGCATTTGTTGAATTTTGATTTATTAATGATAGCCATCTTTACAAGTGGTAGGTATTATCTTACTGTAGTTTTGATTTACATTTATCTGATGAGTAGTAAGGCTGGATCCTGCTGCTAGGCCTTTGTCAGATGCATAGCTTACAAATATTTTTTCCCCATTCTATGGGTTGTCCTCTTACTGTCTTGGAGTTTGTTATTTTTTTCTGTGTATTTTTTTTAGTCTGTTAAGGTGACACTTGTCTATATTGGCTTTTGTTGCATTTTCTTTTGAGGACTTGGCCATGAATTCATTGCTCACTACAATGTCCAGGAGGGTGTTCCTTATATTTTTTTCCATGATTCTTATAGTTTGAGGTTTTTCATTTAAGTTTTTGATCCATTTTTAGTTAAGTTTTATATGTGGTGCTAGGTAGGGGTCCAATTTTATTCTTCTGCATGTTTAGTCAGTTTTCCCAACGCCATTTGCTAAATATGGTTTCCTTTCCCCAAGATTTGTTATGGACAGCTTCGTCAAAGATGAATTGGTTAAGGGACTGGACTGTGTTTTTACTTCTAGATTATCTGTCCTGTTCCATTGGTCTATGTGCCTATTCCTGTACCAATACCATTCTGTTTTGGTCTTGTAATAAAGTATAAAGTCTTACAGTATGATAATTCCAGCTTTATTTCATTTGCTGAGGATTACTTTTACTATGCTCTTTTTACTATATTATACTTTTACTATATTATTATGCTCTTTTTACTATATTATAATTTTACTCTAATACTTTGCAAATATGTTCTTTTTAGCTTCTATATGGATTTCTGTATTTTCTTTTCTAGATCTGAGAAAAATGATGCTGGCATTTGATAGAGATTGCATTGAATCTGTAGATTGATTTGGGTAGGATGGACATCTTGACCATACTGGTTCTTTCAATCCATGAACATGGGATGGTTTCCCATTTTTTTGTGTCATCCTTGATTTCTTTGAGCAGTGTTCTGTAGTTCTCATTGTAAAGGTCTTTCAGTCCTTTGATAAGGTGGATGCCAATGTATTTAATTGTGTGTGTGTGTGTGTGTGTGTGTGTGTGTGTGTGTGTATGCATGTGTGCGTGCATGTGTGTATCTATTGTGAATTGAATTGTGTTTTTTATTTGGTTCTCAGCCAGCTTGTTGTATAGAAATGCAACTCTTTTTTGTGCATTGATTTTGTATCCCAAGACTTTACCAAAGTCATTTATTAGTGCGAGGAGATTTTTGAACAGACTCTCTAGGATTTTCTAAGTATAGAATCATGTCATCTGCAAAGAGGGGTAACTTAACTTCCTCTTTCCCTATTTGGATACCACTGACTTCCTTCTCCTGCCTGATTGCTTTGGTTAGGACTTCCAGTTTTTGCCTATTAAGCATTATGTGCCTGCAGGTTTGTCATAGATGACTGTAATTTTTTTCGGGAATATTCCTTTCATACCTAGGTGTTAGAGGGTTTTTATCAAGAAGGGATGCTGGATTTTGTTGAATGTTTTTTCTGTGCCTAATTGAACATTCATATGGTTCTTGTTTTTACACCTGTTAATATGCTGAATTACATTTATAGACTTGCGCATATTGAACTAGCCCTGCATCCTGGGAATGAAGCTCACCTGGTCATTATGGATAATTCTTGAAATGTGTTGTTGGATATGATTCGCTAGAATCTTGCTGAGAATTTTTGCATCTATGTTCATTAGAAAAACTGGCCTGTGATTCTTTTTTCTTGTTTATTTTTTTCCTTGTTTGGGTATCATGATGACATTAGCTTCATAAAATGGCCTAGAATCCCCTCCTTCTCAGTTGTCTGGAATACTTTTATTTTATCATATTTTATTAAGTTATAGGGTAAAGGTCAGGATTGCATACATAAGGGGTTTTGGTACAGGTGACGTTTTGGGCCTCCCATTAGATCTCACTTCGCCTGGATTAGGATCAGGCACTCTTACTGATGTTATGTACCCCCACTTCCCTGGCAGCATCCCGCTACTGCCAATCCCTTTTTTGTAGTGTTATTGGAATACTTTCAGTAAGATTCATATTATCTCTTCTTTGTATGTATTGTAGAATTCAGTAGTAAAACCATCTGATCCAAGGCTTTGTTTTGGTGAAGAGGTTTCTTATAACTGAGTTGCTTTCCTGGATTTTTATTGGTTGGTTTCGGATGTCAATTTCTTCTTGTTTCAATCTTGAGAGTTTGTATGATGACAGGAAACTCTACATTACCCGTAGATTTTTTAGTTTATTTTCATGCAGATGTTCATAGTGATCTTTGATAATCTTAATTTCTTCAGGGTCAGATGCGATATCATCTTTTTTGTTTATACTTGTGTTTATTCAGACTTTTCTCTTTCTCTATTTTAGTCGGTATGGCCAGGGATCTGTCAATCTTATTTATCCTTTGTGTCCTTTTGATCCTTTCTATGTTATTTTTGTCTTCTAATTCCTGCAATTGTGATTTTCTTTTAGTAATCTGGATTTTTCTACTGAAAATAAGATTTAACTCTTCTTGGTGTGATATTAAGCTGTTTACTTGCATTCTCTATTTTCTTGATATGTGCATGTAATGTTATGAGCTTCCCTCACAATACTGCTTTTGTGGTATCCTAGGGGTTTTAATGTTATGCCTTTGTTTTCATTAGTTTCCAGGATTCTTTTTATTTCTCTTTTGTTATATGTATTGATCCAAAAATTATTCAGCAGCATGTTGTTTAGTTTTCATGTATTTGTATGTTTGGGGGAGTTCTTGTTGGTTGGTGATATTTATTTTTATTCCAATGTGATCTAAGAAGATGCTTCATATTATTTCAACATTTTGGTATTTGTTCATGCTTGATTTATGGCCGAGAATGTGATCAGTCTTGGATTATGTTCCATGTGATGGTGAATAGAATGTATATACTGTGGTTGTTGGGTGGAATGTTCTGTAGATGTCTATTAGGTCCAGTTGACCGATTGTTGAGTTAAGTTTCTAGACCTCCTTTTTGGCTTTTTTGCCTTGATGATCTACCTAGGGCTGTTAGCAGGTTATTAAAGTCTCCAACTAAGATTTAAAATATGTAACACTTCACGAATTTGCATGTCGTCCTTGCGTAGGTACTATGCTAATTTTCTCTGTATTGTTCCAATTTTAGTATATGTGCTGCCAAAGTGAGCACTACATATTACCATTATAGCAATTATTTTACCTTGTTGTAGTCATTGCCTTGTCTTATTTTAACTAACTGCCAGTCCCTTTGAAGCAGAAACATTAAAAAAAAAATTGGGTCCCCAGACCTTGCACAGTGACTGACATATAGATAGCCTAGACTATATTTGCTGGATAAATGAACAAATGAACTCAGTTTCTATCAAAACTCTTGCTAATAAAATAGAATAGTTAGCATTTTGAAAGCTGATTTACATACTCTCAGTTTTATTCTTGAATCACCTTAGGTCACCAGAAGACTCTATCATGAGATCAGATTATATTAGTACTTGCTGAATCAGTTTCACTCACTTGCACTTTAATTTTATGCTTTAGGCAGTTATCAAAGGCCATTAAAATAGCCAAACAGTTATATGAATATCTCTTCTGCATTTATTGTAAATCTGTTATGAAGGGCACTGCTTATCATAATGCTCAATGTCCCCTTTATACAATGTCACACAGCAAATTAATTTTATAATCTAAGCCAAAAAGCTTTTATCTCTGGGTAATTATTATATTTCCTTCTTTCTGACCACGAGGACTATATAAGAGTGCAGGCTGTGAAGTTAGAAAGTCCTTGATTTTAATCATGGCTCCACTTAGAGATTCAGCTTTGTGACAGTGGGCAAGATAATTTTTCCAACCTTACTAACTTTATTTGTAAAATAAACCCTCCATGGTTATAGTGAAGATAGATATAATATCAAAGTGTCTATAAAGTTTCTGACACATAATATGTGTTCAGTATATAATAAAAATAATTTACCATTTTCCACTTGGCTGCTAGGAAGCACAAAAATGAATATAATACTTGATAATAAAAGTCATATATAAACTTTTCCACTTCTTCTTGTTCCTTGATTCTGATTTTTATGTTTAGTAACCATGTATTTGTGTGTTTGGGGAGATTCTTGTTGGTTGGTGATATTTATTTTTGTTCCATGGTGAACTGGTAAATTTTTTGATATTATCTCAACATTTTGAAATGTGTTCACTTCAAGTAATTATGGAATGAAGGCATATAAAATGTGTGAATAGATCATTTTCTGTGGACTCTATAAAAAATAATCACCATTAGATAGAAAGCCTAAGGTTCTAATTATCATAGGTGAATGTAGAGTAAGGAATGTTGAAGTATAAGAGACAGGAAGAAAAACCTCAATATTTCTGTAAATTTCTACCTTTTATATGTCACAATACTATACATACCACCATTAGAGATCATTCTAGGAATTCTTCTCCCGACAGACAGAAGGATGTAAATACATAAATATCTATTAACATATTATGGTGACTTGCTGTTAGGACAAAGGCATGAAGAAGAGAGTAATATAAGAAAATAAAATAGTTAAAATATTTTAAAAGAAAATGAGGGAAGAATACAGAATATTGACTTTGCGTATTTCTTAATTTGCTTCAGGGAGACATTATTATACTATTCTCTAGAATATAACTTCAAGAAGAAACAATTGCTTCATAGTATGTCCTCTAACTAAAGAGATCAACTTAGAACCATGCATTTGACTTGCTCACTGGATATCCTTGTGAATAAAATGGAGAAAAATGGGCTGCATGTTAGAGCAATTAAGTAGATGACATTGTAAATTATTAATGATTGAACTTATTCAAGAAGAATTTATTAAATGTCTGTGGTATACTATGAAGGCATTAGATAGTAGGAAATACAAAGATTAATGATGCTTAAAGTTTTTGCCTTCAATGATTTGATATTCTCCTGTGACAAAAAGACAAACTTGAAAGGACCAGTAGAATAGGCCAAACTCATTCACCACACACATATTGGATACGTTCTATATGTCAGGACCTTTGCCAGGACCTGAGGGTATATTATCCGATTATATATTTCCTGACATAATAAATATCTATGCATTATATCATAAATTATGTAGATCTAGTTACATATATGTACATTTTATTTTTAAATTACAATAGCCTCCATTTGTCAATGACTTATGATGCACTTTAGATTTTACATATATTATCTCTAGTCTACCTAAGAAACCTGCATGTTTGAGGGTATTCTTTTAATTTGACAGATTAAGATGCTGAGATTTAGTAGAGTGAAATGTCTAATAGGCGGCAGGGCTGAGAATGCAACCAGGTCAGTGCCCTTTCCCCCATCACACTGTGTCCACCACAATATTATTTCTTGGGTCTTTGCCAATATCTAAAGAAAGGATGAGTGGTACCAAGTAAGCCAATGTGTAACATTCTAAATACCTGACCACTGAGTGATTTGGAGAGCTTCCCTAAATTTGGACGGAACCTCAGTACAGAGATGATTTTCCTGCCTTGTCCTGCCAACATCTTGCTAGGTGTGGTAGACAGCCTCTAAGTTGGTCTCCGATGATCTCTGCCCCCTGGTGTGCATGCCTGTATATAATCCTTTCCTCTTTGGTGTGGACTAGCCAACTAGATTTTACTCTAACCAATAAGATATGGCAAAAGTAGCCAGGCTCGGTGGCTCAGCCTCTAATCCCGCGCCTTTGGGAGGCTGAGGTGAGTGGATTGCCTGAGCCCGCGGGTTCGAGACCCGCCTGGGCAGTGAGACCTCATCTCTACAATAAATCAAAAAATCAGCCGGGCATGGTAGCCCATGCCTGTAATTCCGTCTACTTGGAAGGCTGAGGCGGAAGGATCGCCGGAGCCCAGCAGGTCGAGGCTGCGGTGGCCGGAAGCGGCCACTGCACTTCAGTCTGGGCGACAGAGTGAGACTCCAACCCAAAAAAAAAAAAAAAAAAAGATATGGTAAAAGTGATGACATGTCAGTAGGTAACAAAAAATGGTGATGTCCATCTTTCTTTTTTTCTCTTTCTTATTTTCTCACTGGCTTACTCTGAGAGAAGCCAATTGCTATGTTGTTAGCTCCCCCTTAAAGAGACTCACATGGTAAGGAATTGATGTCAGCCAACAGCCAACAAGGACCTGAGGCCTGCCATGTGGTCATATGAGTGATCATGGAAGCTCTAGATGACACCTTGACTGTAGACTGATGAAAGATCTTGAGTCAGAGTTACCCAGATAAACAGTGCCTAGATTTTCTGAATCCACAAAAACTTTGAGATAAAAATATACGTGTTTTTTAAGCCATCATATTTTAGGGTAATTTGTTCCACAGCAATAAAAAACGTATGGATCAGGATGAAATATTTCCCAGATTTGTACAGAATTGATTGTACCAAAGCAATGACTAGGTTGCTGACTCAACACAGAGCAAGAACTACATGGCTTAAGCTCTTGAAATATAAAATATTTGCTGAGCATTTACCAACACCAGACCTGTAGTATATTATGGGTCATTTCCTTGTTTTTAAAAACAACTCCAAAGTAATACTATATTCAATCACATTTACTTGATGAAGAAACTGAAGTACAGAATTCTTCAAGTTTGCACAGCCAGTAAAGTAGCAAAACTTTGATTTGGACTCAACAGTGTAACTCTATAGTAAGTATTCTAAAAAATCTTATTTCTCAGTTATGCTATACATTTTCAGTTTATTACACATATATTCACTAGGGTATTCTCTCCTAGTTCTCTTTAAAAATTAGGATACTAAAATAATATTTATCAAATGTATAGATTCAATTAAACTGGGAAGCATAAATATGATTCATAACAGAAACAGGATTCAAAAATATATATAGATTGGGGCAATATTCCAAATTTAGCATGATTACATTTAATGAGAATATGTGTTGTGTTTACATATTTAATATATTTAAGTATAACGTGTAAGCAACATAGTTTCACATTTAGAAACCCGTGTAATAGGATTTTATTTAGCAGTAAGCCCAGAGAATGATAAAGAAAGATACTCTAGTCTTAGGTTTTAATATTATAAGTGCAATACATAAGATGAAACTAGTGATAATTTTATTCTTTAGAGTAGGTTAGATTTTATGTGATATGCTACATTCAAAAACAGTCACTTAATTTGAAAGAACTTTAAACCAACTAAAACAGTGCATTGTCAAGGTATTGTGGGGGTGGCTGCTGCTCCCCATTGAAAACAAAAATTTGGGCAGGGTGATTTTTGTCTTCGAATTCAGTTGTGCTGTGCACATTGCAAAACATTTTATCTCTTTATAAGTGTATTCCATTGCATTTCTCATTTATATTTAACTTCAAGATTTAAGTATATTGTAATAGATGATGTGTGTAGATAGATTATATTATCTATGAATTTAATTTTAGTAAAGGGGAATGCTGCACAATGTGGTCATTATATATAATAAGCTGGGTAAGAATAATACTAAAATATATTAAGGGTAGAACACTGGGTGGTGAGAGAACTTGAAACCATATTATTTTAGAAACTATGGAAGAAGTTTAAGTAGTGTGACAGGAAGAAGGGAATTATCACTCTAGGGTAGATTGAGTACTATTTTAAGTATTTGATGAATTGTCCAATAAAATAGAGAATAGAATTGTTTTTATGTTTTCCTAAAAATAAAAATGAGATAAACAAAGAATATTTCAGAGAACAGATTTTAGGGTAATGCAATGGAAACCTGTCCAGCAGAGCATTTTTAAGTAGATTGGGAACTTCACACAGTAGAGAGTTGCAAATCACCACATGTGGTCAAATACTATCTGCTTGAGTAGCTTGTATAGTTGAGGTGTCCAGTGAATACATGTTGAATAAGTGAATAAATTTTATGTATAAGTTTCAAACATAAGATAGGTCACTTGAGTTAGACAAACTTTAAGGCTCTTTTCTACTCTAAAAATCTGTGATTAAATCTGTAACTGAAAAATGAAAGTATGTTGTATATTATTGTAAAACATGCATTTCAGAATGTGGAGGCATACATGTGACTGTGAAAAATAAAGGACATATCTGATCATCTATTACCATAGTACAAAACAAATGATGACTACCAATCTGTTCAGTATACAGAATCACAAAATTATCAAAGTCTGTTTTAATAACTTATCAATTATAAGTTTTATTTTGATAAAGTTTTATAAACCAGCAAACTTTACAAAACAAGGAATCACTTTAGTTCTGTTTTATTAAATGATGGAAAAATGTATATACGAAAAGTGTTCTCATTTTTACTGGGTAGGTTGTCTAGTGTCAACAAGTTGAAATTTAAGAAATGAGATTTAACTCACATAACTCTCTTTTTCAATAAATATTGACTGATTCTTTACCAATAGATATTTATGAGGGGTCTATTAAGTGTATAGTGATATGCTAGGTTAGGTAGACCACGTGAAGGAAATAACAAATGAGTCCATGCCTTCAAAGAGCTTCTAATTTGGTTAGAAATAGATGATGAAAATAAGTTAACATTTTAAATAATTTTTTTAAATTGTGATTATAATATTGCCAATATAAAGAGACATAAAGGAATCATTAAGTGACCTATATGTATAGGAGAATTGAGAAAGATATTGCTTACTGCAGGCTGTGGTATGGAGAGAATTCACAGAGGAGATATAATCTTCTTAAACCTTAAAGATTATCTGGATAACTTGGGCAGCACAATGTAGAAAATAGCCTGATTTAAGCAGAGTAATTGTGTTGCAGAAAAATGGAAAATTGACCTGAAAAGACCAAGCTGAGGATCAGCTAATTATGGAAAGCCTTGGAAGCCATGCCGAGATTACCATTCAATAAGGTATCGCCACAGCTTTCCAAGAAGATTAATGACATGATGAGTGACATGATATAAAGGAAATTAGACTGGCCATAATATACTGGATGGGCTTAATCAGTGAGAAAACAGACCACAGGGACAAGTAAAGTGTTATAATCCAAGCACAGGGAATTACGTTTTTGAACAATGTTTTCTCTCTGGGAATAAAAGTTTAAGGTACAGACACGCCTAAATATTACTAACAAGTCTTGTTTATTGGCAGGATATTAAAGTTGAAGAAGAATTAGTCAACTGACTACACAATTCTGAGCTTTGGAATTGACAGAGATGAGGAGATTTAAAAGTGGAAATGTTTTAATCTGCTGCATATGGTCAGCCAGTATTCCCAGCACCACTTACTGAATAAGTTCTCCTCTCAACCAGTGACTTTTAGTGGAGAATATATCACCATACACAAAAGTCAACTCTAAATGAATTAAAGACCTAAATGTAAAATCTGAAACTATAAGAGCCTTAGAAAATGCAGGAGACACCCTTATGGGATTGGAACTGGCAACCAATTAATGATCAAAACCTCAAATGCCCTTGCCACAAGAGATAAGATAGGAAAGTGGGACATTATCAAACTGAAAAGCTTCTGCAAATCAAAAGATACCATCAAGAAAGCAAGGAGACAGTCCACAGAATGGAAAAAAATATTTGCAAACTGTATATGTGACAAAGGCCTAACACCTAGGATCTATAAGGAACTTAAACATGCCAAAAAGAAAAAAAAAACAGCCCTATTAAAAAGTGGGCAAAATACATGAATAGACACTTCGCAGAAGAAGACATACGAGCAGCCAAGAGATACATGAAAAAATGCTCAACCTCACTAATCATCAAATAAATTAAAATTAAAACCACACTGAGATATCACCTAACTCCAGTCAGGATGGCCATCATCAATAACAAAAAACAGCAAATGCTGGAGAGGATGTGGGAAAAAGGGAACAATTCTACACTGTTGGTGAGATTGTAAACTAGTACAATCTCTGTGAAAAACAGTGTGGCGATTCCTAAAGGATCTAAAAATTGACCTTCCTTATGCATGACCTAGCTATCCCCATTCTGGGAATACACCTGGAAGAACTTAAATCACTCAATGAAAAAGAAACCTGTACTCACATGTTTATTGCAGCATTATTCACAATAGCAAAAACATCAAACCAAACGTGCTGCCCATAGAAAGTGGACTGGATAAAACAAATGTGGTACATATACATAATGGAATATTATGTGGCCATAAGAAGGATAAAATTATGAACTTCGGAGCTACTTGGATGGACTTAGAGTATATAGTACTCAGTGAGCTTTCACAGAAACAAAGAATTGAGCACAAACGTTTTCACTCAGAATCGGGCCGTGAACAATTAAAATACTACTATAAGAAAGGCATTGGTAGTAGTGAGAAAATGCTGGGGGGGGCACACTTCATCAATAAGTGTATCTGATCTCAAACCTGGTGAAGTGGGGACCAAAGGGAGGCCCAGAGTTTACCTGTACAATGACCATTTGTATACCTAACCCTGAATTATACCCCACATATTTAAAATAAAAATTTTAAAAAAGAAAATGAAAAAAAGTGGAAATGGACATCTTTTTTTAAATATCCAACCTCTAGAAAATGACTAATGGGACAACAAAATATTAAGAATAAATTTTAAAATATTCAAGAGGTTTGAACTTCTAGAACTATCGATGTCCATATTATGTCAAAATAACTGGTTAAACATTCCAAGAAAATTACAATTGGACCAATTTGATATTATATTTTATTACAGTGGGTCATAGTGCACTGCACACAGTAGGCACTGAGTAATTGTATATTATAATATTATTGATTTATTAAAGCTTAAAATTACCCAACCCATTGAGTTGGTAAGTAGCTCCAGCCTTATCCTGTGTTTCTTAAAAAGATTGCTAGGCAACTAGACTGACAACTCTGATTATACTGATCACTTCCAAATCTTAACACCCTGTCTCCTTTTTGAACTATGTATAGAGTTCTGGTTCACACAAAGTGAAATGGACAAGAACTTTTAAGTGTTTAAAATTTGACTCAGTCTCTTCTCTTTGTACAAGTTGGCATGTCCAACGTAGAAATAATGAAACAAGGTAATAGATGGAAACGTCATTTGAAACGAGAGAAGTATAATGATTTACTTTAAAACTGTCTAAATTTTGAAACTGAACACAGTTTAATTTACATCTACAGAATCTTATGCAGTTAAATGAGCTATTTTTGTTCTCTTGCATGCAATCTCCCTCTTCTGACTCCTGCTGGGTTCCAGAGACAAATCAAAATAAATTTATAGTAATAAAATTAAGGACTCAAACATGCTGTTTTTGTGTATGTTCATAAAGGTTTAATTTTCCACCTACTGTTATTTGCTATGGAGTTTCAAATACTCTTGACTTGGTTGGTAGCAAAACCATTTTATTACAAAAGTATAAAAATGTCATTTTGAAAGCTTAATAACTTTTTAAAAAATTACATTACAGATCTGATAAAATGAAACAATTTGTGGTTGCTAATGTCACTAAATGTATTGACTTAATGTATGTAAACAGCAACAATCCTCCTTTCTTCTTTAACTTTCCAGTCAAATAAAAACATTTTTTGCAAATTTTAGATGAAATCATGTTCTAAAATTTAAATCATATGCTTTCCTTGGCATGGGAAAGACTACTGACTTTCTTTCAGTACATAAAGCAGGAGTTCCCAAGTTGTTTGAAGATATTTTGAGTTTGCTTTTTAATGTGAGTCCTATGTGAACTAGGAGCCTTGCTTGAGCGTGTTTGGAAAGTGAAGAGGGGTGCCAGATCCCAATTCTCCAGTGGAGAGCTGGCAAGTCGCCCAACTCAATATTCATGCACTGCAGAAAATATTGATGTTCACAGAAGAAAAGAATATGCATTTAAAAGTGTAAATAAAATGTGTCACTTTATAAGCATTTGAGGATTATGAAGAATCAAACATTCCAACTTTTATTGACACACTGACATCAGCAACAGTAAAAAAGAAGATACAATGTCATAAGATACACTTACTGTGTCTTGAAATTCTCATGCCAATGTGAATGTTATTATTGCAAAAATATAAAAATAAGTATTATCTAATTTCACTAACTCTGCCAACAGAACAGTAATCCAAGTTTAAAATATCTTGTATATAAAATATCGTATATACAGAGAGAGAGAGAGAGAGAGAGAGAGAGAGAGAGAGAGAGAGAGAGATGACATTGGTCTTTTTTAGCCTTGTGTTTTTTATTATGGATTGATTTCATTCCCTCTCATTGCACAACTCATTGCAAAACTCAGAAGATAAAGGTAGGCAACTTCACAGAGTATTTTGCTTGCTTGACTAGATACCCAGAGATTATTGGGACAGATAAAAACTGCCACATACATACACTATTACAAGACTCAATCATCTTTTCTGCAATGTGTAAATTGGTTCAAGATGTCACACTGAAGCTCAGTTATTCGCAAACCCTTCAGACTTCAGTAATTAATAGTCTTGACAACACTGTCACCAAGCAAAACTGAGGCAGATGGTGACTCTCAACATACATTCATTGTGTAATATAAATGAATGAAAATAATATTACTCTTTGGGAGCAGTTTTTACAGCCATACTGAGCTTTATTGGTCCACTAAATTATCGTTTTTATTTATTTTTTAATTGATGTGTAATAATTCTGCATATTTATGGAGTAGAAAGTGATATTTCAATATGTGTATACAATGTATATTATTCACTTTACAGTAATTAGCATACCCATCATCTCAAGCATTTATCATTTCTTTGTGTTGGGCACATTGAAAATCCTCTTTTCTATATGCCTGAAAATATACAATAAGTAATTGTGAACTCTAGTCATTCAATAATGCTATAAAGCACTAGAACTTATTCCTTCTGTTTAGTGTTTATATTTGTTAACCTTCCTCTTCATAGCTCACCTTTTCATTTCTATTTTTAGCCTCTAGCAACCAGTAATCTACCTCTACTTGTATAAGCACAACTTTTTTAGCTCCCAAATACATGAGTCCTCCAGGCTCATCCATATTGCCATGAATGACAGTATTTTACTCTTTTTTTATGACTAAATAGTATTTCATTGTGTGATATGTATGTCTTTTTTTTTGAAAAATATTTCTTCAGACCATTTGCTCATCTAAAAAAGGTTTGTTTTTTGCTATTAATATTCTGGATGTTAATCTTTTGTCAGGTGAAAAGTTTACAAATATTTTCTCCAATATTATGGGTGTCTTTTCAATCTGATGATTTGAGAGCATTGGAGACTGACTTTGTTGACAAATATTTTTTGTTGAAATGGAACAAAATGAAAAATTAGACATTTTGATCCTCAGAGAAAAGGAGAGTATTCGACACAAAGTAGACCCTTAGAAAATGTTTATTGTACATGCATTCCATAATATAGAATAAATGCAAGACTACATTTCAAGCTATCATCAAATCCCCTCAAGCTCTGCAAAATACCTATTATCTTGAATTCTTAATATCTGAAAAACACCAGTTAAAGTTTAACTATGTGCTTAACAAAACATTTTATGTGAAATGCACAAATAGTAATGATTTGAGGAAGTTTATAATATCAAAATAATGATATCAGAAAAATTTTTCATGGCTAATGAAATAGCATAGTTTTGGAGGACACACAGACCTTGGTTTAAATTGTGGCTCTATCCACCAAGTTAGAAATGTGCAATCTGAGGAAAATATTAAACCTCTCTGAGTTTCTTTTCTCATATATAAAATGTGCCTAACAATATTCATTTCAGATAATTAACAGATATGAAAGTTTATTGCGATATAAAAATTAGATAGAAGGCAGATACAGAAGTTTCTTAAATCTTTTTTTCTGAATATTTTGCTTGTTACTAGTCATAATTTTGAGAGTATTGCTAAAATGTGCCTAGCTAAAATGCAATTATCTGATACATGGAGTTTGAATTAAGAATGCTTAGACAATTGTCCAGACACAAATTATAAGTTCTGGGATGATATTGAAATCATTGTGTTCAGAAGCAAAAATTCACATTAAAATCATAGTTCTACTTCCTAGCTCTGTGACTTTAAATAAGTAACTTAATCTCTTGAAGTTTTACGTTCCAAATCTTTAAAATAAATATAACCTACCTTACATGCTTCTAAGGTTGTACTCAGAAACAAAATAACGGATGTGAAAATACCTTGTAAAGTCCCAAGTGCCACGAATCTGCTAAGTATTTATTATTATTATTTTTGTTTTCTGTTAGATTTGGCTTGGTAGCAATGTTCACTGATTTGTCAGAGCTATTATTTAGTGGTTAAGAAAATTGACAATAATGACAGAAATTGCTTAGGAAACACACAGCATATTGTCTAAAATGATAAATTTGTATTTCAATTTCTACCATAGATATGATACATGACCTTGAAAAAAATGTTTTTCACTTCCCGTTTTTCAAAATAGGAGCAAAAACAACTCCAATTAGTACAGGTTAATATGTGGATTGCAAGGGTGATAACACCTAGTGAGGTACTGAAATAAGAGGGACACCATAATTGCCAATATTTCATGGTGTTTTCAATTGACAATAAGGATTTTTCATTATCTGAACTGTTTCTTTGGCTAAGAAACGCATAAAGTCAGATTTTCCCCTGCCATTAAACTACTATGTTCACATTTTATTAAATAGAACTGTAGTAGTTCCAAAATGTCAGTATAAGTAGTTCACTCCCAAGGAACAAATTTTCCACTGCAAGAATCTAGCTTATTCATTCATAATAAGAATACTTGAAGAATGAACCCTTAAAATTCACAATAAAGGATTTCTCCAAATGTTTAACCATTGAGAATTGTCATAAATAATGTGCTTAAACTTCAGTAATTTGTTAAAAATAAAAGTATTAATTCAAAATAATTGTCAAACCATAAGACTTTAATTTTGCATCTTATATGGCATTAATTGCTAGCAGAGAGCTCCAGTTCATACCAAAGTCTGAAATCATGTTGTTGTTTTTGTTGTTGTTGTTGGTTATGTAACAATTTTTCTGATGACAGTTAGGTAAATGATAATTGTGGTGAAAGTTTTGAAACAATGGGACATTGTTGGTAATGGAGACATTTAATTAGGAAACTACTGCAATCAATAATCGAAAAATAAATCTTTATCTATTGTACTCAGACTTTTTATGTAGATGTAGGATTTGTCTGAATGACAGAAAGATTGAAATCCCTGGAAGCTTTCAGCCATGAAGGAGTTGTGCATTGTAAACACTCAAATCAAGATCTTTCATCCATGACAGAATGACATGTTACTTTGCACAAAGGACAATAAACTGGCTCATAAGCAAAGTGAGTAATTTTTTAAACACACTACTGCATGTATAACAATTCTTGTAACATATCTGTCAAGCGCATCATGTGTTAAGTACAGAGGGAATTTAAAAGTAAATCTTAAAGCCAGAAAAGCAGAAAAGGAAAACAAACAAACAAACAAAAAACAACTATGGTGGTGACTCGGTACTTTTTACCTTATACTTGGGAAGTCAACTGGGTCCAAGATATAGGAAATAACAAAATCTGATAAATTACCTTTTGCAAATTGCCTTCCTCATGGTGAATATGCAAAATGGAAAATATTGCCAAAGG
Source organism: Cephalopachus bancanus (assembly GCA_027257055.1). NCBI lineage: Eukaryota > Metazoa > Chordata > Mammalia > Primates > Tarsiidae > Cephalopachus > Cephalopachus bancanus. Next base: position 232,005 of record JAPVLO010000819.1, read on the forward strand.
AAGGCTCCATTTATTTACTGAAAGAGACAAGAAACTTGGTTGCTAAAATTTTTAAAAATCATTTTGCATCTTACAGAAGCGACCTTACTGATAATTAATATATGACAGGCATACGTTTTACTTTCTGTGGGTCTAAATGACTCAGTTAATGGTACAACAAAAACTTGTTTGATAAAGCATAAACATATTTTCTTAACACAATCTTGAAAGCATTTATAACTTTTGTTTTCCAGCAAAAGGAAGTTAATGTTCTTTTCTTTTGATAAGATGCCACAGAAGAAACTTTAACCAAATCATAAATAACACTAATAGTAATAATAATAATAATAGAGGCCCAAACAAGGATTTATTTTTCTCTTATTTATTTTTTTTATTTTAAAGATGTAGCGAACAATTTAGGGTTAGGCACATAAGTGGTCATGGTACAGATAAAGTGTGGGTACCTTTATTGATGTTATGTGCCCCCCTTTGGCAGTGTCAGAGGCCAATATCTTTCTTATAGTATTATGATAAATGTTCAGGGACTGCTTATGGGTGAGTACATGTAGTACTCAGATATTTGTTTCTGTGATAAATCACTGATTATTATAGATTCTAATTCCCTCCAAGTTGCTGTGAAGTTCATAATTTTGTTTTTCTTTATGTCTGCATAATATTCCATCATGTAGATGTATGACATTTTCTTTATCCAGTCCACGTTTGGTGGGCAGCACAGTTGGTTCCATGTTTTTGATATTGTGAGTAATGCTGCAATAAACGTGCATGTGCAGGCATCTTTTTTATAAAGTGATTTGAGATCCTCTGGATATATTCCCAGAAGGGGGATTGCTGGGTCATATGGAATGTTGATTTTTAGATCTTTTAGAAATTGCTACACTGTTTTCCACAGAATTTGTACTAGTTTACAGTCCTACTAACAATGTAGAAGTGTACCCTTTTCCCCATATCCTCTCCAGCATCTGTTGTTATTTGAGTTGTCAAATGAACTTAAAGGTTAGGATTAAAAAAAAATCAGACTGGCACTTTTAACGAATCAATTTTCTTGTATTTGAATTGTATCAAGGCAAGTTGTAAAAAGTTGCTCCATATTTGAGAAATTCAATTTTGCCTGAAAAAAAATGCATCTTTAATAAGTCAATATATTTATTGTTTAGCAGATATGAAAATAAAATTACTAGGGAAATGCTATCCATATCTGGCCTCAAATTAAAATTCAACATGTTCTCATTAATTTGTATCTTGGAAGTTAGGCTTAGAATAAACAGTTGCAATATACTTTGAAGTCTTCCCAAATCATTCCCAAATCACCCCAAATATTCCCAAATCATTTTATGAAGCTAACATCACATTGATACGGAAGCCAGGTAAAGACTCAACAAAGAAAGTGAACTGCAGGTCAATATTTTTGATGAACATAGATGCCAAAATTCTCAACAAGATCCTAGCAAATCAGATTCAACAACACATCTCAAAAATCATCCACCACCACCAAGCAGGCTTCATCCCCAGGATGCAAGGATGACTCAACATTCATAGGACCATAAACATAATTAAACACATCAACAAATGTAAAAATAAAAACGACATGATTATATCATTAGATGCAGAAAAAGCTTTTGATAAAATCCAGTGCCCCTTCTTGATAAAAACCCTCGAACATCTAGGCATAGATGGATCATACCTCAAAATAGTAAGAGCCATCTACGAGAAACCCACAACCAGCATACTGATAAACAGGCAGAAATTGGAACCATTCCCCCTGAAAACTGGAACAAGACAAGGATGCCCACTCTCTTCCCTCCTGTTCAATATAGTTTTGGAAGTCCTAGCTAGAGCAATCAAAGAAGAGAAGGCAATCAGGGGTATCAAAAAAGGAAAAGAGGAAGTCAAGCTATCTCTCTTTGCAGACGACATGATTGTATACCCTGAAAACTCAAGAGAACCAGTCAAAAACCTCCTTGCACTGATAAAGGATTTTGACAAAGTCTCAGGGTATAAAATAAATGTGCAAAAGACAGTTGTATTTCTATACACCAACAACAAACAAACAGAAAACCAAATATAAAGCGCAATTCCATTCACCATCACCACACACACACACACACACACACACACACACACACACACACAATTAAATACCTTGGCATCTTCCTAACCAGAGATGTGAAAGACCTTTACAACAAAAACTACAAACACTGCTCAAAGAAATCAAAGATGACACAAACTAGTGGAAAAATATTCCATGCTCATGGATTGGAAGAATCAACATCGTTAAGATGTCCATTCTACCTAAGGCAATCTACAAACTTAAAGCAATACGCATCAAGTTATGAGCAACATTCTTCTCAGAACTAGAAACAACAATATATGAATTCATATGGAAGCACAAACGACCAAGAATAGGCATAACAATCCTCAGCAAAAAACACAAAGCAGGAGGTACCACACTCCCAGACTTTAAACTTTATTATAAAGCTACAATAATCAAAAAAGGCTGGTATTGGTACATGAACAGGTATATAGGCCAATGGAATAGAATTGAGAGTCCAGAAGTAAAACCTCAATTGCTCAACCAAAACATCCTTGACAAAACCTCCACCACCCACTACTGGGGAGAGGAGAACCTATTCATAAATGGCTCTGGGAAAACTGGCTGACCACATGCAGAAGATTGAAACAGGACCCCTACCTATCCCCATACACAAAAATTAACTCTAAATGGATCAGAGACCTAATTGTTAAACCTCAAACTATAAGAACCTTAGAAAATGCAGGAGACACTCTTATAGAAGTTGGAACTGGCAACCAATTCATGATTAAAACCCGAAGTGCCCAGGTCATAAGAGATAAGATAGACAAGTGGGACCTCATTAAACTGACAAGTTTCTGCAAAGCCAAAGAAACCATCAAGAGAGCGAAGAGATAGCCCACAGACTGGAAAAAAACATTTTCCAACTCGATGTCTGACAAAGGCCTAACATAAAGGATCTACAAGGAACTCAAATGTGCTGAAAAGAAAAAAGCAAACAGCCCCATTACAAAGTGGGCAAAATATATGAATAGACACTTCTTAAAAGAAAACATATGAACAGCCAACTGAGATATGAAAAAATGTTCAGCTTCGACAGTCATCAAGGAAATGCAAATTAAAACTACACTGAGATACCACCTAACGCCAATCAGAATGGCCATCATCAACAACTCAAAAAATAACAGATGCTGGAGAGGATGTGGCAAAAAGGGAACACTTCTACACTGTTGGTGGGAGTGTAAACTAATACAGCGTCTGTGGAAAACAGTGTGGTGATTCCTAAAAGTTCTAAAAATCAACTTTCCATATGACCCTGCAATCCCTCTACTGGGAATATGCCCAGAAGCACTCAGATCACTCTATAAAAAACAAACCTGCACATTTATGTTTATTGCAGCTTTGCTCACAATAGCAAGAACATGGAACGAACAGTGCTGCCCATCCATCAAAAGAGGACTGAATAAAAAAAGTGGTACATATACACAATGGAATATTATGCAGCCATAAAGAAGAACAAAATCATGAGCGTCGCAGCAACCTGGATGGAATTAGAGTTTATAATACTGAGTGATCTTTCACAGAAACAAAGATCTCAGTATCACATGCTCTCACTCATAAGTGAACCTTGAACAACTACCATACTATTATAACAAAAGAATGGACAGCAGTGGGAAACTGCAGGAGGGAGTGGGGCCGGGGAAGTGGAATTGACGGTAGTCAATATCTGCCTGGGGAGGGGGGCACATGTCATCAACAAGGGTACCTGCACAATGAATATTTGTATACCTAACCCTAAATTGTACCCCACAATTAAAAAAATAATAAAATAAAATAAAATATACAAAAAAAGAATAAATAGTTGCAATGCACTTTGAGTTTTAGTATACCTCATTTACTTGAATCATCTTTGTAATAAAAGTCAAAGTGAGTGTTCTTTCTTTCTCACCCTGTCAAGTGTGTTGACACACATGTGTTCACACATGCACATAGGCATGATAGACACAGGCAGAGACACATGCAAAGACACACACCCACACACACAAATCTGATGCTTTCAAGAAAATCAGTTACTGTGAGGATAATGCTTATAATCCCTATAACATAATTCTTTTTCTATCAAAATACAAAAATGTTTAATATGCAAAGTTTAAAGTCAGTGACAGAATAACTTTAGAAAGATATTATAAAATGATACACAAGGAAACTAAATCATAAATGATAAACAGAAAATTAATTGTCATTTGGCTGTTTCTAAATTGATGACTGACTTTTCATAGGAAAATGTACTTTTAAAATGCTTAAAAAACATAGCAGTTTAAGCATAAGGGTTATAGTAAAACTTTAAAAAATAAGAACTGTTTGAGAATGATATGTTAATGAAGGTTGCAGTTTTGATTTGTTGCTGTTTTTTAGTTGTTTGTTTGCTTTGTTTTGTCCTGATTACACAAACCTTAAAAATAAAACTTTTTGTTTCAATCTCAGATGTTGAAGACCTTTTGAAATCATATAGTCTATGCCTCTTTCTTGGTAAGCCATAAAAGCATAAAATAATCAGGTCATAAATATACATTTTGTAGAGCCTGGAAATTATTGTTTTATATATTATTTATCATAGTAGAATAGTGTGGATAGAGAAAATATACTTCATAGAATTCTATCTAGCACCTAAAAACATGTTTCTAAAACAAATTCTGGATAAGATCTGACTGCCTTTATAATTTTTTCCTTTCCTTTCCACAAACAAAAGAGAAGATAGATGGGAGATTACAAATTCTAATACCTAAAGAATGTAATTTAACCTTCTGGGCTTTGCACATTTATTATCACCTGATTATTATGTAATAGGAGAAAAGAAATAAACAAAAACAGTTTTTCCACAACAGTTTTCAGAAATTTATACCATAATACAGGAACACTGCGGATACTATTAAAGTTAAAGTTGTTATGTCGCCGGGCTCGGTGGCTCAGTCTGTAATCCCACGCCTTTGGGAGGCTGAAGTGAGTGGATTACCTGAGCCCGCGGGTTCTAGACCCGCCTGGGCAGCAAGACCTCATCTCTACAATATATCAAAAAATCAGCCGAGCATGGTAGCGCGTGCCTGTAGTTCCAGCTACTTGGAAGGCTGAGGTGGAAGGATCGCCGGAGCCCAGCAGGTGGAGGCTGCACTCCAGTCTGTGCGACAGAGTGAGACTTCAACTCAAAATTTAAAAAAAAAAAAATAGAAGTCATTGGATAAGAAATTGATATCAAAGCCAAACTTTTAAAGAATAAGTATGTTCTTAAAGTTTGTTTTGCCAGTGAACAAAGCTCATCATCCATTTGACATGCGGGATGGTACTGATACTTGTTTGTAAAAGAATGAAATGCACAACACTATACTTTTAGATTTTATATACTGTGTTGTTTGAATAGTGAATCAAGGTCACTTATTTTGAAACTTAGATTTGTGGACAGTTTTCCTTAAAGTGGGAATGTATTTTACATTTCAAATTAAGAGGTAGATTCACAATTTCTAATCTAACATCCTTTCGCTAGTATTTCATAGTACTTAATTTTTTAAATTTTTCTATTTTCTATTAATAATGACAATTTAGAAATAATGTAATTTTGATTCTGAGTTCACAGCAGTTATAAAATGTTATAGATTATAAAGGTTTGGTTAAATTGGTGATATGGTAGTCATTTCAATATATTTTAAAAAACCATTTATACAGTGAAATCAATTTATTAAGTGCCTACACTACAATCTATGCAAGTATGTTAATATTTGACAGCCTAATAACAGATAGTAGCACAATAGTGGAGTGCTTACTATGTGCAAAGCATTGATATAAGTACTTGACATTATTTTCTTCCACTTTAGAGATGAGAGATCTGAAGTAAAATGAAATTACATCACTTACCTCAAGTCATTTGGCAAGTAAGTGATGAAAAGCAAATATTTTAACTCTAGAGCTAACAAGTTTAACCATCATGTTGTACTGCCTGTGATAGCAATTCACTGGAATTAAGGAAAGCGATATTAAAATGCTTGAGTCAAGTTTTTCAGCAGACATAAAGGATATTGGATCTGACCAAGGTTTTGAAAATAGCAAACAGCTCACCCTTGAACAAGTCATATCACTGAGTCTCAATTTCATCATCTAGAAAATGAAGATCTGAATAAGGTAGTATCTAAATTTCCTTTGCTTTTGTAATGTTATGCTTTTATGACTTTATCTAGAATTTTAAAAAGTAGAAATCAATGCATTAACTGCCTACTGTGTAGAGAATACCAAAAAAAACACCACTGATCTTTAAATTCATTTTAATTGATGGTTTGAAAATGATCATTCAGCAAACTAGTAAACACAATTTTTGAAAGTTGTTTTTTTCCACTTTGAAATGGTAGTCAATATCTGTCTGGGGTTGGGGGACACCCCTTATCAACAAGGGTGCCTGAACAATGCATATTTGTATACCTAACCCTTAACTGTACCCCACAATTGTAAAATTAAAAAAATATTTAAAAAAGAAAACAATTATTTCCCATTTATTTAGGTTACTCATACTGATGCTTCAAAACTTCTATCAACCTTTACCTCATTTTGAAAACTTTTCTTTTTCTTCAGGAAACATTCTTTTTAATTGCCATATTATACACGAAGATAGATGACCTTCATTTTAATCATATCCTTGTTTTTGCACTCTTCTTTCTGCTTGAAGTTTTATATATATATATATATATATATATATATATATATATATATATACATACATTTTTTTTTTTGCAGCCTTGCTTCTTCTACTCATCTTTTGATAGGTTAGGCATTATCTTTTCAATATCTCTTTATTGGGCTAATCTCCTCCCCAGGCTGGTTGAATCTCCCTCTTTTTACCTTGCTGTACACATCTTTTTCAGAATGTTCAGCAGATTGTATTCAAATTACTATATACTTGGCTTCCTCAGTTGTCATGTGATCATAAGACAAGAGTCATGTTTTATTCATCCTTATATTCCCAAATCTAGAGACATTGCCTGGCACTGAATAAGTAATCAATATTTATTTGATAAACTGAATTTAAATGGTGATTCATGGATGACATAGCCTCAGGGTAGTTCTTTATTTCATCTCAAAGACAGAGCAGTCACATCTCGCTTGTTTTTACCTTATAGAAAATTATGAGAATTAGTAAGACAAAATACCAGCTGGTGATCTTAAGACTGGATGATATACAAAGAAAGCTAGCTACCATTATACCTCATAAACATCTGAGTAGTAATAATATTTCTAACAGTGAGTTATATTTTATGAAGATGTATATATTTTTATGATACAAAAACTAAAAGGGGTATAGGGACCCTATAAAGTGAATCTCTTATGTAAGTTAACTTTTAAAAATAAAATAATATAAATATTTATTCAAATAGAATTGAACATAGCATTCCTGGCTGTTAAACTTTTCCCATTGGTGTTCTCAGAAGCTATCATCGGGGGCTTAAATATACCAAAAAGGCTGCTGAAGAATTAATGAGGAACATGGGTATAACTTACTACCAATCTCTTAAGTGAAGACTTACATAAGAATGAAAATCTAGACATGAAACATTTCATTGAAATCTTTAGTTTCCTTAAATATATAGTAACCCATGTTTAAATAGGGCACTAGACCAATTTCTTGGCTGCTGTGAAATGTAACTCTTCTTTCCCTTGCTTCCTCACTTCCTCCCTTCCCTCATTCAACAAACACACACACTTTAATAGACCGTAAAGGAAGGATTGAGATGCAGGGATTCATACTATAAAATCTCTAAATCTTTTTGAACATGATGAAACTTATAGAGAGACTCAAACATATAGTTCGCTCTAACTAAGGCTAACTGGTTCCACAAAATTAATAATTTTATCATTACTATACACACAGCTTTATTTACTTACACAATGACAATCCAGAATTAATAAGATATTTGTCTTCTTCAAAATGTTAGTCCAGTTGGTATCAATATAAGCATTTTGTATCAATTCATTTGGAGTTATATTTTGTGGTAAATAATTATGTATTAAAGTTTTTACTTTAGAAATGTGTTTTAATGAAAAACATCCGATTACTAGAGATTACAAGGGGAAAGCAAGAAAACTTTTAAGCTTTCTTTCAGGTCTATAAGTTTCATGTATTTTGATTTAGGGACTGATATCGTATCAGTAAATGACATATTTGATTATATCATTCTTCTGATATAGACAATGCTACTTAACGCAACACAACATTCCAAAGAACTGTCAGACTAAGTATTTCCAAAGTGATTAATTAGCAACATGAGAATTAAAGGATATCATGATGGATTGGACAAAAAACTGTTGAGTATGACCCCACGATATAAGCAAATGTGGACGTGGTGTGCTATGAGAATAGTACTAGAATTGTGCACACTTTTGACGAATATCATTTTAGAATGTTAATTACGCTCATTATTTCAGCATCAGAGCATGGTAGAATTTCTATTAGATAAAGTAGAATATTCATTTTGCAATCCAAATTACCATTTGAGGTATATCAGCGACATCAATAATTGTTACCTTAGGCTACTGCAACAGCAAAGAGAAAAAAATCTGTTTGTGTTCATTTTATAATGGAAAATATAGAGTCCTTGGAATTGAGATGACACACTTGAGCACATTTAGTGTTCAGCAAATAATTTTTGAATGTCACTGGTCCTAGATAGTTTTTAAAAAGCTACTTCCCCTTACTTTGAAAGATGTGTTATGCTGCATTTCATTACTTTTCTCCTTAGCTCGTTCTTCTTTTGTTTTAAAATAAGTGATGAGGCTTTTGGTGAAGATTAAGCACTAGCAGGCAGTAATGCAATGGCCCAAACACAGTTTTAATTGGAACCTCAAATCCTGTGGAAAAATAAGAAATTAAATCATTAATAAAATGCATTTCCCAGAAGACACTATGTTGATATATGCTATGTTAAGAAGCCACCATTATTTTTTCCTATAAGATTCCTATAGACATAACTGGGAAATGTAAAATTCACTAACCATGCTATATTAAGGTTATGCAAATGAAATTCAGGTCCTTCCAAAGTTTCAACTATGAAGGAATTAAAAAAAGAAACCCATAGCAAGTTTCCTTTTTCAGAAAATTAACACTGTTATGTCAGCATTAATTCTCCTGTTTCTTTACAGTGTTACAGTACATCCATTGCTTAACGCAATCCTGAAAGGACTACAGAGGTATTTCAATATTACCCAAATAACACTAAGGAACCATGTTAAACAGTCCAAGCTGTCACATAGCTGAAAGTTTAGAACGAAATGTCATTTCTCTAGAAACTTACAAAAACTGTGATTATAAATGCTATTAAAGAAAACCATTAAAACAACCTTTTAGTGAGTCATAGGTCCTACCAGGCATGTGACTAAAGAACATTTTAAAACAAGGCAGAAGATACATTGGAGGGTGAGTAATAGATTTATGATCTTATCCAAAAGACCACTTCATTATGCATTTGGACAACTAGCAATCATTAAGCAACTCTGGGCCAAATATTGCTTAAAAGCAATATAAAAATAGTGATTAGAAGAGCTGAAGTCTAGTCTTGGAGACCAACTGCAAATCTAACTACAGATCAATCGATACACATTGGGAGTAATGATGCTAAAGTAATGATTAACCATTCAAGTGACATATTGCTATACTTTATAATTCCTTTATAATTGCAATTTTATATATACTAAGGTGAATTTGTGAATATTAGATACAAACTATATTTCATATCTCGTTCTATAAAGACCTGCCACTTTTCTGAGGGAAGGCCCCCCCAAAAAACTGGACTTATCTTTTGGAGGGTGAGCTCCTTGTTGTATAGGCTTCTTCTAGATAAGTGTTGCAGGAACCCATCAGCATCAGTGTACCAGCTAGCATTGTTGTGCAAGGCTGCATTCAGGTTCAGTGAATTTTGTTTTGAGGATTCTTTCAATGCCTTTGCCCATTTCATAATGGGTGATTTACACAAACAACCTGCCCACACAGTGCTAAGTGTTCAGCAGTTTTTGACCAAAAGTGGCATAATCCCCATGCCCCACCCTCCCTATTCATTCAATCTCGCCCCAAGTGACTTTTCTGTGTGCTTCCCCATGAAAAAGTCCTCAAAGGGACACTTTTTGGTGATGTGGAGGAGCTGAAACAAAAAACAGCAGAAGCACTAAAAGGCATCAACATTGACAAATTCAAAAACTGTCTTCAGCAGTGGAAACGGAGCTAGACAGGTGTATTGCATCAAACGAAGAGTATTTTGAAGATGATTGAATATTAAACATGTAAGAATTAATACACATTTTTAAAATAAATAAATTTTGTTTTTTGGAATCTTTCTCATATGTGTCACTTTTTACTATTGATAGTGAACACAAATAATGAAAAATGATATACAGTATAAACACCTAAATTTTTCTTTATTTCACTTTGCCTCACTAATTTCAAGCAGCTTATTTTTTTGGTAAGCATTTAAGCAGATCTAAAGTCTATACTAATGACATTTAAAAGGTTACACGTTTCTCAAGTGTGTTATTAATTATAATTTTCTGTTATATTGCAATTATTTTATCATATATTGATAAGTAGATGTAATTCAAAGATTTAAAACATGATTGCAATTCTCCTTTGCTTGTATCTGCTATCTCTAACATATTACAGTATCTTTAATATTCCAACATTACTTCACATTTGATAAGCACATTCATAACCATTCTTTCAACTAATAGCTATTGATCACTACAAATATTCTATTAAGTCATGTAAAATAAAATAAAAATAGAAGAGAGAATCACACATGAATTCTCTTTTCAAGGCACTTACAGCTAAGCAAGAAAAATGACGATTTATTACTAAAAGAGAAGATAGAATAGGGTATCATAAGAAAGATAGCAAAAAACTTATAATAGTTTAGAAGGAAAAAGTTTGTTTCAATTGTGAGGATCAATGAAGATCCTTTGGAAGGTGTGGCATTTTTACAGATCTTAAAAGATTTGGGAATTTAAAGATCAAACAATGCATTTGACAGAGAAAAAAACTACATGGGAAAAAGTGCAGGAAAAAGGGGAAAGTTCAGGGCAGATTTGGAAACTAGTGGGCAGCTTTATTTAGCTGAATTATGTGATACTTGTAGTGTGATAGTTGAGGTAATGCCTCAAGGATAGATAATTATCAGACAATAGAGACCCTTAGAAACAAGCTAAAAATAGAGCATGTTTACCTGGGAATAAGACTCACTGAAGATTTTCTAGTAGTGGAGCGATGTGATGGGATTTTGCTGTAGGAAGATTAATCTTTCAGAAACATGAGTAATGGTTTTGAGAGTTTGAAATAGACGTGGAGAAAAGGGTGTAGAGGCAGCTACATATCTATTGTGATGGTCCATATGAAAGATATTAAGAACCTGAATTAGAGCAGAAGCAACAAAATGAAAAAGATGGGAAATATATGAAAAATGCTTTATGTAGGCACAATACACTGATAACATTCTTTAAAATGCTGAACCTGGGAAACTGGGAGTATGATGATACCATTAACAGTGATGAAAAACATAAGCATAAACTAGTTTTGCTAAAGAAGAAGATACAAGGCAAATTTAAATTTGTGACACTGACAGAAGATTGCTCCCCAGGCATATGGAAAGGTGTAACTGGTGTCCTGAGGATTCTAGACTACATAAACTGATGTGAGAAGCACTTGCATCCATTCACTCAATCAACACTTAATGAGAACTTAATATATACCAGGTATTAAAGGTATAAATGTAAATACTACACAGTTACCACCCCAAAGAGCTAATTTTCTAGTAGGAGAGAGATCAATAAAAATTATAATTAAATATGAAAAGTTTAATCATCGAAGTTAATATTAATGTAATCAGACATATGGGGCATCTGATACATTTTGACAATCAGAGAACAAGTCTGAAAAAAAGTGGCATCTGATCTGTGCTTTAAAGGATGAAGAAATATTTGCCAAGTGAAGGGGAAATATTTGAAGTGGAAGGAATAAGGAGAGAAAAGACGTGAAGACAATAAACAGTGTGAAAATCTTACTAGTATTTGCTGGAAGAACTAGAAAAATGTGGGAGGCAATAGCACAAATATAGTTTAGGACTAGTAAGTTCACATTCCTGAATATCAAAATAAGACACTTAGATTTATTTAAGAGCCAATGAAAAAGAACTTAAAACTTTTGCGTTCAGGGGCTATTTGATTACATCTATGGTTAAAAATAATAATTTAGTAGAGGAGTAAATGATTAATTAGAATGTGAAAGTATGTAGAAAAAGAGAACAGTTAGGAAGCTCCTTCAAAATTCCAAATGAAAATGATGAGGTCCTTAAACTAAGGTACTGATGTGAGTAATGAAAATAGGGGAGAACATCTTTGGCCATATATCAAGCATAAACAAATTCCATAAGTTTGAAATCTTGCCATGCACATTCTCAGACCACAGTGGAATAAAAATAGATATCAACACCAACAAAGTTTCCCCAAAGCCCAAAAAGACATGGACACTAAACAGCATGATGTTGAGCAATTACGGGCCAACACTGAAATTAAACCAGAAATTAAAAGATTCCTGGAAACAAATGAAAATGAAGAAACATCTTACCAAAACCTCTGGGATGCCATTAAATCAATTCTAAGAGGGGAATTTATATCTCTACAAGCACACCTCAAGAAAACAGAAAGATCACAAGTGGAGAGCCTAACAAATCACCTAAAGGAACTGAAAACAGAAGACCACTAGAACCCCAATTTTGGCAGAAGAATCCAAATCACCAAAATAAGAACCCAAAAGTCAACCACAGAAGACAAAAATATCATAGAAAGCATCAACAAAACAAAAAACTGTTTCTTTGCAAGAATTAACAAGATTGATGGATCCTTAGACAGAACGACCAAGAAAATGAGAGAAAAAGCCCAAATAAACACAATTAGAAACACAAAAGATCAAATCACAATTGACCTCAAAGAAATAGAAAAGATTATTAGAGATCACTATGTACACCTATACGGAAACAAACTTGATAACCTAAATGAAATGGAGAAATTTGTGGCATTACACAACTTCCCCGGGAAGAAACAAGAAGACATTGAGACACTAAATAGACAAATAACGACCCAGGATATTGACTCTATCATGTGAAAACTACCTACAAGTAAAAGCCCTGGACTGGATGACTTTCCAGCAGAATTCCATAAAATGTAAAAGGAGGAACTGATACCAATCCTATTGAAAGTATTCTAAACCGGGCTCGGTGGCTCAGCCTGTAATCCCGTGCTTTGGGAGGCTGAGGTGAGTGGATTGCCTGAGTCCGCAGGTTCAAGACCCACCTGGGCAACTTGGCGAGACCTCATCTCTACAATAAACCAAAAAATCAGCCGGGTGTGGTAGAGTGTGCCTGTAATTCCGGCTACTAGAAAGGCTGGGGTGGAAGGATCGCCGGAGCCCAGCAGGTCAAGGCTGCAGTGGCTGGGAGTGGCCACTGCACTCTAGTCTGGGCGACAGAGTGAGACTCCAACTCAAAAAAAAAAAAAAAAAAAGTATTCCAGGCAATTGAGAAAGATGGAATTCACGAAGGTAACATCACACTAATACCCAAGTCAGATAAAGATCCAACAACAACAAAAAATAACCAGAGGCCAATATCCATTATGAACATAGGTGCAAAAATCCTGAAGAAGATTCTAGAAAATCGGATCCAAAAACACATCTCAAAAATCATCCACCATGACCAAGTAGGCTTCATTCCCAGGATGCATGACTGATTCAACATGCACAAGACCATAAATGCAATTAAATACAACACAGATGTAAAACCAAAAATCACGATTGTGTCATTAGATGCAAAAAATTCTTTTGATAAAATCCAGCATCCCTTCTTGATAAAAACCTCAAACATCTAGATATAGAAGGAACATACATCAAAATAGTATGTGCCATTTATGATAAACCCACAGCTAGCATATTGCTAAATGGACAGAAACTGGAAGCATTTCTGCTGAAACCTGGAACAAGAAAAGGCTTCCCACTCCCACCCCTCTTGTTCAACATTGTTGTTGAAGTCCTAGCTTGGACAATTAGAGAAGAGAAGGAAATCAGGGGTTTCCAAATAGGAAAAGAGGAAGACAACTCATTCCTCTTTGCTGATGATATGAACCTATACCTTGAAAATTCAAGATAATCTTTCAAAAACCTGCTTGCACTGATAAAGGATTGGGCAAAGTCTCAGGGTACAAAATAAATGTTCAAAAAACAGTTGCATTCCTATACACCAACAACAAGCAGGCAGAGACCCATAGTAAAAGCACAATCCCATTCACAGTATCCACAAAAAAATGAAATACCTCGGCATCTTCTTAACCAGAGAATTGAAAGACCTTTACAATGAGGACTACAAAACACTGCTCAAAGAAATACAAGAAGACACAAACAAATGGAAAAATATTCCATGCTTATGAATAGGAAGAATCAACATTGTTAAAATGTCCATCCTATCAAAGGCAATCTACAGATTTAATGCAATACCCATTAAGTTACCAACATCATTCTTCTCAGACCTGGAAATGACGGTGCAGAAATTCATATGCAAACTTAAATGACCACAAATAGCCGAAACAATCATTAGCAAAAGAAAAAAAGCAGGAAGTATCATACTTCCAGACTTCAAACGTTACTATAAGGCTACAGTAATCAAAACAGCCTGGTATTGGTACAAGAACAGGTATATAGAACAATGGAGCAGGATAGAGATTCCGGAAGTAAAGTCTCAATTCCTCAACCAACTCATCTTTGACAAAGCCTCCAACAACAACCACTAGGGAGAGGAGAACCTATTCAGTAAATGGTGCTGGGAAAACTGGCTGATCACATACAGAAGATTGAAACAGTACCCCCAACTATCACCACACACAAAAATTAACTCTAAATGGATCAAAAACCTAAACATAAAACCTCAAACTATAAGAATCTTAGAAAATGCAGGAGACACCCTTATGGAAACTGGAACAGGCAACCAATTCCTATTCAGAACCCTAAAGGCCCATACCTGAAGAGATAAGATAGACAAGTGGGACCTCATCAAACGAATTAGTTTCTGCAAAGAAAAAGAAACCATCAAGAGAGCAGGGAGACAGCCCACAGAATGGGAAAAAATACTTGCCAACTCTATATCTGACAAAGGTCTAACATCTAGGATCTACAAGGAACTCAAACGTGCTGAAAGGAAAAAACAAACAAACAAACAATCAGCACCATTAAAAAGTGGGTAAAATACATGAATAGATACTTCTCAAAAAAAAGATATACAGGTAGCCAACAGATACATGAAAAAGTGCCCAGCCTCACTTACCTTCAGAGTAATGCAAATCAAAACTGTATTGAGATACCACCTAATCCTAATAAGAATGGCCATCATTAATAAAACAAACAACAATAGGTGCTGGCCAAGATGTGGAGAAAAATGAATGTTTCTCCACTGCTAGTGGGAATGCAAACTAGTAGTGCAACCTCTTTGGAAGACAGTATGGCGATTTTTAAAAGAACTAGAAATTAACCTTCCATATAACCCTGCAATTTCCCTATTGGGAATATACCTGGAGGAATTCAAATCATCCTACAAAAAAGATATCTGCATACGTATGTTTGTTGCAGCTCTATTCACAATAACAAAAACATGGAACCAAGCATGTTGCCCATCGAACATGGACTGATAAATAAAAATGTGGTACATATACACAATGGAATATTATGCAGCCATAAAGAAGGACAGGCGTATGGACTTTGTAGCAACTTGGATGGAATAGGAGTTGATCATACTTGGTGATCTATCACAGAAACAAAGAACTGAGTTCCATATGTTCTCATTCATAAACATAAATGGATCTTGAACAATTGTAATGCGATGAGAAGGGGATTAGCAGTGGTAGGAAGCTCTCAGGGAAGGGGGTGTGGGATTGGCAGCTGGGGGAAACTGCTAGGGGAGGGATGGGCATACCTCATTAACAAGGGTACCTGCATAATTGATGTTTGTATACCTAACCCTGAATTGTGACCCACATCTTTATACTAAAAAAGAAAAAAATAATAGTGATAAAGATGATAAGCATTAAAAAAAAGAAAACAGGGGACATGTGAAAATTATATTATTGAAAAAGGATTGACTACAGTTGATTGCTTTGATGTGGTAGGAAACATGATCATACAGTTTATAACTACCTTCTCAAATAATGTTGAATTTACTTGTCTCTATACATCTTTAGTGAAGGTTATGCAACATATCAGAATATCAGTTGTCATCGACCTCTCTTACTAAACAAATAGTCTATTAGACCAGAAAATGTTTTCCTCTCCATGGGTTTTGTCCACATCTATATATCTGTGTAAAATAATAATTCACGAAGAAATATTCATAAATATGAACGTTTATTTTCTTTTCTTATTTCTCCTTTTGATTTACTGTCATTTACAGAACTGAGAGTGTCGGCTTTAAACAAGTAATTCCTCTGTAGTTCCACAGACTGAGTCCAAGTGGAATTCAGTTTTAATTTTACTTCTTTTAACTAAGAATCATAATTACTTGACCTATATGTTAGCAAATGTGATTATTATATATAATCTATAGTTTCTGCTTATGTTTATGTGTACTTCTTTTGAAACCATTAAAAATAGTAAAATAGTATATATAATCTCTCAATCTCTCCCTCTCATTATATATATGAGTAATACACTATCACAATAGCACACAATTGATTCATATTTATTCAGAATCATTAATTAAGACATTTTACCCAGGTGAATTTTTTTCATGTTTTCTTTCTTAAGAAAATTAATTGGCACATAATTATTATACATATCTATGGGATACAGTGTGATATTTCAGTACGTGTACACATTGGGTAATGATCAAATAAGTTTAATTAGCATATTCATCATCTGAAACATTAATTACTTGTTTTGAGAATATTTTAAATCTTATTTTCTAGCTATTTTGAAATATAAATTATTGTTAACTATATTTACCCTACTGTGCAATGAACACTGGAATATATTCCTTCTATCTAACTATAATATAGTACCCATTGAGCAATCTTTCCTCTGTTCCCCACCATTCTCAACTTTTGGCAAACACTATTTTACTCTCTACTTCCATTGGATCAACTTTCTTACATTCCACATATGAGTGTGATCATGTGATATTTGTCTTTCTGTTTTATTTCACTTAACATGATGTCCTTCAGGTTTATCCATGTTGCCATGAATGACAGGATCTTGTTATTTTTTTAAATGACTGAAGAGTATTCTATTTTGCATATATACCACATTTTTAATCCATTAATTTGTTGATAGACGCTTAGGTTGATTCCATATCTTGGCTATTGTGAATTATATTACAATGTAATCAGAATAGTTATTATCAAAATACCAAAAATAACAAATAACAAATATGTGGAGAAAGAGGAACTCATACATTGCTGATAGGATGTTAATTAGTATAGCCATCATGGTCAGCAAAATGGAATTTCTTGAAAAATTAAAAAATGGAAATAACATATGATCCAGCATTCCCATTATTGGATATATATCCAAAGGAAATTAAATAATCATTACATCAAAAATATACTCAGCTAAATTTTATCATGGCTGAAGCACCCTTTCAGTTTTGACTTATTTATTTTAACCATTTGGGACAGGAGTCTCTTTAAACTCTATTTTATGCTCTTAGGCTTGCTTTACAGAGGAAATAATGCACATGATTCAGTGCTTTCCTAATGGCTTCAAACACTCTGTTTTAGCATCAAATTTTGTAGTGTTTAAAAGAGCTGGCTGGGTTTGGTGGCTCAAGTCTGTAATCTCAGCACTTTGAGAGGCCGAAGTGAGAGGATTGCCTGAGCCCACGGGTTGGAGAACAGCCTGGGCAACTTGATGTGCCCTCATCTCTACAATAAATCAAAAAAATTAGCCGGGCATGATAGTGCACACCTGTAGTTCTGGCTACTTGGTAGGCTGAGGCAGAAGGACTGCCTGAGCCCAGAAGTTGGATGCTGGGGTGGCCATGAGCGTGCTACTGCACTCCAGCCTGGGCAACAGAGTGATACTCCAACTTGCAAAAAAAAAAAAAAAAAAGAGCTAAAGGAGCTATCGAAAAATGTAGGTGTTTTTTGGAGTTGACCTCATTAAACTGACTAGAGTTTTGAAGCAATTTATTTGATATAGTCTTGTTTTGTTTTGTTTTTAGTCTCTTTCCCAATCAAGTTTTTAACTATTACTTATTGCTCAATTGGTTTGGTTGGCTTGGATAGTCTCTTCATTTCCTCCAAATTTGGTGTTTGTAGTCTACTGGTGACTGAAGAGTACCATACAAAATGCATTTAAATTTTGTCTAAATTAAAATTGAGTTTGATCTAAGTAAGGGTCAAAAAGACTCACTTATATGTAAAGCAAAAGAATCATAGACCTTAGGTGCTGGCTTATGTAGATTAGTGGACTCACATCTAAAGTACTGGGTTCAAAATGAAACTTCAGTGCTTCTGTGGTGTTCTCGAGCTAATGCTTCTGCTTTTATATTCTAACCCTGTTATTGGTATAATGATAAAAATGTTAAGCCTGGGACTGAGAGATCTAGTATAGAGATCCTCATTGCATTAAGAGCCAACTGATTTTTTTCACTATATAGAGTCACAAGCTTTGAGAAACCTTTAAAATAACTGAGAAATGTATAAAATAATTATGAAGGCAAAACAGACACACATGCACATGTGTACATTCACAAATATTTTCTAGTTTACTAATAAAATAATTATAAGGGTACAGATATTAGATATAAAAGAATTGGGCCTTAAGAGACATACATTTTTCTCTAGACCTTGCCTGCCATCTGTAGCTCTCAATGTTCCAAAATATAAATAAGAGGGTTAGGCTGGATGAGCTCTATGACTGCTTCTGGCTCTAACATTCGGGAGTCTGTGGTTGTAAAGAGCGGTACAGAAATATCCAATCTTAGCCTAAAACACATTTTGATTTATACGAAATGATGCTTTGATTTGAATTTTGCTAATTTGAAATTGAGTAACTAAAACCTAAGAGGAAAAATGATCTTTCAGAAACTGGCATGAGAATAGATCAGCGTGACTTAATTAACCTATCAAATAAACTTGTACATTAACTTAATTTCTTTTGAATGTCAAAGGTACTAACAGCTAGACTGCTTGTGGGAACTATTTGAGTCAAGTCAGTGAAGACTTGGTTCAGTCTGATAGTAAAAATATCTGCATGGTCTGCAAAATTAAGATATTTCGTCTAATGTCTCATCTGCATTATTCAAGTGATTGGGGGATAAGACAATTCTAATTCTCTAAACTAATAAATCATGTATTGAAGAAAATGGTAGGGGAAACAAGCACTAGAAAGAATTTTAGAGGTCTTTGCATTTTTTATTATTCCTTGGACTTAGAAATTATCAAAAATAACTTAAAAATATTTGAACAAATGTTTTTGAAAATATATTCAGTATCTTTTCCCTGGGCATTACTAAAATTATAATTAAGTTAATGTATCATTAATTTAGTCTCAAGTAATTGCAAAATAATTACAAATAGTGTTTGATATTTATTGAGTAGTTACTATGTATTGGCTATTGTCCTAAATGTCTCAAATTCATTTAATTATTCTAATGACCCAATATGATAGGTGCAACTATTCTGATTTCAAGAGTAAGGCAATGGAGAAACAACAAGGTGAATAAATTGCCAAAGATCAAATAGCTAGTAAGTGAAAAAGGCAACACTTTATTTCTTCAGTCTTTTTTATGGAGAAAGCTGACACTCTTAATTACCACTCTACACTGTGTTTGTTAGATCAACAAAAATTTACCATTTTCCATTGTCCTTAGATAATGAATATTCTGCTAGAGTAAGTTAAAACAAAAGTGTAAATAAAGAGAAAAAAGAATATTAACCTCACTTAAAAGTAATTTGTCTTTGATATATCACTTATTTGCAAGTCAACAATTAAATCAATCATAACTGATTCTTATATGTTTCTTGAACTTAGATTTTGTAGAATTTATGCATAATAAAGGATCCTAGTATGCATTATCCTTTACCCAAAAGAAGTCCATTTAATTATTGAGAATATTTTTTCCTTCAAGTTTATTAAGGTAAAGTTACATAAATAAATTCATCCATTTTAATTATGCAGCTAGAGTTTTAACATATTTAATTACTGACAAAATTTTAACTCCAAAATATGATACTGTCAGGACCCTTCCTACTAATAAATAAAATGCGTTTCTATTATTTGTGTCAATAGAAACTATTAATTGCGTAATAACCATCAATAATTTTAAGCATCTCTAGTCTCCACAAGAGATAACTTTGTTCAAATTTTATGGTGCCCTTCTATGAAAAGAGTATATGCAATATGCTTCCAGAAGATAAGAGGACCACTAATGTATCCCAGGAGCCTCAAACAATGACTGGCACATAATAGACTTTCAATAAGCGATTCTTGGATTAATGAATGGAATGAGGTTGTGATAATTAAAGTGAATGTGAAAAAACAGTGTATAAACAAATGTAAACACATTACCACAGAGGCGTATATGGGAACGAAGCCCAGTGACTAGACATTCATGACAGACTTCCTCTAAAAGTTATCTGTAGAGGCATCTAAATTGGAAAGGAGGAAGTAAAATTATCTCTGTTTGCAGAGGATAAGATTTTATGAGTAGAAAACTGTAAAGATTCCACAATTTACAAAAACTGTTTAAACTAATAAAAATTCAACAAAGCAGGATATAAAAACAACAGTCAAAAATCATTTCCATTTCTGTACACTAACAATGAGAAATATAAATACAAAGTGAAAAGGCAATTCTATCTACCATACTGTCAAATAAAAAAATAAATAAAATGCTTAGGAAAAAATTTAACCAAAGAAGGAAAAACTTGTAAACTGAAAGCTATAAAACATTTTCAACATTTTTTAAAGACACAAATAAAAGACATGTATTCATGGATTGCAAGACTTAATATTGTTAAGAAGTCAATAGCACCCAAAGCTATTTGCATATTTAATGCAATCCCCATGAAAATTCCAATGACTTTATTTTACAGAAATAAAAAAAATCTATTGTAAAATTTAAACAGATTCTCACAGGATCCCAAATAACCCAAACAATCTTCAAAAAGAACAAAGTTGGAGGTTTCACACTGTCTGATTTCTAAATTTGCCACAGAGCTACAGTGAACAAAACAGCATAATAGTGGCATACAGACAGACATAAAACAATGAAACAGAAGAGACAGCCCCCTACATAATTCCCTGCATATACAGTTAAGTGATTTTCAACAAGAGCGTTAAGATCATGCAGTGAGAAAAAGATAGTCTCTTCAACAAATGGCATTGGGAAAATTGATACACACAATGGAATACTATTCAACCATAAATGGGAATGCTATCCTGTCATTCAACAGATGGAACCGGAGAACACTATGTTAAAAGAAATAAATCAGGAATAGAAAGTAAAACATCACATTGCCTGTCATATGCGGAAGCTAAATGAAAGTTGATCTCAAAGAAGTAAAAGGCAGAAGTTACTAGAAGCTGGGAAAATAGGAAGAAAGGGAAATAGGGAGAGATTGCTAAAGCAGTGACCTCTGACCTTTTTGACATCAGGAACTGGTTTCATGGAAGGCAATCTTTCCACCGATGGGGGACAGGCCGGTTTCAGGATGACTCAAGCACGTTACATTTATTGTGCACATTATTTCTATTATTATTGCATTTTAATATGTGATGAAATGATTATACAACTCACCATAATGTAGAATCAGTGGGAGCCCTGAGCTTATTTTTCTGCAACGAGAAGGTCCCATATGGGGATGATGGGAGATGGTGACACCTGAAGTGTCTTGCTTATGTCCTGTCTACTCCATAATCTCGTTTTGGCTGTTGTCACTGCAGAAAACCCTGCTTCACAAAAATAGGATGTCGGAAATGGAAGCAAACTTTTCAGTGCTGATCTGACAGGAGGCATAACTCAGGTGGTAATGTGAGCAATGGGGAGCTGCTGTAAAAACAGAAGAAGCTTAGCTGGCTCACCAGCCACTCACCTCCTATTGTGCAGCTGGGTTCCTACGACCAGTACCAGTCAAGTATCATTCAGTGGCCTGGAGGTTGGGGATTCCTATGCTAAAGGATACAAAATTACAGATATATAGGAGGAATAAGTTCTAGTATTCTATGCCACTGTAGGAAGACTATAGTTAATAATAATATATTATATATTTTCAAATAGCTAGAAAGAGATACTTCCAACACAAAGGAATGATCAATATTTGAGATGATGGATATGGTAATTACCCTGACCTGATCACTGTATATTATATGTATTGAAACATCAGTATGTATCTTATAAATATGTACAATTATTATATGTCAGTAATAATGAACATATCTACAGTGAGCATATCTATCGTCCCTCTCCAAAAGTTTTCTTATACTCCTTTATAACCAATTCTTCCTCAATTACCCTTCTCATGACTCTATTCCCAGGCAACCAATGACCTACTTTCTGTTACCATATATTAGTGTGCCTTTTTAAATAATTTTAAATTAATGAAATCATACATTCTATTCTTTGTATTCCTATGTGTTCCTTTTTTCTGGCTTTTTTACTTAGCATAGTTTTGCAATTCATACACATCATTGAATATATCAGTAGTTAATTCCTTTTTTGCTGCTGAATTTTTTTTTTTTCTTTTGAGTTGGAGTCTCACTGTCGCCCAGACTGGAGTGCAGTGACCACTCCCGGCCACCGCAGTCTCGACCTGCTGGGCTCTGGCGATCCTTTCGCCTCAGCCTTCCAAGTAGCTGGAACTACAGGCGCACGCTACCATGCCTGGCTAATTATTTATTTATTTATTGTAGAGATGAGGTCTCGCCTGCCCAGGCAGGTCTCGAATTTCATCAAAAGGATGAACCTCAATTTGGTTATCTAATCACTTGGTGGTGAACATTTGGGTTGTTTTCAGTTTTTAACCATTATAAATAAAGATACTATAAATATTTGTGTACCAGTCTTTGGGCATATATTTTTATTTATCTTGGGCAAATACAGTAAATACCTGTGAGTGAAATGCCTGGGTTATATAGTAGGTATATGCTTATCATTTAAGAAACTGCATAACTGTTTTCAGAGTAGTTGGACCATTTCACATTCCTGTCTTTACTAATAAAATTATTTTTTAAACAAAAAAGAATGAAATAGGACCCTTATTATATACCATGTGCAGAAATTAGCTGAAACTGGATTAATTACCTAAAAATAAGTGCCAACACTAGAAAACGTATAGAAGAAGAAAACATAGTGGAAAAGTTTTATGTCTTTGGGCTTAGCAATAAACTTTTGTATATGAAACTAGAAGCACAAACAATGAAAGAAAAATTAAAAAGATTTGTGCATCAAATGACACTATCAATAGAATGAAAAAGCAATGCATGGAATCAGAGAAACCATTTTCAACTCATATATTTCAAAAGGGATTGATATCCAGAACACATAAAGAATGCCTATGACTCAGCAACAAGAAAACAAAGAACACTGTTAAAAAAAAACACTGTTAAAAAATAAATTTTATTCTCTCCTCTCAATAAGTCCTGCTTTCTTAAAAAAAAAAAGAAAAGAAAAGAAAAAGAAAACAGTAGAAACAATCGTTAAACAACATGAGGTATATACATAAAATGGAATATTATTCAGTCTTAAAGAAGAAAATTCTGACACATACAATATAGGTAAAACTGAAAGACCATATGCTAAATGAAATAAGCCAGTCACAAAAGTACAAATTTTGTATGCTTCTACTTATATGAGGCCCCTAGAGTAGTTAAATTCATAGAGAAAAAAATAGAATACTGTTTGCCAGGGAGTGGAAGGAGAGGACAACAGGGAATTAGTGTTTAATGGGTATAGAGTTTCAGTTGGGGAAAATTTAAAAGTTCTGGCGATGGACGATGGCAATGGTTGCATAAGTATATGAATGTTCTTAATGTATAGAATTGTACACTTAAAATGGTAAACTTTATGTTATGTATATATTTATCACAATAAAAATATGTTTTTAAAAAGTTTCCTGAAGACAAGCAGAGAATGACATAGGAATTAATTCCAAACTTTGTCATTTATAAATCTACATAATCACAGCTCAGCCATTCTGTTTATCACTAACTCTCCCTTTCACAAACTTATTTTTTTGGTGCTTTGCATTTTGGTGTTATATTGAGCTTTACATGACATCATGAAGCTGTATGAAAATTATCAAACCAATAGTTTTCAGCCCTAACAAATGCTCCCACCTGAGTTTGTGTATGGCAGCATTTTTTAACACTTGAATCAAGAACTGATGTGCGTTGTTTTATTTGATCCCCCAAACAACACTATTACATAAGTTTTAAACAGTGTTTTCTGTATATCCCAGATTTGTTTTCCATTTGGCTTCCTACGAAGTACTCAGAAGAAGCTTTGTCAATCCTCACTGTCTTCTATGTTTATGATGACAATCAAAACTGGCCTAAGAAATACAATTTTTGACTATTTAAAAGATCAAGAATGCACTTAAAAATGTGACCTGCCAATCTATACAGAATAGTTCTATGTTTGTGAAGAAGAACACAGGATAAAATGATGTTATACATTAATATGTATATATGTATTTTTATATAGACTTGGGAGGATATTGCCAAAACATTTATGGCAAGCTGTATCACTGCCTTTTTTTACTGTGATATTTCCCACAAGTCAACGTTCATTCAAGGAAGAGAGAGTAGAACTGTATAGTATATGATAGTTTAGGATCTGCAAAAAAGGAAATAGGTGCTGCTACTTGATACCTGGGAAAGATATTTCCCTTATTATGGTAAGTTGGGAAAAAAGATCTCTAAGTTTCCTGCCGCCTTTGTTTTATAACCTTATACATTTTAAAGAAAATTAAGGATGGGGCTTGTCAATGCTCAAAATTAGGAGTGCAAAGAGAAATATCAAGCAGTAAAGCAAACATGCATAATGTGGTCAAAAGAGTGGGAAGATAATCAAGATCATTTATTGTTTAAGAAGCAAATTATTGTTTAAGAAGTAAGGGAATAAGAGAGCTTGATGAAGAAAGATTTGGTTTGCTGTAAACAATTCAAAGAAAGAGAAAATATGCTTTTTTATTCTATAAAACACATTCAGAAGAGCTGTAAGGGGCACTAAAGAAATTGTAAGCAATTAAGAAGTGTTAATGTGGTGAAGATAATGAGGCAAGAAATTTAGCTTATTTGGGGGAGGTTGGCTGTCCATAATACTATAAGAGATCTAGCTCTTGATCATTTCCACAATCTTAGTTTTTATTTCTCTTACCCTTGTCCTACATATTAAAAACTGTTATCTTGCTTGTATTTTACCACATTTGGCTGTTTTGCTCATACTTCCCATGCTATTTTGTCTCCCTTCACAGAAAGGAGATGCTCAATAGCTGACAGTGACTAGAATATATGGATGCTTATAGATGTTTGTGGAACAGATAGAGTGATTAATTGTTTATAATAAACTAAGGTGTATTTGTACCACTCCTCAAAGTGCTGAGCAGTGGATCAATGTCAATTCATGGGAAATTCTCCTTATTAGTTGAATGGCAGTTGTATCAATAATTTAAATAGGCAAACAGAAACCAGATTATCCAATCTGCAGGTGACACAAAGTTAGAGTGGTAACTAGATGTTAGATGATAGAGTGAAGAGTCATAAAGCTCTCAAGAGTCTTTGATTAGGTGATGAAAACACATACTTTTATACACATTGTATTTGCATTTAATTTCAGGGCATAGAGTGATGGACTAAAAATTAAAGACCCCAAAATAGTGATAATAGACAATTTAACAGGGAAAATATAAAATTATATATTTAGATTTTTTAAAACTACCATCATTTATTTTGATTGGGAGAGGCCTGGTTTGACAGTAGTCTCTGTGAAAAAGATCTGGGTTCAAGACCATAAATCAATAAAGAGAAGGTAGTGTCATTCCTATCAATACTGATAAATACTTAGTGTCCAGACTAAAGGGGAGACATCAGTCCACTGTCCTGATGATGGGTTGAACCTGACTCAAAGTCAGGCGATTTATTCATTTATAGACACCATGCTATAGCAGGGTTATTTGACAAGGATGGCCAGGATGGTGAAGGGAACAAGGTCACAACATGTATGTGTTGAATTGTGTTCCCACAACAAAAGAAAAGTTGAAATCCTAACTTTCAGATCCTCAGAATGTGACCTTGTTTGGATATAAAGTCTTTACTGAGTCAGTCAAGTTAAAATTAATTCATTACGGTGGTCCCGTCTCCAATATCACTGATACCCTTAGGAAAAATAGGAAGTTTGGACACAGAGAGGCATAGAGACAAGATGATGTGAAAACACAAAGGGAGAATGTCATGTGAAGACAAAGGCAGAGATTGAAATTAGGCTTCCACAAGCCAAAGGACGTCCGGAGCTACCAGAGGCTGGAAAAAGAAAGAACGGATTCTTCAACTACAGTTTTCAAAAGCATAGCTTTGCTAACACCTTGATTTTTAGACATCTAGCCTCCAGAATTATAAGACAATAAATTTCTGTTTTTATAAGCCACCAATTCTGTCGTACTTGGGTACAGCAGAGCTAGCAAACTAATAAACCATTGAAGAACAGTTGGGTATCTGAGAGAAGAACAGCCTAGTGGACAAAATGGTTATGATGGCTGCTTTTTAATGATTTTAGTCAATGATTCTTAGTGGTAATTCTGGCTCAGGAGAAAAAAATACAACTTTAGAAAGTAAAAAAAAAGGCAAAATCTTTAGCTTCCTGTCCTGGGATTTATTTTTGGCTCAAGGGCACAAGAAGAGTAGAATTTAAAAACAAATTGCCAGTTAACACAGATAATTATTGATTTGTTTTGTTTTTAATTTTCACCCACTTTTCTTTATACTCTTTCCTTTATTATATATCCTGTGTTTGTGCCACTGACATGTTCATATCAGTGTATATATGCACGATAATAATTTTAAGAACTATTTATTACTCTTTCCCAGAGTTAGATGTATTTTTTTACTTCTATAATAAAAATAAAAATACATATATTCACACTGTTCTGCTTTTATAGGACAAGTTGCAAACAATGGGTGCTCTGTACATACCTGGAAACCTGTGGCAGCATTAAACACGTTTGGTAGTTTCACACGTTTGAGTATTTACAATTTAAGTCTGTTTAGCTCTGACTGAAGGATTTAAAGAAAAATTTCCTAGGTGAATATGGAATCCAGGGAAAAGCAGGTAGGTAGCCAGCCAGCAAACCAGTGACATCTATGAAATATTTGTTCATCTTGGCAGTCACTTTTGGCACTGTCTTCTGGGAATAAGTGTCTGACAAATTCTCTTTTGATGTGACCAGTGAATAAAATGCCATTGATAGCCACTAAGCCATTACTTCTTGACTCATTAATACACTCAACCAAACGTTAAGCCCTGTAATAATATATATGACCGATGGACATGAAGGTAAAGTGAGTAGAGATAAAAAAATGAGTATGGTTTTCTTGAAGAATACTCCAAAATTCAAATTCATAAGTAGCTGTTGGATCACTCAATAGTTATCTTGAAAGATTAATTTGCATACTTGGTATGAAAATATCCATACACTTTTTGTAGATTGTCAAAAAAGGACAAAACAAACAAATCCTATGATAAGTCATTCTGGAACATAACCTATCTTGGAAGATCTGAGAAGTGCAAATGATCATTTTGCCTCAGTGCCTTCCTAGGCCCACCTTCTGGATACAAACTGAAAGTCTTCAAATAGAAATAGATTCTGAAGTAGTTTGGGACATTTAGGTGACTGATCAAGATAATCTATTGAAGTGTGAACAGAAAATATGAGAATATATATTTTCTAAATATAGAATTTATATTTTCCTTTATTTGATTCATATTTTTGTGGTACATTATGATGTACTTAGTAAGTATACTGCATATGCATATAATTTATAAATAAATAAAATGAATATATATAGACACATGTTTATTTTTTAAATGTGAAAAATATTAGTATCTAATTTGTAGGACTGTGTCAGGATTAAATCAGTTAGTACATGCCACATACTTCTAACTGCACATGAAAGATAGCAAGCACTATATGAGAGTTATTATTATTATAGTATTCAATTGCAGGATACTTGATGAACTTTCCTCCTAGGGATACAAGGGGAGAGTGGTATTCAATAAATGTTCACTATTGTTATTGAAACAATTAGTATATCCCCAAATTCCATCAAAATTACAGCAGCAATATAAAAGTATATATAAATCGATAACATCTCTTGAATACTAGGTAGATGATATTAATGCATCAGAAGTTATGAGAAATGTCTCCATATTATCAAGTAGATGAGACCAGACTGATGTGAAAACTCACAGGACCAAAAAACTACAATGCAATATAGGTAGAGAAAGAGATGGACAGAAAACAAGTTTTCACATGAAAACACGGACAAACCCAAAAATTTTAGTCAGAAGAAATTAGGCATGGAGTGTAAACAGAGAGCTGATGGTGATGGTCAAAGGAATAATTTTTTCTAATGCCTAAGGGTGTCATAGCTACAGAATATGCCACAGTGGGCACAGAAACACCATATCCTTAAGGCAAAATTCTTGGCACACTAAAGGGAGACCTGATCAACAGTTCATTCTCTCATCAAACATTAGTCCAATTCACTACCGGTGAAAAGGTTAATGTTATAAATGCTACAGAAATTCACTCCACTTACTACATCAGGCAAAATAAGGCCCTCATTTGTGCAAATGAGCAGAAACCCAAGATTCATCAACCTTTTTGAAAGAAAACAACAGAAGGCATACATTGTTTAGTGGAAGCAATCTTTAAGCAAACCAAATTACTAGATAAGACAGATGTGAACCTTTAGAACCATGCTATCTATACTTAAAGTCAAGAGGACATTGAGATTGTAAAAACACAAATAGAATTTTATAACAAAGAAACAAGCAGAAAACTGTAAAGAATTATAAGAAATTAAAAACATGGTAACTGATTTTTTTAAAAAATCAGTAGGAGGGATGAAATGGCAGAATTGGTATACCTGATTACCAAATGTTATAATCTAGAAGACTGTACCAAAGGATTATCCTGAAATACATTCCAAAAAGACAACAATGAAAACTACAAGAGAAAATTTTAAGGCATAAAAATATATATTACACTTAAAAAATCAAGAAGAAGTAAATGGAGATTAGAGAAGAAAGATATATTCTTGAAAGACTTTCTTTCCTGGGTTTTTAAGAAAATACTGTTTCCTGGGTTTCTGCTTAATTTATTGGCTACTCCTCTGCCTCCTGGGTTAGGCTTTCACCTTCTTCCTAACTTTTGGCTATTGGGGTATTCTGGGCGCAAGCCTCATTCTTCTTCTTTTCTCTATTTAAACCAGTTCCTTAGAGGACTTAATTCATTTCCAAGGATTTAAATACCATACAAATGTGGATAATTTCTAAATTTATATCATCACTCCTATTTGTTCCCTGTACTCACATACAATCATAAGTCCATTTAATGACAAGAATACACTCCAAGAAATGCATCATTAGGTAACTTTGTCTTTACTCACACATCATTGAGTATACATACACAAACCTAAATGATATAGCCTAATACGATCCTAGGTCATATGATATAGCCTATTGCTCCTAGGCTACAAACTTGTACAGCGTGTTCCTGTACTGAAGACTGTAGGGAACTATAACGCAATGCCTAAGTATTTGTGTATCTAAACAGATCTAAACTTTAGAAAAGTACTGTAAAAATACAGTATAAAATATTTTTTTTGTATTTAAACTATTTTTAAAATTTTTTTATAATTAATCAGTATTTTTTATTATGGTTTTGTGGGGTACAGTTAAGGGTTAGGTGTACAATTACGTTTCATTCAGGCACCTTGTTGATAAGAGGTGTTTTCCCAGCCCCACAGCTTGGTATTGGTACAGGAACAGGCATATAGATCAATGGAACAGAACTGAGATTCCAGAAGCAAAACCTCAATTCCTCAACCAACTCATCTTCGACAAAGCCCCCACCACCTACCAATGGGGAGAGGAGAACCTATTCAGTAAATGGTGCTGGGAAAACTGGCTGACCACATGCAGAAGATTGAAACACGACCCCTATCTATCCCCATGCACAAAGGTTAACTCCAAATGAATCAGAGACCTAAATATAAAACCTCAAACCATAAGAACCTTAGAAAAGGAAGGAAATACTCTCATGGAAATCGGAACTGGCATCCAATTCCTGTACAAAACCCGAAAGCCACAGGGCTTAAAAGAGAAGATAGACAAATGGGATCTTATTAAACTGACAAGCTTCTGCAAAGCCAAAGAAACCATCAAGAGAGCAGGGAGACAGCCTACAGAATGGGAAAAAGTATTTGCCAACTCTAGGTCTGGCAAAGGCTTAACATTCTGGATCTACAAGGAACTGAAACGTACTGAAAAGAAGAAAACAAAATATTTTTTAATGGTATATTTGTATAAGGGCACTTACTGTAACTGGAGCTTGCAAGATTGTCAGTTGCTCTGGGTGAGTTACCGAATGAGTGACAAATGAATGTGAAGGCCTAAGATATTACTGTATACCACTACAGACTTTATAAATACTGTACACAGGCTATACTAAATTTATAAAAATCTTTTTTCTTCTATAATGAAATAACCTTATTTACTGTAACTTTTTGACTTTATAAACTTTTAATTTTTTGAAGTTTCTGACTCCTTTGTAATACGCTTAGCTTAAAACACATTGTACAGTTGTACAAAAATATTTTTCTTCTATATATCCCTTTTTAATAAGCTATATTTTTTCTATTTTTAAGATACTTTACTTATTTACTTTTTTAAAACCTTTTTATTAAAACCTATAACATGACCACATGTTAGGCTAGGTTTACACAGGGTCGGAATCATCAAATCCACTGTCTTCCACTTCCATATCTAATTCCACTGGAAGGTCCTTAGAGGCAGTAACATGCATAAAGATATCATATCCTATGATAGTTATGCTTTCTTCTGGAATACCTCTTTAAGGACCTGCCTGAGGCTGTTTTACAGTCTATTAAAAAAAAAGTTTAAAAAGTACACTCTAAAATTTCAACAAAAAATAGTAATGATAAATATATGTCAGTAACACAGTCATTTATTATCATTATCAAGTATTATGTACTGTACACGAGTGCATGTGCTATACATTTATATGATTGGTAGTACAATAAGTTTTTTAAAATAGCATCACCACAAACAGGTGAATCACATGTTGAGCTACAATGTTGATGACAGTTTCCATGTCATTGTGCTATAGAAATTTTTCAGCTTCATTATAATCTTATGGGACCACTATCATATATGTGATACTTCATTATGCAACACGTGACTCAATTTACTACCCATCCAGTAAGTTTGCCAGAATATATATAATGGGCATAGATTATTTCACATGACCAAACTAAATGTTTGCTTACCCCATTCAAATATTCTCCTCTGATAGTTTTCTTTAACACAGCAAATGACACTCAGTAAATGCCCAAGTCTGAAAGTCATTTTTAACGTTTTTTAATCCTTAACTCCCCATACCAAAGTTTCCACAAATCTAGTGGTTTCTAACTTCAAAACATATTTAGTATTGCGTACTTTTCCCACCTCAAACCTGCAGCCAAGCATTTCTTTAAGAAATCCTGGCTCCTTTTAGTGGAGAATGTAAGTTACTTATTGCTTCTGGGTTGTCATTAATTTCAGGCTTTTTCTGTGGCCAGGGCTAAGAGATATCAAAGTGTTCTTCATAATCTTCCCCCTTGTGTATTTCTAGTTCCTTTTTCGACAGTGAGTTCTGCCTTCCAACAATATCAGTATTTTTTTATTCTAGAATATACAGTTTCAGAATATGAAACCAATGTCAGTTTTAAGAACAAACATAAGTAAAGGTCTAGATTTCCTTTCATTTTGTGGGTGTGTTTAGACTACATTCTTACCAGAGTACCGCCAGAGTAAAATTTCAAATTTTACTTGAATTGAGTAGTTTTTTGTGTGCTTGTGTTGTCTTATAATTTTTATGAACTTTTTATTTGTTTTAAGTTTTAGTCTCATTTATTCATCTCTTTGATTTAATGTTATTGTCTGAATTTAAAAAAACATTTATGTTGTCTAAAAATCAAAACTATCTAGAAAGTTATTGTACTCAGAAAAGTTTCCTGTCCATCCTTCCATTCTTCTCTGTAATTTTATAGGCTATTACTTTTATTGGTTTCTGTTTTGTCCTTTTTTGCTTTTAAAAAAATGCTGTGACAAGAAGTAAGGAAGTACTAAAAAATGAATGCTGTCATGTCAAACGGACACAGAAAACCCCAGTGTGTGGTGACTTCCACTGGTCACATTTGGGATAATTTGCAAAAAGATTACTGAATTGAATTTTAAAATATGAGTTCATAATAATAGTGTGTGGGGAGAGAGGAGAAGAGAAAGGGGAAAAGGGAGGGAAGGGAAGAGAGAGAAGAAAAAAACTTATTTGTGAAATAATGTTTGTTAATAAACGTAGAAGGAATAATAGGACTAGAAAATCACCCATATATAACTCTGTGTGTAGCAATTGATTTACAAAAATATCATAATTGGGTGACAAAACTGTTCAGTGAAGTGTTGACTAAATAAAACATTTGCATGGCCTAAAAACATTCCCATAGTGTATTATAAGGGGGAACAATATTCCCTTTACAATGGAGAGAATTGATGTCACTACTTACACCAAGTGTTCAAGTCAGACTCTTCAGTTCTGAGATGACCTGACATTTATGCACCCTCTAATGTTATACAGTAAAAGGTCCGTGTTATCATTTATGAAGTATTCTTGTTAGAAATGTTTGACCTGAACATAACAACATGTAGACAAATTCAGAATGTGTGATTTTCTGTAGTACAACTGATCTGGACTTTTCAAAGCCTTTAACACTGTGAAGAACAAAAGGAAGTAGGGGGAGGGGCTTTAACTAGATTGAGGGAGACCAAAGACTAATTAAAGTCAATTGCCACCTGTAAATCTTGTGCAGATGCTGGATCAAGAATATAAATAAAAAATAAAAATATATAAAGTACATTTTTGGACAGTTGGGATAATTTGAGAAAGAACTCTATATAGGATAATATTTTTGAATTAATGTTTAATTTCTTAAATACGGTGATTCTGCTATAGTTGTGTAGGGGATGGTCTTTGTTTTTGAGAGATTCATTATGAAATAGTGTTTAGTAGAGAAATGTCATGATATCTGCAAACTATTCTTGTATAATATAACCAAAAAAGAAATGTGTGAGTAGAAAAAGAAAGAAGATAGCAAAATATGTGTCAAAATGTCACAGCTGCTGAATATAAGTGAATGGTATATAGGTATTTTTAAAAAATATTATTTGGAGTTGAATATGTCTAAATAAATAAGTAAAACATATCCATAATCCAACAACTCTCACTGCCTACACTGCCATAATTTTAGTTTAAGCCACAATCATTCAGCATGTAGATTGTTGTAGTAGGCTTCTAACTAGTCCCTGAGATCCTACCTAATATTCTCCACATAGTAGTCAGAGTGGTCCATCACAATGTAAGTCGTCAGTTAGAATAATACCCATTTCCAATGCTTTGGGAGGATTTTTAAACACAAAGTATACTAGGCCCCTGTGAGATGTAGATTCTTGTACCCCCTCCCCTTAGAATTGCTTCTATAAAAATTACCTTCATTTTACTTCATAGTTCATGTTCATAGTTCAAAGTTGCACAGCATCTGAAAAAAAAAGTCACTCATCTTAATTCCAATGTCCCAAAGAAGTAAGAAATTAATTTTATATAAGATTTTTATTTATATAATTCCAAGTATTTGTATGGCAACTTCTAATAAAAGTGGTTCTTCAACAAAGTGTTGAGACGATAATACAGAACAAAATGTACATCACATAATGTGAATTTACACACACATTTATCATAGTACTATTCACAATAGCAAAAACGTGAAACCAGCCCTGCTGCCCATTCAAAGTGGACTGGATAAAGAAAATGTGGTATATATACACAGTAGAGTATTATGCAGCCATAAAGAAGGACATAATTATGGACTTTGCATCAACTTGGATGAATTTAGAGTCCATCATATTCAATGATCTATCACAAAAACAGAGAACTGAATACCACATGTTCTTACTCATAAGTGGATACTGAACATCCATCACAGTACTGCAAGAGAGGGATCGGCAGTAGTGGGACACTGTCAGGGAAAGGAAGTAGAGGGGGCACATAATATCACTAAGCGTACCTGACCCTAAACCAGGGGAATTGAGGACCAGTTGGAGGCCGAAACTTCACCTGCACACAGAGACTACTTATGTACCTAATCATGACTTGTACCCCACATCTTACATTAAAATAAAGAAAAAAAGTCATTAAAATGCACCCTTCAGTACTTTTGTGTTTTAAAATAATTTTACTGTGATGATCTGAAAGTTTGTGTTCCCCTAAAATTCATGCATTCATGTAGTAAGGATGGTATTAGAACATGGTGCCTTTATTTTGGAAGTGATTAGGTCATGAAGGTGAGTGGGATGAAAGGCCTTATATCATTTTGCAATGTGAGGATACAATAAGAAGGAAGCCATATTGAAACCAGGGAGATGGAACTCACCAGAATCTGAATATTGTGGTATCCTGATCTCAAACTTCCAGCCTCTCCAGAACTATAGGAAATAAATTTCTGTTGCTTATAAGTCACACACTCAGTGATACTTTGTTATAGAAACCTAAATTCTTTGTAACAGTTCCTTAAGTAACATAAAGATCTGAATAACTTTAAACACTACTTTGACTTGCTGGAATATGCCTGTGTGCACACACATGTGTGTTTGTTTATGTACTGATGATGTAGAGAGATGCTATGTAAATCCACAACTTTTTTGAATTTTTCTCCTCACATTTACTTGAAAACTCTATTCAAAATTTTTATTGTAAATTTAGGGGATACATGCATATGTTTGTTACATGGATATATTTTGTAGTGGTGGGGAATTGGTTCTCATGTGGTCCATTCCCCAGATAGTGAACATTGTAGCCAATAGGTCATTTACAAACCCTAAACTCCCTCCCCACCATTCCCTTATTGGTGTCTCCAAGGTTTATTATGTCCCTATTTGTGGCAATTTAGTCTTGCATATAAATGAGAACTGGCAGTGTTTGGTTTTCTGTTTCTCAGTCATTTAGGACGATAATCTCCAGTTCTATCTATGTTGCTGCAAATGACAGGATTTCATTATTTTTTATGGCTACATAGTATTCCATGGTGTGTGTGTGTGTGTGTGTGTGTGTGTGTGTGTGTGTGTGTGTGTGTGTGTGTATGTGTGTGTGTGTGTGTGTGTGTGTGTGTGTGTGTGTATTTATATATATACATATATATGTATATATATATGCCAGATTTTCAAATCCAGTAAATCATTGCTAGGTTCTTAGGTTGGTTCCATGATTTTGCTATTGTGATTAGTGCTGTAATGAATGTATAAGTACAGGTATATTGATTTATTTTCCTTTAGGTAGTAGTAAGATTGCTGGGTTGAAAGAGAATTCAATTTTTAGTTCTTTGCGAAATCTCCATACTGTTTTCCACAAAGGTTGAACTAGTTTGTAACTACACCAATAGTAAATGAGTATTTCCTTTTCTCTGCGAACGTACCAACATCTACTGTTCTTTCTTTTTCTAATAATAGCCATTCTAACTGGTGTGAGGTAATTTTCATTTATCTGATGGTTAGTGATGTGGAGCATTTTTTCATGTTTATTGACCACTTGTATGTCTTCTTTTGAGAAGTGTTTATTTATGTCTTTTTTTCCAATTTTGATGGGGTTATTTTTTTTCTCACGTAGAGTTGTTTGTTCCTTGTAGAGTCTGAGATGTAATTTGCAAACATTTTCTCTTGTTCCATTGGTTTTCTATTCACTCTGTTGATTATTTATTTTGCTCAATCACAACTTTTTAATAAAATCCATATTAATTACAAAACTATTTTGGTGAAGGTAAGGGAGATATGGAAGCAGCAATCTATAAATTTCCCAAGTGACAAAGAGATAGGTATGTATTTCTGACTTTCAAATAGCCAACCAACTGGTTAGATCTGGGTCATGGAAGCAGAGGTATACCGATTAGTAACATGTCTACCTTCTCCAAACACAAAACGTCATTTTTACTTTCAGGCCTCTCAAGCAATCATCAGAGTAAGGATGGGAGTGGGGGGGGGTGTTGTATAGAAACTCTTAAACTCACTTTTCTCTTCTTGCTCATGAAGACCCAGTTTACCTCAGAAGTATTCCACAAAGTTTCCCTTTACTTAGCTTCAGAGCTATTACATAGCTATTATAGATGATCAAACTTTCCCCTTAGCTAAGATCCATTTGTGCAACCTTAGTAGTGACCACACAGACTTTTCCGGCTAAAAAATATTGTTCATTTTATTTTTCATTAAGAGGCATACGTTTTGGAATCAGACACATTTGATTACAGCTTTGTTAATTATTAGCTTTATGGCTATGTACAGTTTTTGCCTAAAAAGAGGAATGAGTATGTAATCTACTTTATGGGCTGGTGGTTAAGAACTTGGGCTCTGAGGCAATCTTGCTGGGTTGCATTGCAGCTTCACCACTTTACTATCCATCAACGTGATCTTACGAGTTATTTATCCCGTATGTGCACTGGTTTTCCTGTCTGTAATACAGAATAATAAGATTTCATAGAGTTTTATGAAGATTAAATATTAATAAATAGTAAGAAGAAATATAGAGGTTATTCATTGAGAATTCATGACATGCTAGATTCTGTGGTAAATCCTTTACATATATTAACATAATTAATAGCATATGCAAAGGCCCAGGTTGGTATATTGGAGAATATAAAAGCAAGGATAGTGTGGCTGCAATGTAGTGTGTAAAAGAGAAAACGGCACAAGATTAGGTATTTGAAGTAAGCAAGATCCAGTTCATGCTCTTTATAGGCTATGTAAAGTACTCTGCATTTTATTAGAAGCATCACGTAAAACTTTCTAATAGTATTAAGCTAGAAATATACTATGTTTCTAGAAAAAGTATATTCAACTACATGAAAGACGTGAAAAAATCTTATTAGAATGAGAATTTTTAAAGGTGTACATTTGATTTATCTAACATGACGGCAATAGATCATTTTAGTGAAACCCGTGTATCTCTGATTGCAATGCCTACAGTAACTAAAACAATAATCTGTTCCCATTGTTTTGGTGTTGGGCAAATGTATTAAATGTATTAAATGACTTGTATAAATCTCTTATAATTATCTGATTTCAAGATGTTTATATTTTTCTATGTTTGGAATTTCTCAAATAAAAGTGAAGTCTAAATTTTAGACCACATGTATATTGTTGGGTAAAAAGCAATTATTATTTCCACTAGCAGACACTTACCTAGACTCTGTGTTTTATGAAATTTTGGTCAATTTTTTCCCTTTTACATTTCTATATCACAGCACTAATAAGTAAACCCGAACTCAAAGAATACAAAAACATCATTGCGTAATACCCATTAAGATAATAGTAACTATCAGTTATATACCCCTTGTTTTAAAAATAATTTATCCATGTCTTCTATCTTCTTTTTCTGCTACTGTTCACTCTTTCTCAATTTTTCTGTTCATTAGAAAACCTATCAGATAATGAACAAGAAAAGCAAGGAAACTAATTTGAAACAGATTGTTTTATTATTCATCGTTAGATCTCAAAAAGTAGCTGTAAGAGACGATTGAAAATTAAATTTCAGAATGAATATTTTGGCTTATCTCAGTCTTAGCTAATGCCGATGTATCACAAAAATAATCACCTTTATTATTGCCAAAACTAATTCTAGTGTTTTTGATTTTATGTATTTGTTAGACTATACTTCTAAAAATATTTTGTACATATTCAC
The DNA here is from genome assembly GCA_027257055.1 of Cephalopachus bancanus. Lineage (NCBI taxonomy): Eukaryota > Metazoa > Chordata > Mammalia > Primates > Tarsiidae > Cephalopachus > Cephalopachus bancanus. The sequence goes on from JAPVLO010000819.1 coordinate 270,145, forward strand.
GTCACTGTCTTTTAGTTCAGCAATATTTATCAAGTTTTTTAACATTTCTGTAGCTGTAGAACGCATACTATGTAACTACAAGAAACAAAAGGTATGTTTGATTTAGTCCTTGCCATCAGGTGCTTTATGAACCAAATAGGAAGTCTGGTTTATACGTCTAAAACAGATAATAAGATAATACTGTAAACTATAATTTAACATGTGTACTAATAAGGAAATGTGCACTAATAAATGAAATAAGAAAACATAAAAATCTTATTTGACACTTAATTTGTATTTCAATTCTGAAATTAGTTGTTATGGTACATTCATTTCAATAATGAGTCCATTAGTAACCAGATAAAATGATTAGAGATAGTTTCTTTGTCTTTATCAAGCACGGAGTCAACTGAGACATTACAGAATGGTTGAAATTAAATTTTTATTATAAAAATATCATTGGTTTGACAGGCTTGGAAATGTTTAGGTTTTTAGTGAAATGAAGTTCTTTGGTGTATTTTTTTCCTCTGAGGGAGAAAACCCTTTAATCAAAACACAGACAAATAAAGCATAATTTGCCCCAGACAGTTATTTTTTCTTTAATTATTTTTCCTGAGTACAAAATTTTCAATCTGGCTTAAGACAAGTTCTCTTCATCAGGACTTTATCAGTATGTTGGTAAAATATGATTTACGAATGTGTTTATTTCTAAATTATTTGATCAATAGGCCACATTATTTTAATAAAGTTCTGACCAATCTGAAAATAATAGGACAAACACCACTTTCTGTGAGAAAATAATGAGAAAATGCCCAATATTTTTAAAGCTTTATAACAAAATTATGATTACATATCAAATACAAATATTAACATACCATCATAAGGTAAGAAATATCTGAATTTTGATACACAGAATTGTATTTTATTTTTTAAGCTTGAGACTTTTGGTGATTTTTTCCCATTAACTGTGAATGTTTACATATGATGATAGTAAAGGCCAGGAAATAGTTTCCATTTAGCTATTTGTTTGTCACAAAGAGACACATCTGGATACCAAAAAACCTAATTTTCTGCTTTTTAACCTTCCTTAGAAAGTGTGAACAGGTTGGTTAAACTCCTTCCCCATCATCCTTCTCCTGGAAAAAGCAAGTCGCATTCCATGACAATGCTAGTGTTATCATCTTGCTTAAAAAATAAAAATAAGGCAAAATAACAAACAAATAAGATATTAGCAAAATAATCACCACATATCTATTAATATTTGCATTATGTTTTTTTCCTTTACTTTCTATTAAATCACTGGTTGATTTAGTTAAAATGATCTACTGCATATTACCCAACTGAAAAAAAATTTAAATATGTTTTGTACTACTTGTAAGCAAGACTATACAAATTATTAACACTCAGCGAACTAAAAAGCTCAATGTACTGTTTAGGCTACATGACAAATTATCAGTTTGATTTTTTTCCCAGTGGATTGACCAGGTGTTTTAGCATTTTGCACACAAAGCCTAAGAAAGTATTCAACTACTTACTGTCAAATGATCATATCAGAGGGTGGAAATTCACAAGCCTTGCTGTACCCATACTGTCAGGAGTACATCCTTTGCATAAAGTGTAGCACACTCTTATAATTTTATGATTGTGTGTCACTAGCAGTATTTTATTTTGCACTAGAATTATGAGAACATACTGCAGTCACATAAAGCAGAACCTTGTTTTACTGATGCTCTGATGAATTAAGGCAGTTTATTGTACATAGTTTTTACATGTGTTTAAAATGCCTAGAACATATATATACTTTCTTGAACTAGCAATATAAAGATTTTTTTCAATGATAAAATTGTGAGCTCTAGACTAAACTTTTAAAAGAAAACGTGATTTTAGATTTATTATAATTCAAAGGAACACAAATGAACAGAAATGTCCTAAAAAAAACCAAAAAACAAAAAACCAGCTGTCTACCTGACTGATCCAAGAAAATGAATGCTGAAAACAAACAGCTGCCCTGTAGTAGACTTTGTGGTAAAACTAACCACCCTAAGCATAATGAATTTATTTTCTTTTGTGCTTATTAGGAACTTGGCAAACTTTTTCTGGTATAAATATTTAAATGTAATAATGAAGAGAAACAGCAATGGTCCAACATCCAAGAGAGAGCCGGGACCATTTCTGGGAATTTTGAGGCCTCCAAGAAAGCTTACTTTCAATTGGCAGTCCTTCTTTCAGAATTAGTTAGGAAACTCTTTATCCTTAGGCTCCTAATAAGCGTAATTAAAGAATATAAGTGTTGTTGTGACGTATGAAGGAAAAGAAACAAGAGATTAATGGGAGTAAGAAAGTAACAACAGAGAATCTGGTAGGAGAAAAGAGGAGCGAAGGGAGGGTAAGGGATGTGAGGAGAAGAGAGGGCAGGAGAGGACAGGAGAGGAGAGGGCACAAAAGGACAAGAGGGAGTGGCTCAGTGAAGAGTATTAGAGTAGCACTGACATTCTTGAAGTGTGGTGTAATAAGTAGCCATGGCCTAAGCTGTCAAATAGAATCAAATTTACCCTTCTCAAGGCAGTCAAGGAGTATTGAATAAAAAGAAAGGTTAATTGTCTGCTTGTGATTCCACATACAAAGATACTCAACTTGCCAATATGCCTTCTTGTATTTACCACTGCTTCCCAAAGTTGTCTTGGTTACGTACTTGCTGGCACCATAATATACCAAATACAATTTTTTTAAAAGTAAGGCTTAGAGCTATTTTTTCAGAGCAAAATAAATTAGAGCACAATTAAAAATGTTAGTATTCTAAAAGATTCTGGCATCAGAAAATTATATTAGGCATCTGTTTATAAACAGTCTATATGGAACATGAATGAAGCATAAAGAAAGTCAATGCTGTGGCATAAGTTTTATCCCATAAAATTTAGCTAGTAAGGTTCATGATACTTAAGAGTACCAAACCATCACATTATTTTTTTGTTTCTGCCATATTTTCTTCCAAAAAAGGTTTTTAGCTAGTTGACTTTGAACAAGAGTTACAGATGTATGAAAATCATTAAAGCAAGGGAAAATAGGCAATAATCAATAATAGATGGTAGTTGTTGTAGACATAAGAAAGATAGTTAGCTTCTTGTCAGTTCAATAAAGAAAAAAAATAATGGGTTAACTCTCATTCTCTAATAAAAGAAGCAAAATGGACTTTCAGATAAGGCAAAATCTCTAAGTCACTATCTTTGAGATAAACATTCATGTGTTGCTTTATATAAGAAACATTAGGCAACAAAATAATGAGTATAATTTTACAAAATAAAGATACAAGGACTGTCTTTATATACTTTTTAATAAATAGTGACATTGCAAAAGAGTAGAGAAAAAATATGAAACTGTATTTATTGAGGCATTTCTATAAAGAACTAAACAGTATTGTTTAAATAGGCAGCAATCTGGCAAGTTGATTTGATAGAGAGCTATAGAACAAACATTCTAACTGTGTCTTTTATTTCAATGACTTCTAACCATGCCAATCATCAAAAGATTCTGTAGATATTTAAAAATACACACCTGGTTCTGATTTTTCAATATGCTGCTTTAATATATCTGGGGTGGGACTAAGGAATCCGTATTTGTTTCATGAAATGGATTTATTTATTTATTTATTTATTTATTTAAAAGATGTGGGGTACAATTCAGGGTTATGTATACAAATGTTCATTATGCAGTTACTCTTGTTGAGGAGTTATGCCCCACCCCCAGCAGTTTCAAACTACTGCCAATCCCCTTCTTATAGTATTATGATAATTGTTCAAGAACTGCTTATGAGTGAGAATATGTGGTACTCAGTTTTCTGTTTCTGTGATAGATGACTGAATATGATAGATGCTAAATCCATCCAAGTTACTGCGAAGTCCACATGTTTGTCCTTCTTTATGACTGCATAGTGTTCCATTGTGTATATGTACCACATTTTTTTATCCAGTTCAGTTTTGATGGGCAGTCTGGTCTGGTTGATTCCATGTTTTTGCTATTGTGAATAGTGCTGCAATAGACATGCGTGTCCAGGGATGTTTTTTGAAGAATGATTTGAGTTCCTGCAGGTATATTCCCAGTAGGGGAATTGCTGGGTCATATGGAAGGTCAATTTCTAGTTCTCTTAGAAATCACCACACTGATTTCTGAAAGAACTAGCAATTCCACTTGGCAGTTGAGAGAAACTGCTAAGGGAGGGAGGGGTATACCTTATCAACAAGGGTACCTACATAATCAACGTTTGTATACCTAACACTGAATTGTATCCCACATCTTTATAATAAAAATAAATAAAATTTAAAATAGTTGGCATACCACAGAGCTGAGCTCCTGGAAACTCTATCTATTGGCATGACTTAAAAAATCTTGCCTGAACAATGAAGTATATCACTTAAAGGAGAAATATTAAAATGAATTATAATACCTGTGGTGGATGAATGACAAGGAATTGTGCAAGGCATTGTATCACGTTACAGATGTTACTTTATTTAACTGCCAAGACAATTCTGGGATAGTTATTACTCCCATTTTACAAAAGAGAAAATTCAAACTCATAGTGTTTAATCCTTGGTCAAAATCAAACAGCTTATTATTGGAGCTGAGATTCAACTGCCTTTAAAATCAATGTTTGTTCCACTATTCCAAGTTACTTCTGTGTTAGGTAATGTGATGTGCTACACACTGTGGGTTTGATGATGATTACTGATGACATGGTTTAAAATTACAGAAAAAAGTAAATTATAAATAGTTCTATGTATTAAACAAAAGCAAAAATAAATTATTTTTGATCATTAAATTTATTTATATATTCACGGCTTTCAAACCTTTTGTAACTAAGATAATTTCTTCCTAATTGTTTTGCTACAAAAAGCCTAGGAATGGTGATTCTCTTGTCATTTTATGAGAATAAGGATTATCTTCCTGCCATTGAGAAATAGATCAAGCAGATAATATTCAGGAATCAAAAATAAAAACACATAGCAAATAACAACCCTGGTTGGAAAAAAATAAATTAAAAAAAGGATCCTTAAAATCCCATTAATAAACAATTATCAAAGAACCAGAATTTAAATAGATCTTGTTAATTGTGTTTATCTCAGTGTGAAGCCATGTCAGAAAGCCTAAAGCCAATGTATTCTGTTAAAAGTACCACTGGCACAGCAGGCCCTGAACATTAAAAGGGATGTTTGTCATAATGGGGCTGCAACTGAGAGAGGAGACTAACGCTAGACTAAATCATTAATATTATACCTCAAACTAGAAATGCTGCATTATAAAGCTATTTATGTCCAACAAAATTCCCTAGTACCTTGCATTTTTCTTAATACCCCTTGAATCCAGCATTTATTATCTGTGTAACGTCAAAAATGTAACAGTTCAAGTACATTCCCTACTAATTGTATTCACGGTTATCACACTTGTGTTTGGGACTGTTGACTTTATTAATTGACATAAAAATTATTTTCCCTTTGAATAGAAGTCTAAATTCTTGCACTCTAACAATGCAAATAACACCCTGTGATCTGAGATGTAGGAATAAAAATAATTGAGTTTCTGATTCACCATGACAGAAAGCACACATGCTTATATGTGCTTTCTTGCAAAATCCTTCTGAATAATAATAATAATAATAATAATGAAATACTAAAGGTAGTAAATCTATATAGTCACTGAAAGTGAGAAAGGCATAAGAAGACCAGAGCTTTGACACATTTCTGGAAGAGATCATACTGACAGATAATATACAATAGAGAGAGCTAACGCTCAGGGCATACACAGTATGGTGCAGATGAGCTGAGAGTTGTTTATCATCAGAGAGGTGGAAAGGAAATAGATTTGTAAAGCAAACTGATTGTTTGTCTACAGTGGTGGTCTCCAAGATTGTGTTGCTAGTGTGGGAAGGGTGTGCAAAAAATATTCCACATGGCACACAGAAAAATATTAAAATTTCCATTTCACTTTTTTAAAACCAAAAATAAGAAATATAATACGCTTTTCAATATTTTCTAAGCAGATTGACAACAATCTATGTATGTCTATATACAGTATACAGTTTACATATATACATAAAATCATTTGTGGATATTCTTTTTTGAAACTGGTAGGCTCTGTAGAGTAGTGGTGTGGGTCAGCAGCATCTCTATAAGTGTAGTGCTGTTCCTTATCATAAGGTTGAGGCTGAAGTGCTATTTCTTAAAGAAATGAGATTTGTCAAAAAGGGGTTAGAGTTCTTATTACGGTAGCTGATCTTCCAGAGAAGAAGCATCATCATTTTTGCTCTGCCATAAACATTAAAATATAACCCACTAAGTTGAAGTTAGATCTGGTATTCAGGAAGGAGGTTGGTGAAAGAAGAGTACCTCAATGTTAGAAGAATTGCTTGATAGCTACCATTTAGTCCATTCTAAATGTGTTAATAAGAATCAATGGAAATACTAAATGTATTAGTATGTATTAGTATGATGAAAAACCAAGCAATATCAGACATTTGAGAAAAACGAAAAGAAAAAGAAAAAGAAATACAACTAATCCTGGATGAACTGGGGATAATTTGAAAGAAAATGACTACAAGTTATTTTAAATATCTTTGGGAGAATAAAAATGATCCCCATATTCATAAAATAAAGATAGAATGCTATAAAAAGAGTAACCAGAGAGCAATAAATGTAACTTTAAGTTAGATTAAAAATTAGAAAGTCAATAGAATAAATTCAAATGTAAAAGGAATTGCAAAAATATTGCACATCACATAGATGATTAAAGTTTTGTTGGCAAACAAGAATCACATGGCAGAATTCTTCAATGTTAAATGAGTATCTGACATAGTTATACCAGTGAAAAATTGGAGTAAGACAAAAAATGATAAATATAATTGCATGATAGATGTTTCACAAGAGCATGATTTCTATATTGATATATTAGGGAGATGTTTTGGAAAACAGAGTCTTTACATACTTTTGCCAAAATTGCCTTTTTTATTTTTTATGCTGTGAAATTGAAATGCAAAATAAAAAATATGATAGAGTATTATCATATAATTTGGTTGGAGAAATTCGACCCAAATTTCTTCCTAAAAAATAAATATTTATGGATGGGTGCAGTGCCGCAAGCTTGTAATCCCAGCACTTTGGGAGGTCAAGGCAAGAGGATTTCCTGAGCTCAGGAGTTCGAAACCAGCCTGGGCAACTTGATGAGACCTCGTCTCCACAATAAATTAAAAAATAAGCTGAGCATGGTAGTGCACACCTGTAGTTTCAGCTGATTGGAAAGCTGAGGCAGAAGGATTGCCTGAGCCCAGCAGGTTGAGGCTGCGGTGGCCATGAGCATGCCACTGCACTCCAGACTGGACAATAGAATGAAACTCCAACTCAAAAAAAAAAAAAAAGAAATACATTTTTTTGCTAAGAAATTAATGCATCATTTAAATTAAATATAAATTTTATTAAATATAAGACAAAACTTGTAGTTTAGATTTTTTCAAAATGAAGTCTAAATAAAACCTTTATTTCCATTTTTATCATGACTATAAAATTTTTGTTTTAAAGTATTTCCAATTTAAGTAGTTTTTTTAGAACATGAGTTAAAAAATCTTAAAATGGTATGATTGGGATATTAGTCATGAGGCAGATAAGGTGTATATTTCTTATGCCAACAAAACACTTAAAAAAAGCTGATCTCTTATGCCAAAAAAATAAGAATCTATAGAAAAATGTGATGACCCAAATTAGAAACAAATTAAAATGTGGCAGGACTTGAAGCATTGAATGAAGTGTAAAATAACAGAATACATTTGACATTGATGCTTGGAGCATCCTCCTTTAAACATCTATATCTGTTTTCTTTGAATCCAGTCACCTTACTTGGCTCTAAGATGGATAATTTTTACATAATTATAATATTGACAATGTAAGTATACATATTTACATAATTTTTAATCCAATTTATATATAAAGATGAAAATTTTAATTATGTTTAAGTACAGGATTTATGTGTTCTAAATCTTGGCAATATATAAAAAAAGTCACATTGACACAAGTTGAGATGTAAAGTGGAGGGAGAAGGTTGTATTGACCTTATCTTACTTAGTGTTAAGTCAATGGTAGCAATTTTAAATTAGTAAATTAAGAAATAGAGCTTTATGCGAACCTTGAACAATTATCATAATACTGTAAGAAAGGGATTGGCAGTAGTGGGAAAGTGCCAGAGGAGGGAAGGAAATACCTCATCAACAAGGGTGCCTGCATAACGAACACTTGTGTACCTATCCCTGAATAGTATCTCACATCTTTAAAATAAAAAAATAAAAATTAAATAAGGCTTTATAAAGATAACCGACAAAAGAATTATGAAAATAAAATGTATCTAACAGATATTGGGAAGTTTGGAGGAAACTAGTTCTTACTTGAGCCCAATTCCTCATACATACTATTCAAATATTTATTTAAATTTTAATAACATTAGTTAGATTTATTGCTATAATCACCAGAAAGACAAAAAATTGACTACTAAGTTGAAAGACTAGTGATGTGAGAAGGATTTTTTTAAAAGTTTTTATTAATGCCCTTCTGTACTTTTGAAATTTTGTTTGCATGTACATGTATGTTTTGTTTTTTCTTTCTCACTAATTCCATCCTCTGGAAATAATCAGTTATGAAAATTTGATAAGTATCCATTCATACCTTTCTGTCTACTAATTCTCTCTCACATGCGCACTTTCTCTCTCTCTCTCTCTCACACACACACATGTGCACGAAATTTGATTTTTCTATCTTATTTTAAATTTGACTGGGAGTATATTATTCTCATTACCTTGCGATTTGATTTTTTCCAAAAGTATAGTTTTGACATCTACCTAGATCAACATACAGGTCCATCTCACTATTTTCATCAGCTTCACAATATTCTGTTGTATAGAGAGACTCAGGATATTCAGTACCTGCTGTGACTGATCAAAAACTCATGATATACTGATTAATAAATATTTTAATATCACCACTGAATAAACTACAATTTATCCCAATGATTCAATATTGTTTTACATTAAGGTTACTAAAAATGCTGAAAACACACAGAGACACACATACACACATATATGCACACATATATGTATACATACTAGCACTTTTGTTGTCCTGTAGGTAAAATTCTCAGAAGAGGGACTGCTCGGTCAAATAATATGCATGTATTTGCTTTAATAGTTATTGCAAGATTTTTTTTAAGTTGTGCATTTTGCAATGCCAACAACAATAATGAGAGTACTTTTTTCATATCTTTGGCAATGCTGAATATTATTATTGCTAATTTTTACTATTATTTGGGTTAAAAATTGTATTACATTGCTTTAATTTTGTTTCCCCTGAACACTGGTGACACTGAGTCTTTTCTCAAATAAGAATTCGCAGTTTGATATTTTTCTTCCTGAATTGGTTGTTTCACAATCTTTGTACATATTTCTATTTGAGAATTAGTTATTTTTTTTCCTTATTTAGTGTAGGATCCTTTTGCTAGTCATATCAACTCATAGTTAGGGTCAGCAAATTAAAAAAAAAATTGGGGGCATACTCATTGCTTAAAAAACATTTACTGTTTGTCTGAATGCATATTAAACTGGGTCCTGCATTTCATTAGTAAAATGACTCATGGTCTGTTTTCAATTTTTTAATGATACTCTTTCCCAAACAATTAGGTAATTACATTTATTAATCATTTTAATGGCTTTTATTTTCCTGTCTTGATTAAGAAGGTTTTCCCCTTTCCATGGTAGTATGAGTATTCTCAAGTTTTTACAAAGTATTTCTATTATTTTACTTGATACACAGATTTTTCTTCTATTTGAAATTTTGTTTTCTGATTGTGTCAACTTGTAGGCGTTTTCCTCAAATGAATAGTCAATTTTTCTAATACCATTTATTAAGTAAATTATGCTTTGTCAACTGAACTGAAATGCCAACTTTGTCACGTTTTAATTTTCAATATATCCTAGATCTATTTTTAGATCTTTATTTTTAGACTACTATGCTCCACAACTCATTTGTCTATTCTTACCCACCTAACTTTAGAGTAACTTAGTTATCTGACACAGAAGGTTTTACATTAATAATACCACACTGTTATTTTAATATAGATTTCATGGTATCTAATGATCCTTATTATTCTATGTACAATTTATATTATGTATTGCAATTCTAAAACTTTGGAATGATAAAAATGTGTATGTTTATTATCTAATAAATTGAAATTTTCATGTTATTAACTATACTCATAAAGGAAAATACTATGAATTCTTATTAGTTCTAGTGTTTTTAATGTCTCTCTATAAAATCTGACTAAGTACCTTTACTGAGATCTTATTTACATATTATAAAATTAATCATTTTACATTGTTCGGTCTAGAGGTTTTAGTATATTCACAAAAATGTTTGAAAATAATCACCAACTGGTTACAAATTTTTTTTTTCACTCAAAAAGAAACACCATACCTATTAGCAGTCATTTAATCTCCACTTTTTTCTGCCCTCAGCCCTTGACAACCACTGATCTAACTTCTGTCTCTGTGAATTAGCCTAATCTGGGCATTTCAGATAAATTGAATCACTTAATGTGTGGTATTTTGAGAATGACTTATTTTATTCACATTGCTTTAAAAAATTTATTCTTGTAACATGTATCTGAACTTTATTCTTTTTATTGCTAATTAGTATTACATTTATTTCGTGGATATATCACAAATTATTTATCCATTCCTTAGTTGATGAACATTTATGTGCATTCCATATTAAAGCTATTATGAACTATATTGCTATGAACATTGGCATCCATGTTTTTGTGTGGACATTTGTTATAATTACTTTTGGGAAAATACCTAGGAGTGGACAATAGGGTAACTCAATGCTTGCATTTTTGAGGAAATGCCAAAATATTTTCTACAGAGGTTGTATGTTTTTCCATTCCCACTGGCAATGTATGAGAGTTTTAATTTTTTCACAACTTCACGATTACTTATCATTATCTATTTTATTTATCTGCTTTCTTAGTGAATGTGGTATCACATGGTGGTTTTCATTTGCACTGCCCTAATGGCTGGTGCTGTTTATTAATTTTCTTATTTACCATGTGTTTATCTTCTTTGGGAAAATGTGTATTCAAATTATTTCCCCTTTAAAACCAGATTGAAGTTGATTTATTGCTGAATTGATAAATTCTGTTTATATTCCTGATACTAAACACTTGTAAAATAGTGTTTTACAAATATTTCCTCTCGTTGGGTGAATTTTTATTTTCTTGATGGTATAATTTGATTTTGATGTGGTCTTATTTTCTTGATGGTATAATTTAATTTTGATGTGGTCTTATTTGATGATTTTTTTGTTGTTGCCTGTCCCTCTGCTGTTGCATATAGTAAAATATTGCTTAATTCAAGGTAATCAATATTATACCCATGTTTTCTACCAAAATTTTGTCTTTCAACCATTTTGCATTCATTTTTACATATCATATTAGTTGCAATTTCACATTCATTTTTTGCATTGGATATCCGATTATACAAGGACCATTTGTTAGCATTAATTCCCTCATTGAATTGCCTTGGTACCCTTGTTAAAAACAAATTGACCATAAATGTAATTATTTATTTATGAGCCTGCAATTATATTCCTTTGATCTCCATTTATATTATAATATCAGTAAAACTTTGCCTTAATTACTGTATCTTTGTAGTAAGTTTTGAAATAAAGATCAATTGATTCTTTAACTCTGACCTTATTTTTCAAAACTATTCTGACTATAATAGTTTCCATGTACTTTCCTATGAATTTTTGGACCACCTTGTCAACTTATTAGTGAAAAAGAAATGCCAAGTGGGATTTGGATTTGGATTGCCAAAAATCTGTAGATCAGTTTGAAGAATATTGTCAACTTAGCAGTATTGTCTTCTGGTTCTTGAATATGGATGTAATTGAATTATTTACCTGAACTTCAAGTTTTTCAATGATGTTTAGTATTTTGCAGTGTAAACTTCCATTAATTTTTTTGTTAAATGTATTCCTGAGTATTTCGTTATTTTAATGATACTGTAAATGAGATTGTACTTTTAACTTCAGTTTTGTTTTGTTAGTTGATAGTATTTAGAAATACAAAGAATTTTTGCCTGCAACTTTACTTAATATAATATATTAGTTTTAAGAGGATTTTTTTCTAAAGTTCTTAATATTTTCTATTTATAAGATCATGTCATATGCAAATCGAGATAGTTTTACATCTTCTTTTCCAATGTGGGTGGTTTTTATTTTTGTATCTCATCTAATTGCCTTGAAAATATACCCTCCCTCCCCTAGCAGGGCATACCTCATCAACAAGGGTAGCTGCATGATTAATGTTTATATACCTAACCCTGAATTGTACCCCACATCTTTATAATAAATAAATAAATTTTTTAAATGAAAATATCCCCTAGTATAATGTTGAATATAAGTGGCAACAGCAAATATCCCTGTCTTTTTTTTTTTTATTGTGGGGGGTGTGTGGCTTTAATCTTTCCATTTTGAATATAGTATTTGTAATTTTTCATAAATGTCCTTTATCATGTTGAGACTGCTTTCTTTTATTTATAGTTAATTGAGTCTTTTATTATGAAATGTTGTTAGGTTTCGCTTTTTCTCCATCTATTGATATAACCATGTGGAGGGATTTTGTCCCTTTTTAATGCTTTATGACATTGATTAATTTTCATACATTTAACTATCTATAGACTCTTGAAATGAATTCCATTTGTTTATGATGTATAAGCATTTTAATACTTTGCTGGATTTGGATGCTTGGTAAGGATTCCACTTTTGGTAAAGGATTTTAGGTTTATATTTATAAGTGATTCTAGGCCATAGTTTTCCTCTGATATCATTATGTGACTTTAGTATCAGGGTAATACTTGCCTCATACAATGAGTTTGAAAGTGTTCTCTCCTCTTCTATATTCTGGAAAAATTTGTGAAGGATTGGTGCTAATTCTCTTTAAACATTTGGTTAGCTTACTATAGAAGCTGCTTAACTTTAGACTTTTTTTGCATGAAGTTTTTTAGTTATTAATTCACTCCCTTTCATTTTCACAAGTCTATTTAAATTTGCTACTTTTTCTTGAGTTGATTTGGTACTTGTGTTTTTCTAAGAATTTTTCCATTTCATTTAGGTACTAATTTCTCCTGTTTCATTATTAAATTTAGTCATTAGAAATTTTTTTAAAATTCTAGATAAGGCTAGCTAAAGGTTCGAATATTCTTGAGGTTTTCAAAGAACTTATCTGATTTTGTGTAATAACTATTTTATTTATTTCTGCTTTAAACTCTGATTTATTTCCATCTGATTAATTTTAGCTCAGCTGTGTTTTAGTTTTTTTTTTCAGGTGGAAGATAAGTTTACTAATTTGATATATTCATTTTCCTCCAAGTTCTGTTTTAGTATGTTTCATTTTCATTTCATTCAACTAAATGTACTTCCTAATATAAGTTGTTTTCCTACTTTGATCCATTGGTCATTTAGGAATGTATTGTTTAATTCTCATGTATTTCTGAACTTCCACCACATTTTTTTGTATTCAATTGTTATCTTATTCCACTGTCTTCTAAAAACATAATTTGTATTATTTCCTTCATTCAAAATATATTGAAAATTGTTTCATGGCTTAACATATGTCCATTCCTCAAGAGAGTTCAGTGTTCACTTAGAAGTGCATATTGAGCACATTGTGTGTATTCTGCGATTGTTTTAATTATTGTACCTGTCATCTCCAGAGATTTTTTCTTTTAAAATGATTTTTATAACTTTATTAATAATCTGTATTTAGTGAGATTTTCTTTTCACACTTTATTTGTAGACTTGATTTCTTTTCGTTCTTTGATCACCTTTATAATAGCTGATTTAATCTTTGTATATTAATTGAAATATGTTTTTTCCTTTCAGTGAAAGTTTTTTTTTTTTTTTTTGAGTTGGAGTCTCACTCTGTCGCCCAGACTGGAGTGCAGTGGCCACTTCCGGCCACCGCAGCCTCGCCTGCTGGGCTCCGGCGATCCTTCCGCCTCTGCCTTCCGAGTAGCCGGAATTACAGGCATGCGCTACCACGCCCGGCTGATTTTTTGATTTATTGTAGAGATGAGGTCTCGGTGCCCAGGCGGGTCTCGAACCCGCGGGCTCAGGCAATTCACTCACCTCAGCCTCCCAAAGGCGCGGGATTACAGGCTGAGCCACCGAGCCCGGCTTCAGTGAAAGTTTTTAATGATTGTTTATTTTCCTGTATACGAATCATACTACTTTGTTTCTGTGCATTTTTTATAATTTCTTTGAAAGCTGTTCAGAAATCAGAATTGACTTATTCCCAGGATTTATTTTGTTGCTGTTTATTTGGTTACTTTCTGGACTACATTTGTAAAGCCTGTGTTTGATGTCATGCACTTGCTCATTAAGAACATAATAGTTCGGAGCCCAGCACGTCGAGGCTGCCGTGGCCAGGAGCGGCCCCTGCACTCCAGTTTGGGTGACAGAGTGAGACTCCAACTAAAAAAAAAAAAAAAAAAAAAAGAACATAATAGTTAACCAAAGGAAAAAGGAGGGATTTTTTTTTTCCTCGAAAACTAGTTGACATGTCTTGATTAGTCCTTGATTAATATTGGTCATTTCAGACAAACCTATTATGTATTTATGGTAGATATGTTTAAAATGAACAATATGTTATAACTATATTTGTACAAGTGTCGTCTACCATGCATTATTAGAGTGGAATTAGCTTAAAATAAAGTGAGCTAATTCCTAAAGTAGTTTTCAGTTTAGTGAATCTTTGATTCTAAGCCCTGAACTTTCAGAGGTTTTATATGTTGCTATGGTTATTGTTTTTTTTTTCTAGGCTTACAGAAAACCAATAAAATTATACAGAGTTCCTATATTTCCCTCACCTTGCTTCTCCTAACATTAATATATTGCATAACAATAGTAAACTGATCAAAACTAACAAATTAACATTGGTACCAATACTATTAATACAAAAAAAAAAACCCTAGAAAACAAAAGAAATACAAAGTGCTGCCTTGAACTTGAAATACTGATTTCAAGCAATCTTCCTGCCTTGGCCTTCCAAGGTACTAAGATTATAGGTGTGAGCCACCACACCCCGCTATAGTGTACTTCCTAATACTTATTCTGGTGCATAATCCAGAAAATTCACCTAGAGCATCAGAAACCTAGCTATTTTATGCATCTAAATTGAACAACTCAGGACTGATCTGAATAGATAATAAATACTATTCTCTTAAGATTGAAATATCATAATTAAACTGATTAAAGGATAATTCTTTCATTTGAAAAGCAGTATGAAAGTGAATATAAAGATAATCATGTTTGCATGTTAAGAGAATGACCCATCTTGTTAGATTCATTGCTCCTAAATAAATGGCATAGTTATTAAAACCACTATCCTTTTAAGAAGACCAAGACATTAAAACATAATAATGATGGAGTATAGAGAGATTTCATAAAAGCACTGTAATCACATTACTTTTTAGACAGAAAGTGAATTGCCTACTATATAAAATCAGTCACAGAGCTTAAAAACAAAAGCATGGGTAAAGAAAGCCTATTTTATAGAAAACAGACTCAGAAAAGTGTCTTCTGGCAACATTGCCCCTAGATTTAGTGTAGTAAATTACTCTTTCTTTGCTCAATACCTATTAAGCAAACTAAACTAAACTTGTGCAATATTTTTTACATTGATAGGAAGTAAATTGTTGCCTAAAGGAACCTGGGATTTTTGCAATTTTTAAATTGAAATAAAGTTCCTGTAACATAAAATTTACCCTTTAAATTGTACAATTCAGTGATGCTCAGTATATTCACAAGGCTGTGAAAACACCGCTCCTATCTAGTTCGGAAATACTTCCATTAAAAAAAAAAAAAAACCCTTAGCTATAAAACCCATACTACTAAGTCACTATGAGACACAATCTCTACCCATCCCTTTCCAACCATGGATCTAATTTCTGTCTCTATGTATTTGCTTATTCTGGACGGTTTTACATATATCTGGCTTGTATTACTCTGAATGTTTTCTACTTTCAGTCATTTTGCATATCTAAGAGTGCATTTTTCCTCTACATGGATAAATAATATCTAATTGTATGCAAATATAACAATTTGATGATTAGTGAGGCTGAACATTTTTTCATGTATCTGTTCGCTGTTCGTAAGTCTTCTTTTGAGAAATGTCTATTCCTATATTTTGCCCACTTTTTGTTATGGCTGTTTGTCCTTTCAGCATGTTTGAGTTCCTTGCAGACCCTGGATGCTAGGCATTTGTCGGCTATACAGTTGGCAATTTTTCCCCCATTCTGAGGGCTGTCTTCCAGCTCTCTTGATGGCTTATTTTGCTTTGCAGAAGCTTCTCAGTGTGATGAGGTCCCACTTGTCTTTCTTTTGCTGAGAATGTTTTTGGCTATTTGTGGTTGTTTATGCTTACCAATGCTGATTCTTCCAATTCATAATCTTTCTTATCTCTTATGGCATGGGCTTTTGGTGCTTCGATCAGGAATTGGTTACTTATTCTGCTTTCCAGCAGGGTGTCTCCTGCGTTTTCTAAGTTCTTAAGTTTGAGGTTTTCCATTTAGGTCTTTGATCCATTCGGAGTTGATTTTTGTCTATGGTGACAGGTAGGGTTCCTGTTTCAAACTTCTGCATGTGGTCAGCCAGTTTTCCTCACACCATTTCCTGAATAGGTTCTCCTCTCCCCAGTGATTGTTGGTGACGACTTTGTTGAAAATGAGTTGATTGAGAGATTGAAGTTTTGCTTCTGGAATTTCTACTTTGTTCCATTGGTCGATATGGCTGTTCTTGTACCAATACCAGACTGTTTTGATTATTGTAGCCTTATAATAAAATTTAAAACCTGGAAGTGTGATAACTCCCACTTTGTTTCTTTTGCTGAGGATTGCTTTGACTATTTGTGGTCGTTTTTGCTTCCATATGAATTCCTATATTGTCATTTCCAGGTCTGAGAAGAATGATGTTGGTAATTTATTGGGTATTGTGTTGAACCTGTAGATTGCCTTTGGTAGGATAAACATATTACCAGTGTTGATTCTTCCAATTAATGAGCATGAAAACAATTTTTCCTTTTGTTTGTGACATCTTTGACTTTTTTGAGCAGTGTTTTGTAGTTTTTGTTCTTTCAGTTCTCTGGTTAGGAAGATGTCGAGGAAGGTATTTCTGATTTGTTTTGTGGCTACTGTGAATGGGATTGTGTTTTTTATTTGGTTCTCTGCCTATTTGTTGTTGGTGTATACGAATGCAACTATCTTTTGCACATTTATTTTGCACCCTGAGACTTTGCCAAAGTCCTTTATCAGTGCAAGGAGGTTTTTGACAGATTCTCTTGGATTTTCGAGGTATAGGATCAGCAAAGAGGGATAACTTAACTTTTTCTTTTCCTATTTGGATATCCCTGGTTTTCTTGTCTTGTCTGATTGCTCTATCTAGGATTTCCAACACTATATTGAACAGGAGGGGCAAGAGTGGGCAGCCTTGTCATGTTCCAGTTTTCAGGGAAAATGCTTCCAATTTCCATCCATTTAGCAAGATGTTGGCTGTGGGTTTATCATAGATGGTTCTTACTATTTTGAGGTATGTTCCCTCTATGCCTTTAGGCTCAAGGGTTTTTATCAAGATTGGATGCTGGATTTTGTCGGAAGTTTTTTCTGCATCTAATGATATAATCATGCAGATCTTGGTTTTACATCTGTTGAGATATTTAACTACATTTATAGTCTTGGAAATGTTGAACCAGCTCTGCAACTCTGAGGTGAAGCCCACTTATCATCATGAATTTTTGAGATGTGCAGTTGGATCCAATTTGCTAGAATCTTGTTGAGAATGTTTGCATCTATGTAGTTCTTTTTTTTTTTTTTTTTTTTTTTTTTTTTTTTTGAGTTGGAGTCTCACTGTTGCCCAGACTGGAGTGCAGTGGCCGCTGCTGGCCACCTCAGCCTTGACCCGCTGGGCTCCGGTGATCCTTCCGCCTCAGCCTCCCAAGTAGCTGGAACTACAGGCGCACACTACCACGCCCGGCGTAGTTCTTTTTCTTTGTTGAATCTTTACTCGGTTTAAGATACCACCTAACTCCAGTCAGGATGGCCATCATCAATGGCTCAATAAACAACAGATGCTGGAGATGATGCAGGGAAAAGGGAATACTTCTGCACTGTTGGTGGGACGGTAAACTATCACAACCTCTGTGGAAAGCTGCAGAATTAAATGATCTAAAACTCGACCTTCCATATGATCCAGTAATCCCCCTTCTGGGAATATACCCTGAGGACCTCAAATCATTCAACACAAAAGATACCTGCACATATGTTTATTGTGGCATTACTCACAACAGCAAAAACATCAACCCCAAAATGCTGCCCATCAAAAGTGGACTGGATAAAAAAAGGTGGGGTACATATACACAATGGAATATTACACAGTCATAAAGGACAAAATTATGGACTTCACAGCAACTTGGATAGATTTAGAGTCTATAATACTCAGTGTTCTTTCACAGAAACAAAGAACTGAGTACCACATGTTCTCACTCATAAGTGGACCCTGAAAATTTATCATACTACTATAAGAAAGGGATTGGCAGTAGTGGGAAATTTCCAGGGGAGGGAGGGGGAGCATACAACATCAATAAGGGTACCTGATCTCAAACCAGGTGAAGTGGGTGCCAAAGGGAGTCCGAGACTTTACTTGCACAATGATTACTTGTATTCCTAATCCTGAATTGTACCCTACATCTTTAAAATACAATAAAATTAATTTTTTAAAAAAGAAAATATAACACTTTGTTTATTCATTTCTCCATTTGTAGACAGTTGGATTATTTCCACTTTTTGATTATTGTTAATAATGCTACTATGAACATTTTTGTACAAGTTTTTGTGAGGATATATTTTTTATCATTATTGGTTATATATCTAGTAGTAGAATTTGGGGGTTATATGGTAATTCTTTTTTTTTTTTTTTTTTGAGTTGGAATCTCACTATCGCCCAGACTGGAGTGCAGTGGCCGCTTCCGGTCACCACAGCCTCGACCTGCTGGGCTCTGGCGATCCTTCTGCTTCAGCCTTCCAAGTAGCTAGAACTACAGGGCACGCTACCACGCCCGGCTAATTTTTTTGATTTATTGTAGAGACGAGGTCTCGCCTACCCAGGTGGGTCTTGAACCCGCAGGCTCAGGCAATCCACTCACCTCAGCCTCCCAAAGGCGCGGGATTACAGGCTGAGCCACTGAGCCCGGTGGTAATTCTACATATTAATTTTTGAGGAATTATTAAATTGCTTTCCACAATGGCTTCTCTATTTTACATTTAACCAGCAATGTATGAGGGTTACAACTTTTTCACATCCTCATGAACACTTAGGTATCCAATGTATCTCATTGTATTTTGATTTGCATTTTTCTAAGCTTTAATGATGCCAAACATCTTTCTATATACTTATTATCTGTTTATATATCTTCTTTGTAATAAAGTTTATTCAGATTAGATCGAGCACATTCAGGATTGTATGGCTGTAGATGTTTATTCAGATCCCTTGCCCTTTTAAAATATTGGGTTATTTGCCTTTTTATAGAATAGATATAAGAGTATATTATATATTTTTAGATACTAAACCCTTAGTAGGCACATGGTTTGCACATATTTTTATCCCACTCTGTGTATTGTCTTTTGACCTTCCCAATAGTGTTATTTGATGCACAAATTTTTAAAGTCCAATTTATTTATTTTTTTCTTTGTTCTTTTTTCATTTCATGGGATATTTCAGAAATGAGTGCAAAAAACTAGGTCACCCCTATGTTACCCTTATATTGTCTTCAAAGAGCTTTATAATTTTCTCTCCTACATTTAGGTCTTAGATACTTTTGAGTTAATTTTATATAGGGTGTTAAGTGAAGGTCCAACTTCATTCTTTCATATTTGGGTATCCACATGCCCCAATACCCTTTGTTGAAAGATTTTTTCCCATTAGATTGTTTTGTCAACCTTGATGAAAATCAAGGACAATAATAGTATTTTTTTCTGGACTCTCAATTCTGCTCCATTTATCTATATTTATATCAGTATATTGTTTAATATTGCTTTGTAGTTAGTTGGAAAATCAGGAATTATGACCCGTTATAATTCTGTTCTTTATTTTATTTTATTTATTTTTATTTTAAAGACGTGTGGTACAATTCAGGGTTAGGTATATAAATGTTCATTATGCAGATACCCTGGTTGATGAGGTGTGCCGCTCCCTCCCCTGGCAGTTTCCTTCAACAGCCAATCTCACTCCTCCTCCCCTGGCAGTTTCCTACTACTACCAATCCCTTTCTTATAGCATTATGATAATTGTTTAGGTCTACTTATAAGTGAGAACATACCCTACTCTGTACTTTGTTTCTGTGACAGATCACTGCGCATGATAGATTCTAAATCCATCCAAGTTGATGTGAAGTCCATGTGTTTGTCTTTCTTTAAG
Source organism: Cephalopachus bancanus (assembly GCA_027257055.1). Taxonomy (NCBI): domain Eukaryota; kingdom Metazoa; phylum Chordata; class Mammalia; order Primates; family Tarsiidae; genus Cephalopachus; species Cephalopachus bancanus. The sequence goes on from JAPVLO010000819.1 coordinate 290,676, forward strand.
GTTGCATAATATTCCATTGTGTATATGTACCAAATTTTTTTATCCAAATGTTTGCCAACTCTCTATCTGACAAAGGCCTAACATCTAGTATCTACAAGGAATTCAAACATGCCGAAAGGGGGAAAAAAAGCAGCCCCATTAAAAAGTGAGTAAAAGACATGAATAGACATTTCTCAAAAGAAGATATACAGGCAGTCAATAGACACTTGAAAAAGCATTCAGTCTCACTGTTCTTATTTTTTAAATATAGTTTTAGCTATTTTGTGTCCCTTGAATTTCCATATAATTTTTAGAATCAGCTTGTTAATATCTGCAAAGAGGTTTTAGGCAAGTTTGTGAAGTTTTTAGATATTATTTCTTTGAATATTTCTCCTACTTATTTCTTGTTTTCCTCTTCTGGTATTCCCATAACATGCGCTTGTTTCACTTAAAGATTTTTCTCAATTATCTCAGTCTCTGTTCATTTTTCTTCATTCTATTTGCTCTCTGCTGTTTGAATCACTAATCTCTATTGATCTGTCTTCATGCCTGCTAATTCTTTCTTATGTGAATTTAAAGTCTCTCAAAAATTTTTAACTCCTGTATTATTTCTTTAATGATTTCTTTAATGATTTCTGTTTTTATTGATATTCTCTGTTTGATGAAACATTGTATTATTTTTTTAGTTCTTTAAGCATAATTCCTTGTAAGTCTTTGGACATATTTGTAATGGTTACTTTGAAGTTGCTGTCTGTTAACACTGATATATGGTCCCCCCAATAGGTAGTTTTTAGTTTTAGCAAGCATATCAGTTGTCTCATTCTGTGATCTATCTGCTAAGCCATCTGCTTTATTGCATATTGTTTCCTCACCTATTTGGCTTCACCAATTACTGTCTGGTACTGTCTATTTTTTGTTGCTGTTTTTTTTATTTTTTATTGCAAGCTGACAAATTAAAGTTGTATGTATTTATGAGGTGAAATATGTTATGATTTGTGAATACAATGTGTAATAATGAAATCAAGCTAATAAACAATATTCACAACTTCACATGTTATATTTTTGTGATAAAATCATTTGACATGTCTTGAGGAATAAATTGTTCAACAATTTAAAACAACTAAATTCATGAAGGAGTAGATTTGGAGGCCAATATTTGAGTTTTTGTTCTGATCCTAGGTGGACTTTTTATTGGTTCTCTTTCCATACCTCTTTTGGGTGAACTGGCTGACCTATGTTTTAACTTGGTGCTCTTCATTAAGAGGAGATTTTTTTTTTTCAGTACTCTTAGTTTTGAACTTTCCCACTTTCTATTTCAAATAAAGTGAGGTCCTTTGATAAGAGTTTCAGAGGTTTTGGGGTTTTTTTGTTTTTGCTTTTTTGTTTGTTTTGGTTTTGGTTTTTCTTTTATAGAATGCCTATTCTCCTGCCACTAATGTGGGCACTGGCCAGATGGTGGGTAGACTCTGATATTTTTGACCTGCCACTTTTGGCATGGAACAAGAGAGCGGGACAAAGAAAGATTAGGGACCCACTATTCTCAGCCTGTCACACATGAAGAAGAGCCTCTGTCCTATGGGTAAAAACTGGGTGAAAGAATGGAGCCCTGAATTATTAGCTACACTCACAGAGTTTTGCTTCATCAAGTTTTATTTTAGGGGACCTCAAATGCTGACACCCTACCCCTTTCAGTGACATATGAAAGCTGCCCTTTATTGGGAGCTAAAAGAAAAGTGAACCCTGTCTTCTTGACCCCATCTACCAAAAGTGGTGGTTTTGTCCCTTGGAGGCTGGTGTCATAACGCAATTGCCACAGACCTTCTCTGTTCTTAATGTATTATAGTATTCTTTTTCTTGGGCTGCTGTAACAAAGCACTGAAAGCTGAAATTCTTTAAAGGAATGTATTGTCTCACAGTTCTGGAGGCCAGACTTCTGAAATCAAGGTGTCAGTAGAGTTACTTCCTTTTGAAGGCTGTGAAAAATAATCAGTTCCATGCTTTTCCTATGGATTCTTGTTTGCTGGAAAGTTTTGGCATTACTTGGCATGTAAAAGCTCCATCTCAGTCTCTGTCTTCATCTTCATATGTGTTTTTGTCTGTCCAAAAATCACCTTTTCAATAGGGACACCAATTGTATTAGATTGGGCCCATCATGATGAATTCATCTTAATTAATAGTTTTTCAGGCTGGGTTCGGTGGCTCAGCCTGTAATCCCGTGCTTTGGGAGGCTGAGGTGAGTGAATTGCCTGAGACCGAGGGTTCAAGACCCGCCAGGGAAAATTGGCGAGACCTCTTCTCTACAATAAATCAAAAAAATTAGCTGGGCATGGTAGCGCACGCCTGTAGTTCCAGCTGCTTTGAAGTCTGAGGCAGAAGGATCGCCGGAGCCCAGCAGGTCGAGGTTGCGGTGGCCGGGAGCGGTCACTGCACTCCAGTCTGCGAGACAGAATGAGACTCCAACACACACACACAAAAAAAGGTTTTCAACAACCTTATTTTCAAATAGGGTTGCATTAGGAGGTACTGGGGGTTAGGACAAAAACCTATGCATTTTAGGATGACACAGTTTAATTTGTAACAATAGATTTTCTTGAATTAACACTTTTTCATTTGCTTTGTACTCTTAGGACAATTTCCAGAAACATGAAATTGTTGTTTATTTTTATAATTTTCACGGGCTTTTCTTGTTTCACTGAGGAGTGCATCCACAGAGCTCCTCATTCTAACTTCTTGGAAATGAAATTCTGCAAATCAAAATTTTAAGGCAGGAAACATTACTTATGTGTTTTAGGGAAAATAAGCATTCAAGATTTAACAAAAATGGAATGTATTTGGGAGCCATATAATACAATTTTTTTCACTGCACTCTTTGGTCATTACAGTAAATTAATGTTTTGTGGTATCTATCTGCACTTTTCTGTGAGGAGAAAAGGCATGGACATGGGATATCTTTTCAATTGGTTTTATTGCTAGAGTTGTTTGTTTAAGGAAATAATATTTCCTTCAACCTAACATCACAGCTCTCAGAAATTAAATCTTTCAGCCGGGTTCGGTGGCTCAGCCTGTAATCCCACGCTTTGGGAGGCCGAGGTGAGTGAATTGCCTGAGCCCACAGGTTCGAGACCCGCCTGGGCAACTTAGCGAGACCTCATCTCTACAATAAATAAAAAAAACTAGCCGGGCGTGGTAGCGCGCGCCTGTAGTTCCAGCTACTTGGAAGGCTGAGGCGGAAGGATAGCCCGAGCCCAGCAGGTCAAGGCTGCGGTGGCCGGGAGCGGCCACTGCACTCCAGTCTGGGCGACAGAGTGAGACTCCAACTCAAAAAAAAAAAAAAAATTAAATCTTTCCTCTTAAGTTTCTAGGGTCAATGCATCTATTTTATTCATCATATTTAACTAGATAATATGTTCAAATTGTTTACTTGCAGAATTATGTTTTACTTAATAGTAATTATGTTAGTCTCTTGGCTATTGCTAATATTCAACAGCAGTTTAAATTTATTTACATTAAATTATTGTTTCACTTTCAAGATGACCTTTTAAAAAGAAAATATATGTTAAAGATATTGTAAAAGATGATAAAATCACTGTTATAACTCCAAATCAGTTACAACAAAGTTGCTATATGTTTACCATCTTTTTGAGATACAGACATTATATGTTTGCTTTATCTCTGTAACATATTAAGAGGTTTCTGATGTTTGGTAAGGAAAATTAATAAAATAGTACTAATCTAAAGAAGCAGCATATAAGCAGAAAGTATCACCATATAACTTTGCATAGCTCCTTTTAAATATTTAATACAATATAAGCTATAATATTATTCAAACTGGTCTATGTGTAAGCACTGTAAATAAACACTATTTAACATTACTCTTCATTTGGGAAAGAAGACTATGTTTGATATCTTTGTAAAAACTCCTACTCTACAACGTTTTAATATATACGCTTTTCTTACATACTTTCACTAGAGAAGACAGAAGGACTGCCTTTGATGGCTCTGTGGTATATTGCTATAATAGCTACAAAAATGTTACAGCTACTCAAGTCAAGTGGTGAAGACTATTTCTGTATCCATTAAATGTAAAATGGTCATGTTCCTTCTATGAGCTAGTAGAACATCAGTAAACATAACATAAACAGAAAGTTGAAAAGCATTGATGTATTAGGTCTGACTGTCTTGCTGCATTTAGGATCCTGAAACTTCTGTGCGAAGAAGCTTGAATTATTGAATTAGCCTACTAGAAAATGAGGAAACTACTTTGGAAAAAAATGATGTATTCTGGTTAACAGCCTGTCAACCACCCTACATGTGAGTTCATTTTAGATTAAATAGTTAGGTGAACAACCACCTGATCATGGATACATGATAAAGCACAACAGAAATAAGAATAGTTATCCTAGATATGCCAAATTGCCCAATCAACATACAGAATCTGGAGCTAAATAAAATGGCTGCTGTTTTAAACCATTAAGTTTTGGGCTGATTTTTATGCTGCAAAATCTAACTGATGCAAAATGGAAAAGGGAGATGATATGTTCCTGGGATTGGGAATGGGACAAAGTTTGAAAGATGCCATACTCTGTGTAGGTCGCAACCATATTCCAGGGTAGCACTCCAAGACGATGGAGCATATACTGAAGATGGAAGCAGATAACTTTGATGTTCAAGGGATTACAGTGGTCTTGGAGAACAAATATAATAATAGAACCCATAAAGAGTTAAATTCTAGAACTGTTTTTCTCCTTATCCAGTATTATGTACCTGAATGCTGATATAACTCTGGGAGTAGTGAAAAATGTCCAGTAATGACTGAGATTGAATTTTCTCACCACCTTGATGAGATTTTTGAGGACTTGGATATAGATTTAAATTTATTTAAAACATTTTTCACTTCTAATTTTGCATAAAAGCTATAATCACAGAGAGTTGTCATTACAGACTTAGAAATTTATTATTTTATTTCCTAAATAGAGAGTAATGCTAAAATGTATTTCTTTTATATTTTATATTTTATTTTCTATTTATTAGGGTTGTGCCTTGTTCCAATCAATCCAAATATAAAATATTGCATGTCCCTTTGCCTTCCTGATAGTGGTAATGACATTTATAGCATCTTGTTTTGGAATTATAAACAGAATTCTGTTATGTTGTAATAATTTAGAAATATGGAGTGTTTTATATAGCTTTTTAAAAAACTTTATTTGAAAATTTAAAACTATTGCTTTTTATTCCTTATACATCATCTAAAATCCATGGTATTTGGCATCTTATTTATGATGTGAGTCTTTAAGAGCTTTCAAAAGAAAGAAATAGTAAGAATATTCATATGTCAGATATGCTGTACATCTGATATAATAAAGCATCTTGATTAATGGTGAAGAGCTTAGAGTCAAGCTGCCTGTGTCAGAACTTAGGCTTCACCACTCAGTTTCTGTGACCTTGGAAAAGTCATTTAACTTTTTACATTCACATCCTTATCTGTAAAAGTAGGAAATCTGTATTCCTACCTTATAGAATTGTTGTGAGAATTATGAGATTATATGAAATAAGTGTTGAAAATAACATCTAATGGTAAGCATTATAGAAGTGTTGCCTATTATTGCTGTTACTGTCATATAATTCTCTAGCTCTTATGTGATCTTTAGTGCAAAAAAGCATTATCTTTATTTGCTTACAAGAAGACAATTCAGAGCATTTACAATAACTATGTATTAAACCAACATGTTCTGAGGATCTATTATATATGACAGGGTTTGGGGGGACTGTTGCATAAAATATGGTTCTCACTCTCAAGAAGCTAAGATTGGAGCAATGACATTCAAGTATTTAGCCACATTTAATGGTGAAAACTAAGCTCTGGTTATTTATAGAGGGAAAATACAAGATCCCTGCCTTCCTGGAACATTTAAAGTTGAGAATAAAGAGAGGCCCAAACTTTACCTGTACGATGTCCACTTGTATGCCTAATCCTGAATTATACCACACATATTTAAAATAAAATATAAATTTAAAAAACACATAATGCATATGGTAAATATCTGAAATCCTGTACAAAATTAGGTACTATAAAGTTGCAATAAGTGGGTATAGTTATAAAAGTTTCACAAAATCAAGACAACTCATAAGTTAAACAATATATTACATATAAATACTAAATGAGTAGTAGCAGCAGTAACAGGTATTCAGAATAATCATATAATAATAATGACATTGTTTTATAGCTATTAGCCTTTCAGCAATCTGAAGATTGTCTTGAAGAGGAGTCTGGGAGAACAGGTAAGCTAGTTTCTCACATGTAAGGTCACAAAGATTTATTCTCCTTATGTTGTGGATAGAAAAGGATGTTAAGAGACAGATAAAAAATATTTCAAGCCGGGCTCGGTGGCTCAGCCTGTAATCCCGCGCCTTTGGGAGGCTGAGGTGAGTGGATTGCCTGAGCCCGCGGGTTCGAGACCCGCCTGGGCAGCGAGACCTCATCTCTACAATAAATCAAAAAAATCAGCCGGTCGTGGTAGCGCATGCCTGTAATTCCGGCTACTGGGAAGGCTGAGGTGGAAGGATCGCCGGAGCCTAGCAGGTCGAGGCTGCGGTGGCCGGGAGCGGCCACTGCACTCCAGTCTGGGAGACAGAGTGAGACTCCAACTGAAATAAATAAATAAATAAATAAATAATATTTCAAAAGAAATGTCTTACATAGTATCATATTTGAATCTACAGCTTCACAATTGAGAAACCGAGGGAGTAGTTCACTTTTCATTATCCATTCCTTCCGTTAAACTGGACTAAATAGATATGCGTAAAAATGTTAATATTCGATGTGTGTGTGTGTGTGTGTGTGTGTGTGTGTGTGTGTGTGTACGTTATTTCCTACTTTTTCCAAGATGGATCCATATTGCTTTCCTGAGATAAAGCAGTTTTATTCAAGTATTGGATTAAATTTTGATTTTTTGCTAAAGATGTTAGGTAATCACAAATTACACTCGATACACATTAGTTTTATTGTATTTCATTTAAATATATCTAATACTTCTGCTACTCTGAAGTAAATTTGATATGTTGTATAGTTGAAGTAAAACAGAAACTTTTTTAAATTCTTTTATTTATTTTTCTTCAATTTTATTTCTAGATATGTTGGTGCTGTATTCAGTCTGGATTTCTTTATTAATTTATTAAAGCCTATTTATTCAGCAAAATCTATCAAACACTATGTGCCAAATATTGTGTTAGACTTTTGAAGCATATAGAAAAAAAATTCAGTCAATTTTCCTCAAGATTACGGTAAAGAGTCATGGATAAAAAGTCGTTTCAAAAAGCAAAACCTCAGAGGGATATTTTAAGAATTATAATGGACGCTTTACAATGCATAGTGAAATTCAAGAAGATGAAGTGACCAATGTTGGTAAAAAGAAGGGATGAGGCGGTCTTCATAAATGAAGGAAAACTTGATCTGAGCCTTGAAATATGAAGTGAAATTTAACAATAGGGAAAGAAAAAAGAAGTTTAAGGAAGAAATAGAACAATATAAAAACACGAAACATGGAAAAATATTACAAATGTGGAAAATAGAGAAAAGTTCTGCATGACTACATGGTTACTAATGAGCAACTAGGTAGATCTATGATTAAAACTTTAACATACAGGACAAGAAGTAAGATTTTGGCAGATTATGGTTTTAGATTTAATCAAATTGTGTTCGAGAGGCCTTTGGACCACCTGTTTAGAAATATCCAGTAGGTGGTCTAAAAACATATGTGCACACACATACACACATACATTCACTGAATTTCTCTAATGCAATTATTTTTTCTCTCAATATACCTTTCTTCCATGTATTAGTTCAATTATCTTTTTCCATCCCTAAATCTGGTTTGTCGACCAGTAGATCACTGCTGGAGAACATCACATATGTTTATGGTCTTTAATCTTAGCTGGCTTTCCAGTGCTTATAAAGAATTACCCTATGCAACTCTACTCAATTCCCTCATATTCACCATAGCCGTGATTTAAACACTTCCCAGTCTCTTCTAACTTCCTACTCCTCTGCTTCTTCCCTCAAACTGAGCAGATGACTTTACTTCCCTTCTGTCAACAAACTTATAGACTTGTCTGCACTCACATGTTTATCTTCTTCCATTACATCGAAAGAGGTATCTTTCTTCTTGGGTGAGGCTATTATCTTCTTCAACTGTAAGCTGGCTATCATTCGCTTCTGCATTCTCAGATAACTTATTTTTATTATCCCCTCCTTTGTTTCTACCTTCAATATCTTACTTTTTAAAGTATCCTCCTTATGCCTTTTAATGTACTCAACTTTTTTCTTACTAAAAAAGAAAAAAAAAATCCTCTAGTTGCTAACCTTTATCTTTTATACACCTAAACTTTTGAGTTTTTTTACTTGCTGCATCCATTTTCTTTTTCTTTTTTTTTTTTTGAGTTGGAGTCTCACTCAGTCGCCCAGACTGGAGTGCAGTAGCCGCTCCTGGCCACCGCAGCCTCGACCTGCTGGACTCCGGCGAACCTTCTGCCTCAGCCTTCTGAGTAGCCGGAATTACAGGCGCACGCTACCACACCTGCCAGATTTTTTGATTTATTGTAGAGATGAGGTCTCACTGCCCAGGCGGGTCTCGAACCCATGGGCTCAGGCAATCCACTCACCTCAGCCTCCCAAAGGCGCGAGATTACAGGCTGAGCCACCAAGCCCGGCTCTGCATCCATTTTCTTCTAGCTATTCCAATCTACTTGTCTCCTTACAGATACCATTGAAACTACTCTAGTAAATATCCCCCCAACCTCTTTGTTATAATATATACAGTCATATCACAAAATACCTAAAAGACATTGTGGGTTCTACTTCAGACTACTTCAACAAAACAAATATTGCAATAAGGCAAGGCACAGGCATATTTTGGTTCCCTAGTCATATAAAAGTTACGTTTTCATTATTCTGTAATCGATTAAGCATGCAATAACATTATGTTCAAAATATAATGTCCATACCATACATTATTTTATTGCTAAAAAATGCTAACAATCATTTGAAGCTTCAGTGAGTCGTCACCTTTTTGCTAGCAGAAGATCTTGCCTCAATGCTTTTGGCTACTGACTGATGGGGGGGTTTGCTGAAGCTTAGGATGGCTGTGGCAATTTCTTAAAATACACAACAGTGAAATTTGTTACATCAGTTGACTCTTTCATGAAATATTTATCTGTAGCATGCATTGCTGTTAGATAGAATGTTACCCACAGTAGAGTTTCTTTCAAAATTGGAGTCAGTACTCTCAAATTCTGCTATTGCTTAATGGAACTAAATCTATGTAATATTCTAAATCATTTGTTGTCATTCTAACTATGTTCATAGCATGTCCACCAGCAGATTTAATCTCAAGAAACCACTTTCTTTGTTCACACATAATAAGCAACTCTTTAGCCACTCTAGTTTTGTCATGAGAGTGCACTAATTCATTCACATCTTCAGGTTACATTTCTAATTCTAGTCCTCTTATTACTTCCACTACATCTGCAATTACATCGTCCATTGAAGTCTTGAAATCTTCAAAATCATCCATAAGGGTTGGGATCAACGTTGTCCAAATTCTTGTTAATATTGATATTTTGATCTCTTCCCATGAATCACAAGTGTTCTTAATGGCATCTAGAATGATGAATCCTTTCCAGAAGGCTTTCAATTTACTTTGCCCACGTTTATCAGAAAAATTACTCTCTATAACAGCTAAAGCCTTTGGAAAAGTATTTCTTAAGTGATAAGACTTGAAAGTTGAAATTACTCATTGATTCATGAACTGCACGCTACATGTTGTGTGAGTAGTCATGAAAACAACATTAATCTCCTTGTATATCTTTATCAGAGCTTTTGGTTGTCTAGGTGCATTGTCAATGAGTAATAATATTTTTAAAGAAATATTTTTTGCTAAACAGTACGTCTCAATAGTGGGCTTAAAATATCTAGCAAACCACGCTGTAAACAGGTTTGCTGCAATCAGGTTTGCTGCAATCCAAGTTTTGTTCTTGCATTTATAGAGCACAGGTAGAAAAGACTTAGCATAATTCTTAAGGGCCCTAGGATTTTCAGAATGGCAAATGAGCATTGACTTCAATTTAGAGTCAACGACTACATGAGTCCCTAAAAAGTGAATGGGCATCCTTGTCTTTCAATTTCTGTCCATTTAGTAATGGGCATCTGCACTTTTCATGTATTTAGCAATGCTGAATATCTCATCTATATATCCTATTGCTCTTTGAAACTGTTGATAGGGATTGAGATTGGGGTACCTTGTAAAGGTGCTCAGTAGCACTGTATGGTGATCGACCTCATAACCAGAGGGGAGCATTCCTTCTCCTAACTTTACTCTTTATAAGATTTTGGCTCACCTTGATAAGAAGCATAATTATCTCTATGGATTTTGAGGACTTTGTTGTTGTGATTGCAAGAAAACAAGTTGCACTTAGAATATGTTATATGTCCAAACAAACGTGCACTCATGCCCTCTCTCTCTCTCTGTCTCTCTCACTCTTGCTGTGTGTGTGTGTGTGTGTGTGTGTGTGTGTGTGTGTGTGTGTGTGTGTGTCGGTCTCTCACTGTGGGCTGTGTGTCTTTCTCTACTTAACTTTTTGAAATTATAAAATGTAATTAAGATTTTATCCAGTGTTGTTGAATCATCTCTGGGAATAAAATACATCTCTAGGGAAATAAAAAATAAAGAGAGAGAGAGAGAGAGAGAGAGAGAGAGAGAGAGAGAGAGAGAGAGAGAGAGTCATCCTGTTATTTGAATCTTTGAATCCAGGTATCGACTTTGCCTGTCTTGCTGTGAAGTCTTAGATGGCATCTTCTTCCAATATGCCTGTTTCATCTACAAAAACCTATTGTTTAGGATAGCCACTTTCATAAATGTTCTTAGCTAGATCTTCTGGATAATTTGCTACAGCTACTACATAGCACTAGCTGCTTCACCTTAAGCTCTTATGTTATGGAAAAGTCTTCCTTCCTTAAACTTCATAAATCAAGCTCTGCTACCTTCAAGTTTTTCTTCTGCAGCTTCCTCATCTCCTCATCTCTGTCTACGTTCATAAAATTGAAGAGTTAGGGCCCTACTCTAGATTTGGCTTTTGCTTAACCAACTGTTGCTGGTTTGATCTTCTATCTAGTTCTCTCAAACATTCTCTTTACCAACAATAAGACTGTTTCACTTTCTTATAATTTGTGTGTTCATTGGAGGAGTACTCTTAATTTCCTCCAAGAATTTTTTTCTTTCATTCACAACTTGCTGTATGTTTGATGCAAGAAGCCTAGCTTTGGGCTGTCTCATATTTCTGCATGCTTTCCTCACTAAGCTTAATAATTTCTAGCTTTTGATTTAAAGTGAGAGACATATGACACTTCCTTTTACTTAACTATATAAAGATCATTTTAGGATTATTATTGGCCTAATTTTAATGTTGTTGAGTCTCTCGGAATAGGAGTGCCCAAGGATAAAAAGGGAGAAATAGGGGGAGTGGTCAGTAGTTGGAACAGACAGAACACACACAGCATTCATTGATTTTGCCATTTTATATAGGCATTGGTTGTGAAACCTTAGAAAAATGTCAATAGAACCATAACAGCTACAAAATAATGAAAAAGTTTGAAATACTGTGAGTATGACCAAAATGTGAACCAGAAACACTAAATGAGCACATAGTATTAGAAAATATGGCACCAGCAGACTTTCTAGATGCAAAGTTGCCACAAACCATTAATTTGTATTAAACATACTATCTGTGAAGCACAATAAAGGTTAGGGTGCAGTGAAATGAGGTATGCTAATTATAAGCACTTTTCAGTTTTTGTCCTTCCTGATCTCTAACATCATCTAAATATTGTGCATTCTTGTTTTACATTGCTCTCTACCATACCCTTCTGGCTTTCATTTTATTTGTATTGATATTAATATTCATCATACTCATTCTCAATGTCATTTGCTGGCTTCTCTTTCTCTCCATATAAAGTACTTTGGTAGGTCCACACTTTATCTCACTTTGGGTAACCTTATCTACTTGAATGATTTTAATTACCCAATTTTATATCTACTTTATTCTTTACCTGCATGTTGCTCAGGCATCAAAACTTCAAAATTTACCTGTGACTTTGTAGGCCTATTTTGAGGGTATCAGACAAGACTAGTATGGCAAACAAATACATTTTTTTAAATACTTGTTTTTTGAGACAGTATCTCACTCTGCCTCCCAGGTCAGAGTGCAGTGGCATGCTTTTGGTCACCACAGCCTCGATCTGCTGGGCTCAGGTTAAATATTTTTTTAAATTGTGGTTTAAATATGTCCTAAAAGTAGTTCCCCCCCAAGTCCAAAAACATTAAAAGAATATACAATGAAAAGTGAATTTCTCTCACTTCTCTTTTGCCCAGCTTCTTAGTTTTTCACCATAGGGACGACCACTTAACTAGTTTATTATAAATTCTTGCAGAGATATCCTATGCATATGCAAGCATATTCAATTAAACAGTCTGATATGCTCCCCTAAATAATTAAATATTCAATTATTTTTATTGAGTTGGTATTATGAGCTTTTTGAAGGTATGATAAATGTCTTTATAATCTTTGTAACTCTAATTCCTGGCACAGTGTATGACACTTGGTACAAATTCTAAAAATATCAGTTAAAAAAAGGATAAAATGTGTACTCTGTTAATATCAGACAATACATGAATAATCAGACAGATTTAGCAGTTATTACATTAACATGTAGTAAGTTTTCAAAAATGACTTGCCAATTTGAAATGTCCTAATTTTAAGTTAGTTGTACATATGTTAAACCTTATCCCAAGCTGTATGTAATTTGGTCCATAGTGTTCTTAATTATTTATAAGAAGTGTTTACTAATAATTCACTTTATTTGAAAAAATATGTAATCAAAGAAAGAATCATGATATAATATTTGATTAAGTTCATCAATTTTATGAGAAATGTAGAGGTTCCGATTTCAAACTTCTCTGATGTTTAGTCTTAGAAGCTAGTGGAATAAAATAACGTAGGGAGTACACTGGCCTTGGAAACTGAAATCAATAAAGCAGAGACAAATTTAATTTTCTTAAGACAATGATCTGAACTGGCCTAGTTAGGATTTGTTTTGGTGTTTAGCGAAAGCACATGATTAAACTTATCTTTCTCCTTTATTTTTCATGTATGATTAAATTTACACATATTGCTACAAATCTGAAGAAAAAGTCTTTTAGTATTCACTTGATTCTTTTTAGGTCGCTACGTGAATATAAAGCTATAATTCTACCTAAATGGTTCACAGATAATAAACCTCAAGAGTACAGGTTTTTGTAGGCAGTTAACCCTCTATTCTTTCTCCTCCCCAACTCACCACAAATTATTTACTTTTAAAATACATCATGTTGGCAGAAAAATTTTATCATGCAAGCAACATATAAAGAGAGATGGCAACAGCATATTGAAAAGAATGAAATCATGATTATTTGGGACAGAGATCACAGATACAAAATGTACAGCTGCTCCTAATATCAAAAGTACATAGAAATTTTTCTTGTCAAATGAAGCTTCCAAATATCTATGGAGAACTGGTCCCTGTAGTCTTGACATTCCATTGTGTTGTATGTCACCCTGACATAGCACAACTTGACCTCGTTCATCATTACAGTGCATGTGACTTTTAGAATGCAGTCTCAATTAGCTCAGGGACAAAAATACTAATTTATATTTCAGTCAGTATAGAAGGCCATCATATTCCAACAATTATTTTCTAGATAATTTGTTCCTTTGATCCGTTTCTTCAACCAGAATGTTCCTTAAACAAATTAGATTCATAAGGAATAAAACAAAACAAAACTTTATGTGGGACTGAAAATGCTTATGTCAGTTCTACCTGAAGTTAGCCTTTGGTTTTCGTTATTTTTAAAATACTGGGCATGAAATATTTTCAGCTGCCTCTAAATTATTTCAACTAAATAATGAGGGATTCAGTACGTGTGCGAATGTGTGTATATGCATTTGTTCTTTTTGTATGTATTCTAAAATTGTTCAGTTAAAAAAATCGAGGTATATTGAATTGTAGTAGTGGCCAATATGACCACAAAAGATCAAGGATGCCATCCTCTCCAATAGTCATGGGGATTTCATGTTTTTCTACTAATTTGCCTGGATATTCAATCTGTATCATGTATCAGGTCTTGCTTCCCTTAGTAAAATTTTATTTCAGCTAAGAAAATATTCTGGATTATTTAGAAGGAGCAGTCTATCTATGCAGATTTAAATTTGCTATGTACTCTACTGTGTTGATCTAGTCCAGAAGGAGGCTAAGGTTGGGGGAAGTGGTTCAGTTCAGAGTTATCTCTCTCTAAATGAGTAAGTGTGCTTATGTGTGTACGTGTGGGGGCACTTGCATGTGTTTTTTTAAAAGGTCCCCAGAAAATTCTAATAGAGTTTTCCTACCACTACCTTCACCTAATTGTATGCCATTGTTCAATTTCAAAACAGTGCCTTTGAAACAATGTAGTTACTCATCTCTACAGATAGAAAGGAAAACAAGATATATCTTGGCGTTATCTGGAGTTGGTTGGACATGAACCAGTCTCAGAGATAGGCATGTTCAACACACTACCAGCTCTTAAAATGTTTGAGAAAGAGAATGGAAGGAAGGACAACTAAAAAGAAAGACAATTCTTATTATTTTTTCTCCTTAAGCAAAAATGCAGATTACTGTTGAAAATTAATTGTTCAAAATATATAATAATAGTTCATATTTCTATTAAATGAGTTGCGGGTGGGCATTGAGTTTTGTCTACTGCAACAATATGGATGAAAGATGATTATGGCTTTGACCGTGGTAGTAGTAGTGGAAGTAGTGAGAAGTGGTCATATTCTGAACACAATATAAAGATAGAATCTAAAAGATTTGCTGTGAAGTCTTATGCAGTATATGAGAGAGATAAAGGTAATTAAGGATAAATGTAAGTTTTTGGACTGAGAGACTTAAAGAAAGGAGTTACTGAGTTATATCATAGTTGTCATTTTAACTTGAAGAAACTCTATACTGCTTTTCCTAATAACTACACTAATTTATATTCCCACCAAAAGTGTACAAATGTTCCCTTTTCCCCACATCCTCATCAACACCTGTTTTATTTTTATTTTTGTCATTTTTATAATAGCCATTCTAATGGGTAGGAGTTACATCACATGGTGATTTTAATTTGCATCCCCATGCTCAAAGAAAATGAAGTCAGCACTGCATAGAGATATATGTGCTACCATGTTCACTGCAGCATTATTCACAATAGCTAATATGTGGAAACAACTTAAATGTTCATCAGTGGATGAAGAATAAAGAAATTGTCTTATATTGTACAATGAAATGTTATTCAGCCTTAAAAAGTAGATCCTGTCATTTTCAATAACAAATATGAACTTGGAAGACAGTATGCTAAGTAAAATAAACAAAATATGGAAAGAAAAACACTGCATTATTTCACTTACATGTGGAATTAAAATAAAACGTCAAATACATAGAAACACAGAGTAGAATGGTGGTTACCAGGGTAGAAAGGAGGATGGAAAAGGGGAGATGTAGGTCAAAGGGTACAAAATTGCTGTTATTTAGGGTAAATAAACTGAGAGATCTAATGTACAATATAAGGGCTAAATTTAGCAATATTGCACTGTATACTAGAAATTTCCTAAGACAGTAGAATTAGGTGGTCTTATCTCAAAAACATGGGCAACTATATGAGTTAATGGGTATGTTAATTTGCTTGAATGTGGTAATTATGTCACTATATATAGGTGTTTGTATATATATATGTACATATATATTATATATAAACATCATTTTGTATAACTTAAAATGTACAGTAAAAATAAAAAATAAATTATGGACTGACCATTAACTGAGTTAGGAAAGTCTAGTAGAAATACCGGCTTAAGAATGTTGATTCAGAATTGTGTTTTCATCATGGTAATTTTGAAAATAATTTCTTTTATTTTGAATAAAATAAGCATATTTTTCTATCTGCATAACAGCCAATCACCAAATATAGTGATGTAAAATAACAACAAATTAATTATACTATATGATGGTGAGTCAGAAATTCAAGCAAGACTTCACTGGGTGATTTTCTTGATCCGTGTGGCTTTGATGAAGGTCACTTGTTGGCATCCAGTTGGCAGATGAGCTGCTTGGAGACTTCGAGAATGCTTCACTTATATGTTTGATACTTTGGCAGGAATAGGTAGAACTGAGGTGGAACTGTCAACCATAGGACTCAAAGCTGATGTTTCCAGCATATCAAACTCAGGGCAGAAGAACTTCTTACATGGTAGCTCAGTGTTACGGGAGAGTATCCCTGTGAACAAGCTGAAAGCTGCATGACTTTTCATAATCTGCCTTCAGAAGTCACGTGGCATAATGTCTAATCTTTTGACCAAATAAAACACAATGCAACTCAAGATGAAAGGACATATTTTGCACCACCTGATGGGACAAGTGTCAAAAAATTTGCAGTATGTTTAATGTTGCCACAAATTCACAGGGTGACTTAAGCAGAAAATTGGTCTAATATGTCTTAGGTTTAAGAGTATAACTATGAATGCTGTGTAGAAAACAAATAGTAATGGGTTAAAAGATAGAAATAGGGAGAAGAATTAGGTTATTACAATAATTCAGGTGAAAGATGGTGGCTTTGGCCACAATGATAGTAGTGCAAACGGTGAAAAGTTTTTGAATTTTGGATATAGTTTGAAGATAGAGGTTATGGGAATTGAATGGAAAAAAGGTAAGCAAAAGAGAAGAGTCAATAGTGAGTTCTCAGTTTTAGCCAAAACAAATGAATGCATTTAACTTAGATGTGGAATATTCCAAGACTAGCAGGTTTCATAATTTGGATGCGAAAATTAGCACTTTAGTTTTTCTTCATGTAAGAGTTGAGATCCCTAGTATATATCAAAATGGCAACTGACTATATACCTAGAGTAAAATTTGACTGCTCAAGATTAATTATATAAATTTGTAAAATATGGATGACTTTTAGACGCATGAGACTTTATGAGATTGTCAATAAACTGAGTCTAAATAGAGAAGGTAAGAAAACATATTAGGATTGAGTTTCAGAGAACTCCAATATCTGAAGAGGTTGAGAAGAGGAAGGAAATCAAGCAATAAAAAAAGGTAAAAAATAAAATAAATAAACTAAAAAGTAGTAGTCAGTGAAAAAACAAAAACAGACAGTTTGTTCTGTCCTGTAATCCAAATAAGGATAGTGGATCAGTGATCTGCTGTTTCAAATATTAAGAATAGATCTAGTTAAAAAAAGATCAAGAATTGACCAAAGTCTTTGGCAATTTGAAGGTCATTGTTGAACTTGAAAAGAGTAGTTTTAGTGTATCGATAGGAATGAAACTGTTTTCCAGGAAACTCAAGCATTAGTTGGAAGAAAAATATGATATGAATGAGTAACTCTTCAAAGGCATGTTCTATGAAAGTTAGAAATAATGGGAAGGTAGCTGAGGATTAGTAAATAATTTTTTGTTTGTTTGTTTTGAGTTGGAGTCTCACTCAGTCGCCCAGACTGGAGTGCAGTAGCCACTCCTGGCCACCGCAGCCTCGACCTGCTGGGCTCCGGCGAACCTTCTGCCTCAGCCTTCTGAGTAGCCGGAATTACAGGCGCACGCTACCACGCCCGCCAGATTTTTTGATTTATTGTAGAGATAAGGTCTCGCTGCCCAGGCGGGTCTCGAACCCATGGGCTCAGGCAATTCACTCACCTCAGCCTCCCAAAGGCGCGGGATTACAGGCTGAGCCACCGAGCCAGGCTAGTAAATAATTTTTAAACCTTGAAGATATAGTACTTATTTGTGATGATAGTAAGAAAGAATGAATTTGGGCTAAATAGATCCATACTCTTGTCAGAAAATTTACCGTAGGTACATACACTTAGAAAAGAGGAGTTAAGAATGATGATATTGGAGACCACACTTTAAAACTTCCTCTTGTCTCACATCTAGTTGTGAAATTCTGTCAATGTTCTCTTACAGTATCTCTAACATTTTTTTTGCAATTCCCACTTTCATCATGCTGCTTCTGACACTCTGTTTCTTGCCTGAATTATTAGAGAAGTTGTACCATCTTCCTACCAGTCTATCCTTGTATCTACTTCCTAATACTCTGATGTGACTGTATCTTGTCTAACAAACGTCTAATTGAATGTTTCAAGCCTACCACTCTCTAACCTAAGTAAGCATTTAGCTATATCTCCCACTACTCTTCTATTTTTTTTTGTACAATGTTCCTTCAGTCACTCCAGCTAAAAGTGACTAATCATTACCCAGATTAGCCTTAAATTTTCCTGATTCCCTGCCTTTCCCCATGAATGTTGCCTAAGTAAGTTCAAACTGCATTTATAAAAAACAGTGTAGGGAAATGAGAAAGAAGGAATTGGTGGAGCAGTAAAGTAACCTGGTTGTAGTAGGTTTTTAAAGTGCTAGATCTGTCACTTTTGGATGTGTGACCATGGGCAAGTTTTTTGATCCCTACAAGTGCGTATTCTTTAAGCATGAAATAAATCATTAGCGTTGTTGTGAGGACGTAAGATATCTGTGTAAAGAACCTTGTAAGTATACCTTGCAAGTATCTAACAAACTGGACTTGTTCAACAAGTATTAGCTATTGCTATTTTATAGAATTGATTTTTAAAAAACTTTCCTCATGAAATCTTCCCATATTCTTTTGTTATGCTTTCAAAAACCTTTATTGGAATCTTTTATGATAGATCTTTCATAATAATCTCACCTGAACTGTAGTTATGTGTGCATGCATCTTTTTTCTTATGGTAAAAAGTGTACTGTTATTGATAAGAGCACTAACTATGCAATCAGAAAGATCTGAATGAAAATCCTAGCTTTGCTACTTACTAACTGTGAGACTTGGAAAGAGAAACATCTCATTGCCTCAGTTTCTTCATCTATAAAGTGCAGATAATAACAGTAGCTAACTCGTGGATTTTGGTAATAAATGTAAATTTTTAATTTACAGTGTGAAAAAACCTAAAAAATTTTTGAATAAATGTAAAATATACTTGTTTGGGAACTCTTGAACAATGGAAAATAGATTTTGTCACTTTTGTTCTTTCCTTGCTCTAACACTATGTGTTTCTCATTCTAGATGTTCAAAATGCTTGTTGAATTATAATAGCTTAATTAATACAATACTACTGTATACCGATATTATGCCAATATGCTGTTGATGAATACCATCTATTCACCAAACAGGAGCCTGACCTATATATTCAGTATTAGGGAAGTTCGTTATACCCCATAATGTGGTTCTGGGAGAGTATCTCAAACTTCGTAAGTATAACATTATTCAATAATTGATTAAATTAATGATCTCCATCTTTAAGATAAAATAACTTTTTTTTGTTACTTAGTTTTAATCACTGAAATGTGTTTTTCCAAAAAGGTAGGTTTGAAATCAACATAATCTGAAGTAAAAGAAAAGAGAAAGTAATGCAAAGTAAAACTTTTCACTTTATGATTTTTATGATTTTGAACCTTTATGATTTTGGAAATCAGACAACATACCTGCCACATTTGATCATTTAACCTGAGTTTATAATGCATTGCTTAACTTTAAAAAAAAATCTGTTGATCTCTTAGACAGTATATTTGCAATTGTTAAAGTTGCCATGTGAACATGAAGTGATATCCAGGCATAGTAAATCAGTTCTTTCTGTGTGTGGAAAACAGAGAAAATTAAAAATGACACAATGACCTGGAAATTGCATGGTTTTCTCAAGGTATCTGTGAGAGGAATTGTAAAAGAAAGAACATCACAAATGTATGCTTGTGTAAATGAATGTAGTCTGCATTTATGCAATGGTATGTAAATTAACAGGGTTCCATCTCTGTGTGGATCTAAGTAAAGAACAATAAGAACGATTTAAAGAGTATAAAAGTGAAACCCTCTTCTCAAGCAAACTCTGACACATTCTTCAAATTCTTGTAAAATTCAATATCTCAAATTACAACTATGACCTTAGTGTGAGCATTCATTCATATATGACTTCGAAAACTGTCTTGAAGCTCTACCATTCACAGGGCTATATAGGTCCTGTGGATAAAAAGAAATTAAGACATAAAAAACTTAAAGTCTATTGAGGAAGATAGACAAGTAAACGAACTAAGGGATTTTCAGATCTAAAATTCAGGAGAGCACTGGGTTGGAGATGGATACTAGAAAACCCTATAGATCGTGGTGGGAGTTGTAGATAACTGACTAGATGAATTTATCTAGGGAGCATATAAAGAAATAGCAACATTTAAGGGATGAATAGGAGAAAAAGTTTGAGAAGACTAAGAAAAAAAGGCCAGAAAGTTAAGAAAAAAATAGAAGATAATGGCAAGGAGGGAGTTACAAGAAGGAAAGTGTCATTATCAAAGGCAATAGAGATTTTTAAAAAAATGACAACAAAATGTTCAGAAAACATTAATGGACCCCCAAGCATACAATTATATATATAAACTCATCATTGCTACACTCAGTTACACTTTCAACCTAAGTATTCTACAATCATTTTCCTAGTCGCCTTCACTTCTACTGGCTTATAATACTCACTATACCACGAGCATGTGCAGAACTTTGCCTCTATGACTTTACTTGTGTTGTACCTCCAAATACATTGACCTCTTCTGGATAAGTCATACTTGTCCACATTATAGCCATACTTCTAGGACCATGTCTTCTATGACATCTCTGTTGGTATGCTTTCCCGTATTTAAATTCCCATAGTAAGTTTTTGAAATCTTCCTTAACATCTATCATATTACATATTGAATTATACCTATATACAGTCTATACACTTTTCTAATTCTCTGTATGATTTTTTCACAGATGAGTCTATGTCATACTTATATTCATTATCTCAGTGTAGTAACAAACATAATATGGATGTTCAGCAAATGTTTTCTCAATGCTGAGTATCACGAGAAATCATACTTCGAGTAAATGACACATATTACATTCTAATAGTATAATATGAAAAAAAAATTTGCTGTTTTTAATATTTAAATTATCTTTCTGAGTTTCATTCAAGCCTGAAATACCTATTATCTTTATGGACAATATTTCTAGGGAGAAAAAAAAGTTTAGACCAGTGTAGGATACCTTGAAATTATTTCTGTATCAACCACAAAAAATATTCAATATTAATTAAATAATTAATCTTGATTATGTGATAACAATGACATAGGGGACAACTACTTCATTATAGCCAAAATGTTCATTGCAAAAATTATAGAACACAGAATATTGTGCCCAGTAAACCAATGGTCTGACTCAGTATGTCCTTATGCAATACTTGGTTCTCAGTCACAATTTGTCAGAAAGGGCAGTAGGTTATTTTTGGTTAAAGAAACAATTCCAGCCGACCTCGGTGGTTCAACCTGTAATCCCGCACTTTGGGAGGCTGAGATGAGTGAATTGCCTGAGCCCACGGTTTTGAGACCCGCCTGGGCAACTTGGCAAGACCTCATCTCTACAATAATTCAAAAAATCAGCTGATCATGGTAGCGTGTGCCTGTAATTCTGGCTACTCGGAAGGCTGAGGCGGAAGGATCACCAGAGCCCAGTGGGTCGAGCCTGCAGTGGCCAGGAGCGGCCACTGCACTCCAGTCTGGGCGACAGAGTGAGACTCCAACTCAAAAAAAAAAAAAAAAAAAAAAAAGAAAAGAAAAATAAAAAGAAACAATTCCATAAATAATATTTTTACTCAATTTGAAATCTGTTTATTTTTTTCTTCAAGAATAAGTAGAATTTAGTACTTGAAGACATTGAAAATTCCTATCACTAATCTTTTCATTTATTGATATAAAAAGAAATATACTTTAAGAAACAAAGAGCAGACATATATCATCATAAGAAAACAATTTGAAATTTGTTGCAGAGTTTATTTCTATTATAAAATAAATTTGGAATTTAAGGTTAAAAGTTATTTAATTTTTTAAGGGCTAGTCCTTCCATTTTATTTTAGAAAAATTATTTGGATGTGCAATGCTATAGTACTATAGTGAAAATGAGTCTTTATAGAAAGAATCAAAGATAACCTTTTGTACAGTTCAAAATGATTTTGGTAGATGAACCAAGCATTTTTTATGAAGGTGGATGTACCAATCATTTAGAGTACAGACAGCTTTAAATTTTTTTTTTTAATGTACTGAAGAGGCATTATGAAAGGTGAAATAAATCATGTTTTTTCCCTGAACTCTCACAAATATTTATTTAACTAAAATAGGTTCAGAAATCTGAAACTAGACATATGCATTGACATTTTTTTGACAGATTCATAATCCAATGGCTTCCAAAACTTTAATGTTCAATAACATTTCATTAGTATACTCCAGTGTATTTATTACTATGCATTATTAATACATATATGTGCCTGCCTAGGAGATGTACAGTTTGTAATTATTTTTCCTTTCAAAGCATAATAGCTTCACACTGGGCTTATTGCAGCTACAATATTTCATCTCTGAATTCTCCTTCAAACTTTCTGGGGCTGTAACAGAAATTTGTATTTGAACAGAAAAGCTGTCAAGAAGGTGCTGTGGTATTATCCATCACATTTTTAATCCTGACCATACTTAGATGCTAGTGAGTCTGGCTGTCCAAGACACTAAACAAAGATTGAAATTATGCCTTCTGTTCTTACACATCAAAGCAGCACCGTTATACTGACTACAATAGACCTGTATTACACTCTATTAATTTCCTATTAGTTCTCAGCTATGCAAAATCTAACCATAGTGTCACTATGGTTTAGACATGCAACCTTGATTCCAGCATCAAAAATTGGAACCTGTCACTTATAATAATTTTACAGGAGATTCTACAAATGTAAATCCTTTTTCATCTTGTCATCCTTTCATGTATTTAATGAGTTTGCCCACTAACAGTGTGGAATCTTAATTTAACTTTCAGAAATATTAACAGCTATTATAATTGAGTGTCTCTCAGAGTATACTAATTAAAGTGTAATAAAGAGTAATTTATAATACCTGAAACATTTATCTTTAAAAAATCTCATCAATATTTGACGGTATATCAGAAAAAAAAGCCCCAAAGGCTATTGTGAACTCAAAATTGCAACCCAAATTTCATATTTTGAAATAAAGCATCATCTAGCATAACTAGATGATCTGCACATTAAACTTAATCATTTGTATCACATGTTCTCACTCATATAATGGACCTTAAACATCCAATGCAATACTATACCAAAATGACTGACTGTACGGGGAAACTATGGTGGGGGGGGGGAGATGGATTAACAGTAGCAAATATCTGTCTGGGTACGGGGAAACATCCTATATCAACAGGGTGCCTGAATGAAACGCAATTGTATACCTAACCCTTAACTGTACCCCACAACTTCACTATAAAACAAAATAAATAATAAAAAAAACAAAAAAACAGAAAAAACAAGCAAACACTGTGTACTTGAAAGGCAAATTACCAATGAATTACCATGTTAAAATTCCATCATGGAAAATAGTTAACTCTTGGGAATAGGTCCCATGATAAGTCTGACAAGAACTTTACATAAAATATTAACATATTTTTTCAGAGAAGTGTATGCTTAATTTAGATAAGTTGATTTTTTTTCTCACTACTGCTGACCTTTAAATTGAATTAAAGTCTCTTAGACTCCAGATCCACACCCTTTTATCTCTCTTGGCAGATTTTAATCTGAATGTCTGTAATAAAGTCTACTAAAAGTCAGACTATACGAGTAGTAAAAATAGTGTTTGTTGTGCTAGGGTTTCATATATAATATTTTAAGTCGAAAGAAAACAAAGATTCAAAATTTTCTATTTTTAACTAAAAAATTTATTATCAAATTTTCTAAATATTAAATGGAGTAGATTTGACAAAATTATATCAATTTTTCTTTTATGTATTTCCCCCATTTCACTGCAGTTGAATTATTTTGTAAGCAATATTACAGTATCAATTTTTTATGGAAAGTCAGTGAAGCTTGTGTTCCAGGATCCCACTTTCAAAAAGTCTGCAGGTTTAGGTGTTTGGCTGGGGAAGTAACATTATGCAAGTCAAGTCTGCCAAGCAGCAATTGCTCCAGTATTCCAAGTCTTGGAATTCAGATTTAACTATGAATGTCAACTGCTTGAATCTGTATTTCATCGTGACACACCACATTTTTTTCTATATATATGCCACAGAATACTTCATTCGTTTCAATTTTTTCTGTGCATTACTATTTTAGAGAAACCGAGTTTCTGAAAGTCTGCCATTAAGTCAATGTTAACTTCCAGAGTAGTTGAATTTCAGCAAAGTCACAATATGCAGTAGTTTCAAGTAATAAATATCTTATTACTCAATAAATATGTTTTACTGTTTCTCAACAGAAGTCATATTTGTCTATAATATTGAACCCCTCTAATTTAGCATTTGTCTTAGGAATTTTGCAGATGGAAAATGCAGTACATACCAGACACTTATATCTCAAGCTCTGAGTTAAGCCCTTTACATACATTATCTCATTTAATACTTACAATAGACCAATTATTAGCTCCATGTGCTATATAAGTTATTAATACATAGAATAGTTAATAATTTGTCCAAGGTCTTATAACTTGTAACTGTTATATGTCCGTTCCCTTGTCTTAACCACAATTGCTATAGCGTCTCAACTAATCAAAAGGGTAAAATAATACATTTCAAGGAAGATCTGTTCCTAGAGGGTTCACAGTAAAAACTATCCATGGTATTTATAAATACAATTGTGAAAACATCAGTCTGAATACTTAACATCTGAGCATTGTATTGCCTGTATATTTTACATTAATAAAATGTAAATCAAATTTCTTTCTGAATTAACTTCATCTCTAAATTAGCCAAATATATGTTAGAGAGTCAATAAAGAAAACTTTCTCAGAGAATCCTCCACACCCTTTTACTTCTTTTTTTTTTTTTTTTTTTTTTTTAGTTGGAGTCTCACTCTGTCGCCCAGACTGGAGTGCAGTGGCCGCTCCCGGCCACCGCAGCCTCACCTGCTGGACTCCAGTGATCCTTCCACCTCAGCCTTCCCAGTAGCCGGAATTATGGGCGCACGCTACCACGCCCGGCTGATTTTGATTTATTGTGGAGATGAGGTCTCGCTGCCCAGGCGGGTCTCGAACCCGCGGGCTCAGGCGATCCACTCACCTCAGCCTCCCAAAGGTGCGGGATTACAGACTGAGCCACTGAGCCCGGCTACCCTTTTACTTCTTATTTGTGAAAACAGAATGAATTAAAAAAGATTCATCTATATTACTAGGTAAAGAAGGAAAACATGACAAATCATATTCTTTCTTCACAAAGGAAGTTGCTTTTCAGGCATTGCCTAATAATACCCCAACAAGAGTAAAACATTAATCAAACATAAACAACTTTATGATATTCACAGGGAAACATGTCAATAGTTGCATAAAAATTCACTTTACAAAATAATTTAATGGTGAGTCACATTTAAGGAACACTTTCTTCTTAAGATCTCTGACATAATTTTTTAATAAAAATTAAATTTACATATAATCTCTTAGAAACAATTGTTAGGTGAAATAAGCTATAACTATAGTTTGTCTACAATTTTTTGAAGACTTTTTGTATTACAAGTAATATTTGAAAGATATAAAAATTATATACATCATCTTCTGCCATATTTAAGATTGCCACTTACCCAACTAGCTCTTGAGGGAGGAAGGTGGATAGCAATTGTTAAAAATGGTGTGAATGAGAGACAGATGATCGGGGACAGCAAGGAGAGAAAACAGATCCTTTTGTGAGTTTCTGGAACTGGGAATATTGATGTTCATCGGAACTGCAGAGATTGAATAGAAAGTGAAATTCCTTAAGGTATTGCAAGCTAAATAAATCATCTGACATATAACCGACATGAAGATGAGGATACTGTGCACACACCTGTGAATTACTGAGACATAAAACTTCCTTTATATGGAGCCACGTGGAAAAAATACTATTTAAAAAACAAAATGTCGGCCGGGCTTGGTGGCTCAGTCTGTAATCCCAGGCTTTGGGAGGCCGAGGTGAGTGGATTGCCTGAGCCCGCGGGTTCGAGACCCGCCTGGGTAATTTGGTGAGACCTCATCTCTAAAATAAATAAAAAAATTAGCCGGGCGTGGTAGCGCGTGCCTGTAGTTCCAGCTGCTCGGAAGGCTGAGGCGGAAGGATCGCCGGCGCCCAGCAGGTCGAGGCTGCGGTGGCCGGGAGCGGCCACTGCACTCCAGTCTGGGTGACAGAGTGAGACTCCAACTCAAAAAAAAAAAAAAAAAAAAAAAGTCTGATTTGGCACTTCCTTATAGA
Organism: Cephalopachus bancanus; assembly: GCA_027257055.1. Taxonomy (NCBI): domain Eukaryota; kingdom Metazoa; phylum Chordata; class Mammalia; order Primates; family Tarsiidae; genus Cephalopachus; species Cephalopachus bancanus. The sequence goes on from JAPVLO010000819.1 coordinate 317,065, forward strand.
GAAATAGCAGCAATTTCCTCAGTGGTAAATATTGCCTTACCTCTGCTTCAGTAAAGTACCCAAAATGTACTTTGATGGGTCTTTTATTTGAAAAAGTTAAAACTCATAGCACTAAAATATTCAACTAGATAGTGCTAAGACAGTAAAAGAGATTTTGGGTTCACGCAGGTAGCCTGAAAGAAAGAGTATACGACATCAATGTGGAGATGGACATGAAGGCAATGGGTCTTGGGAAACAAAAAATAAAGAATAAAAAAATAAAGAATAAAAATCTTTAAAGATTAAAGCTCAAAGAAAGAATATAGCCACCAAGAAACACTTAGAGGTGAGAAAGGCCCAGTAACATTTTAGTATAGTGATATTTGATGTTAAATTTTAAGTTGTTTTCTGTTGTCCTATAGCCTCATTATAGTACTCAAAACCTTCAGTATAAATCTGATATATGCAAAATTATTGAGTAATGTTTGGTAGGAATGAAGCAGTAGGGATAAGAAGGCCAAAGGTACTAAGGAAAAGTATCAGCCTTCTACCTGTCAGGCGATTTAAGCAAAATCAGAGATGTAGAGAATAGTATTGTGATTCAGCAGCTATTTGGAATAGGAAAGGGTGAATCCAAAGACTAGAGGACTAAGGTCACGTATTCATTGATTAAACACAAATGAGGTGTGTATGCAGAGTATTCACCTACAAAGCACACTGCTATTAGTAAAATTTTCTACATTTTCAGTACAATATTTCCCAGCTATTATTGAGTAATATCAGAATACACCACATAGTTGAGTATATGAAGCACTATCCTCCACTAAATACACCATTGATAAGTATAGAAAAATTGGTATTAGAACAACATATTGATGTAACAAATAGCATATAACATATTTGGATATAGGTTTAGTGTAATTTTTGTGAAAAAAAAAGTGAATCACAGGAATATCCACAGTTGGATACATGAAATCACATTTTCTGAGAAAGGGGATGTGTTATTCAATAATATTTTAGAAGGGTAAATATTATGCAGTTGCTAATACGTCCCTATTGTGAAGAAAAGAACAGGAATGATAGCCCATGTTGTTATGTAAGTTGTTATGCCCATAACATCTGAGTTGTCTCATTTTATAAATCTGATAAAGAAGGCAATAACTTAATAATGTGGACTATATATTCCTATAAAGTCAAGAAAACAAATCCTGGTAGTGGTGTGTGATCAAATAATAGGTCCCTAAGTAAGAATATTAGAACAGGCTTCCATTCCATTTCCTAACTGCAAAATAATCACTGCTTCAGGGAAAAGTTCTGTTTGATTCTCATCATTTCTGCTGCCACCATTCAGGTGAATAAGAGGAAATTATTTTATGACATGAGGTCTGCAGACTATCCTTACATGTTAAAAATATGTCAGGCCTTCCATAGTACAACATCAGCTTGTCTTAATCAACTATTTTAAATCCAGTGAGGCCAGGAAAGGTGGCTCACACCTATAATCCCAGCACTTTACAAGACCAAGGAGGGAGGATTGCTTGAGCCCAGGAGGATCACTTGAAGCCAGGAGTTGTATTCTGCCTTGGCTTATTGAAAAACTTCCTTCCTCTACTATCTGTAGGCCTTGTTTGAACTGCTGACCTCTCCCTTCACTTAAATAAATCAATATCAATCCTCCTTTGCTGCTTCTTTCTCTTACCAATTTCTTATGTATACACTCTCCCTATTGTCAACAAACTCTGAGCGTGTCATATAATTAATATTTGTATCATATTATTGTGAACAGTAGAAAAGGATCTTAATTAAATTACACATGACTAAGGACAGGATGCACCAAAAAGGGCACACTTTTTTCATGCTCTCTCCACTTATTCTTATCCCATCTCTATAATTTAAAAATGTAAAATAATGTTACTAAATAAATTTAACGTACACTCTCTTAAAAATATCTTAAAAATATAAACCGATAGAAGACATCTGCAAAGGGATCTTAAAATCGTCTATTTTAATCCTCTTATTTTATATTTTAACAATATGAGGTTTAGAGGATTGAGTTAGTGAATGGAAAAATCCAGTTCTCAAACCTTTGTCTCCCGACACCCAGTTTGATTTTCTTCGTACTATATCACAGTGCTGTAATAAACTTGAAAAGTAAGCCGGGCTCGGTGGCTCAGCCTGTAATCCCGCACCTTGGGAGGCTGAGGTGAGTGGATTGACTGAGCCGGCGGGTTCAAGACCCGCCTGGGCAACTTGGTGAGACCTCATCTCTACAATAAATAAAAAATTAGCCAGGTGTGGTAGCACGCGCTTGTAGTTCCAGCTACTTGGAAGTCTGAGGCGGAAGGATCGCCGGAGCCTAGCAGGTCGAGGCTGCGGTGACCGGGAGCAGCCACTGCACTCCAGTCTGGGCGACATCACAGAGATAAACTGAAATTGTGTGCAATGGCCTAGTAAAAATGGGAATAAATATATGTGCATGTTTGAGCATAATAGGGACATCAACTCTTTGCAATTATTATATTCAGTGCATAATTTATTATATTTTGATTAGTAGTATGAAAATCAAAATGAGAATCACGTTTTTGCAATAGTCATTCACTATAACTACCAATAGGTAAAGAAAATAACCCCCCCCAAATGGTATTAATTAGAAATGTTTTCTGAAATATTTCATATTTTGAAATGTTAAGTTATGCTTTCACAAACTGAACCAGTAACAGTTAACTTTTGGTACATAATAAACCATCCTCAGACTTGGTAATATGATGTCCAATCTGTTTAATTCAAAATGTTGTAGGTTTCCCATTTAAATGAGTAGGTCCATTGTTCTCATCAGGCTATTCGTGTATTTGTGTCAGTTGATGATCAGTTAGGACCTCGGCTTCAGGGGTTGAGTGACCCTTCGCTGGATCTACTAGGGCAGGGAGAATCCATGTCTATCGTCATTTGACAGAATAGCTTGGTGTGTTCACATGACAGCTAAGCAAGGTAACAATAAAGACAACAGAGCATTCAAATTCTCTTGAGGATTCGATTTAAAACTAGCTCAAGTCGGACTCGGTGACTCAGCCTGTAATCCCGCGCCTTTGGGAGGCTGAGGTGAGTGGATTGCCTGAGCCTGAGGGTTCGAGACCAGCCTGGGCAGGCGAGACCTCATCTCTACAATAAAAAAAAAAAAAAAAAAATCAGCCGGGCGTGGTAGCGCATGCCTATAATTCAGGCTACTTGGAAGCTGAGGCAGAAGGCTCGCCGGAGCCCAGCAGGTCGAGGCTGCGGTGGCCGGGAGCGGCCACTGCACTCCAGTCTGGGCGACCGAGTGAGACTCCAACTCAAAACAACAACAACAACAAAAAAAAACAAAAACAAAAAAACTAGCTCAGTGTTGTTTCTGGCAGGTTCTATTAGTTTAAACAAATCTCAGAAACCAGTCAAGATTTAAGTGTTGGGCAAAAAGAAACTCTGAAATACAATGGGAGAAGCTGCAAAATCACATGGGAAGAGCCATGATTATAGAAGGGGACATAAGTACAACGATTTTAGAATCTATTATACCACCCAAACCGAGCAACAGGTACACAAGCACAATTTTTTTCTCTCTCTCCATATATATTTATTTTAAAAATATGAATACATTTATTTGTAAAAATGCATATATTCATATACAGATGTATTCATGTTATATATTATATATTATTATAGATTGCACACATTAATCACTGTTTCAGTAAACTTTTTATTTAGTACAGTTTTAGATTCACAGAAAAGTTTTGAAGATAGTACAATGAGTTCACGTATGCCTCACATTTTTCATTATTATTATTATTATTATTATTATCATCATTATTATTCTGATACAGGGTCTCACTCTGTCACCCAAGCTGGAGTGCAGTGACACAATTTTGGCTTTTTACAAACTTGACTTCCCAGACTCAAGCAATCCTTTTACCTTAGCCTTAGTCCAGAGTAGATGGGACTATAAGTGCATGCTACCATAACTGGTTAATTTTTTGATTTATTTTTGTATGTTGCCCAGGCTGGTCTTGAATTCCTAGGCTGAAACGGTCCCCCCCCAGCCTCCCAAAGTGCTAAAATTACAGGAGTACGCCTCCACTCCTGACCCATTTTTCCCCTCTTATTAACATGTAACCTTGATGTAATATATTTGGTACAATTAATGAACCAATATCAATATTTTATTATTAATTATAGTTTGTACATTATTTACAATTCCTTAGTTTATACTTAGTGGTTTTTTTTGAGTTTCCACACAGGATTCCATATCGACTTAAATTTTTAATAATGTAATTAATTAATTAATTTTAAATTAGAAAACAAAGATTGTTTAGAAAGCAGATCAGAGAAAAATGTTGTATCCACCTCTCCAAGATTGGAGAGGGGGCCAGACACTTAAGGAACATTTAGCCTATAATTTATTTTTTAAATTGATAAAGATTATATATATTTGTGGTGTACAACATGATATTTTGGCATATGTATGCATTGAGGAATGGTTAAATCAAGTTAACTGACATATTGCCACATGTTCATCATATTTTTGGTGAGAACAGATATGATTCAGTCTCAGGAATTTTGAAATATACAACACATGCTAGCTGACTATGAGTATATTCACCATGGAATACAATACATCTGTTGAACTTATTCTTCTTGTCTAACTGAAATTTGTATTTTTGGACAACATCTCTCCAATCTTCCATTTCCCCCTACTAACCCTGATAACCATCATTCTATTCTCCGTTTCTATGAGTATGACTGTTTTATATTCCACATGTAAGTGAGATCATGTGCTATTTGCCCATCTGGCCTGGCTTATTTTATTTTACATAATGTTCTACAAGTTTATTCATGTTCTCCCAAATAATAGAATTTTATTATTTTTTAAGACTGAATAGTATTCCACTGTGTATATACATTATATTTTCTTTTTTATAGTTTATTTTATTTTAGATCCAGGGGTTGCATGTGCATATTTGTTACATTAGCATATTGTGCACTGTTGGGGATGAGGCCTCTAGTACAGCCATTATCAAATAGTGAACATGGTACCCAATAGGTAATTTCTCAGTCCTCACCCCCATCCCACCCTTCCCTCTTGTGGACTCCCCAGTGTCTATGATTTCCATGTTTTTGTCACTGTATGCCCATTGTTTAGCTCCCATTTAGAAGTGTGTATATGTGTATACCACAATTTCCTTATCCATTCATTCTTTGACGGACACTTAGGTTTTTTTCCGTATTTTTGCTATTGTGAATAATGTTGCAATAAATATGAAAGTGCGGGTATATTTTTGTAAAGCTGGTTTTATTTTCCTTGTATATATATCCAATAGTAGGATTACTGCATTATATGATAGTTATTGTTTTAATGTTTTTGAAGAACCTCCATACTGTTCTCCATAATGGTTATACAAATTGATATTTTCACCAACAGAGTGCCAATGTTCTCTTTTCCCTACATCCTTGTCAATACTTGTTATTTTTGTCATTTTAATAATAGCCATCCTAAGAAGTGTGATGTGTTATTTCACTGTGGTTTTAATTTGCCTTTCCCGGATAATTAAGTATGTTAAGCATTTGTAATATATCATCCATTGACCATTTGTATGTCTCGCCTGTATGTTTAATGTTAGATCAAATTGTATTAGGTTTGTCCAGCATGATGTTCTAAAGTACGTATTATATATATAAACACATACATATATAGTAGTATAATCAAAACTAGCCAATTAACATATGCATTACCTCACACAGTTATTTCTGTGGTGGTTGGGGAGAGTGGGGAGATGTTGGTCATATGTCTTTGTAGAAATGTCTGTTCATTTCTTCTGCCCATTTTTAATCAGATTATTACTATTATTGAGTTGTAGGAGTTTCTTTTGTATTTTGGTGATAAACTGTTTATCAGATAGGTAGTTTATGGATATTTTCTCCAATTCCATAGGAATTAATTGAATATTTTATGATTTCATTTTATTTCTTCTATTAACATACAATTTCTACTTCTTTTTTTAAAATTAAGTAAGAGATTGTCATCCCCAAATTACTATTTCTTAGAAAATGTATCTAAGTCCACGTTCAAATAACACTATACCACTCCGTGGTTATTGCAACTACCTTAAAAAAAGGAGTGCAGGCTGGGCTTGGTGACTCAGTCTGTAATCCCAGCACATTGGTAGGCCGAGGAGAGTAAATTGCCTGAGGCCACGGGTTCGAGACCAGGCCCGGGCAACTTGGCGAGATGCTGTCTCTACAATAAAAAAAAAAAAAAAAGTTTGCCCGGTGTGGTAGTGCGTGCCGGTAGTTCCAGCTACTTGGAAGGTTGAAGCAGAATGAAAGATTGTTGGAGCCCAGCAGGTCAACGCTGGGGTGACTGTGAGCATGCCACTGCACTCTAGCCTGAGCTACAGAGTGAAACTCCAACTCAAAAACAAGAAAATAAAGAGGAGTGTAAACTAGTACAACCTCTGTGGAAAACAATGTGGCAATTCCTAAAAGATCTAAAAATTGACCTTCCATTCGACCCAGCAATCCCCTTTCTCGGAATATACTGGAGGGACTCAAACCACTCTATGAAAAAGATACCTGCACACACATGTTTATTGCAGCATTATTCACAACAGCAAAAACATGGAACCAACTGTGCTGCCCATCGAAAGCGGACTGGATTTAAAAAATGTAGTACATATACACGATGGATTATTACGCCATAAAGAAGGGCAAAATTGTGAACTTTGCAGCAACTTGGATGGATTTAGTGTCTATAGTACTCAGTGATCTATCATGGAAAGAAAGAACTGATACCACAGGTTCTCACTCTTAAGCGGACCCTGAACAATTATTATACTATAAAAAAGGGATTGGCAGTAGTGGGAAACTGTCGGGTGGGGGTGTGTGGAGTGGGGCACACATCCTCAATAAGTGTATCTGATTTCAAACCAGATGAAGTGGGGACCAAAGTGAGGACCAAACTTTACCTGTAGAATAACCATTTGCATACCCAACTCTGAATTTTACCCATCTTTAAAATAAAAACGAAAAATAGTGGTTTTGATTCCTTCTGCTTATCTCTTATGGTATTGCTGTCATTCATTTAACTTTCCCATTTTCTATAATTACTCACTACACTGTTACTATTATTGCTTTAAATAGTTGTCTTTTAGACTAACTAATAATAGGGAAAAGAAAGAATATTACTTACATTAATTTATTCTTGCTGCCGGGCTCGGTGGCTCAGCCTGTAATCCCGTGCCTTTGAGAGGCTGAGGTGAGTGGATTGCCTGAGCCCGCGGGTTCGAGACCCGCCTGGGCAACTTGGCAAGACCTCATCTCTACAGTAAACCAAAAATTCAGCAGGGCGTGGCAGCACGCACCTGTAGTTCCGGCTACTCTGAAGGCTGAGGTGGAAGGATCGCCGGAGTCCAGCAGCTCGAGGCTGCGGTGGCCGGGAGCGGCCACTGCACTCCAGTCTGGGCGACAGAGTGAGACTTCAACTCAAAAAAAAAAAAAATTAATTCTTGCTACAATGCTTTTCCTTTCTATATGTACATCCCAGATTCTGACATATATATATATGTTCTGACATATATATATTCTGACATATATATATATATATGGCTGAAGAGCTTCTTGTAACTTTTCTTTAAGAGAAGTTCTGCTGGTGACTAATTTTTTCAGTTTTTATTTCTCTAAAAGAAATCTATTTCTTCAGTTTTTAAAAATAATTAATTACTTAAGTGAAAAAAATAATTGTGTACATTTATGGGTACAATGTAATGTTTTGATCTATCTTTTTTTAATTTTTAATTTTAAAGGTGTGGGATACAATTCAGGGTTAAGTATACACATTTTCGTTATGCAGATACCCTTGTTGATGAGTTTTGTCCCCACCCCCAGAAGAATCCCACTACTGCCAATCCTGCCCCCCCGGCAATTTTCCACTACTGACAATTCTTTTCTTATAGTCTTACACTAATTGTTCAAGCTCCACTTAGGAGTGAGAAAATGTGATACTCAGTTCTTTGTTTCTGAGATAGATCACTCAGTATTATATACTCTAAGTCCATCCAAGTTGCCGTGAAGTTCATAATTTTATCCTTCTTTATGTCTGCATAATATTCCATTGTGAATATGTACCACATCTTTTTTATCCAGTCCTCTTTCAACGGGCTACACTGTTGGTTCCATGTGTTTGTTATTGTGAACAATGCAATAAACATACGTGTGCAGGTATCTTTTTCATAGAGTGATTTGAGTTCCTCCAGGTATATTTCCAGTAGGTGGATTGTGAAGTCATATGGAAGGTCGAGTTTTAGATCTTTTAGGAAACGCCAAACTATTTTCCACAGAGGTTGTACTAGTTTACACTCCCACCAACAGTATAGAAGTGTTCCCCTTTCCCGGCATGTTTATAATAGTGAGGTTATATACATAGATTCATGTTTTTCCAAATCTATTTTTTAATTTAATCACTTTAAATATTTTACTCTATTCCCTTTTTGCTTGTCTGCTTTCTGGAAATAATTCTACTCTAATTATTTCTTTTTTAACCATATAAAAGATTTTGTCCCTCCCCTGCCCTGGCCTTTTTTTTTTTTTTTGTCTTTGGTTTTCTGAAGTATGATATGACATATTGAAGTGTAGATTTTAAAAATATTTGTTCTGCCTCACGCTCTGTGAACTTCCTTAATATACAGTTTTATGTCTGTCTTTAACTTAGAATTTTTTCAGCATTTATAATTTATCTTTCAAATATGTCTTCATTCCTTCTTTTTCTCCTACTGGTACTCCCATATCTGTATATTACACCTTTTGTAATTGTCCCACAGTTCGTGGACATTCTGTTTTGTCTTTATTATTACTAACATTTGCTTTGTATTTCAAGTTCTCACATTCCTCTCAACATATCTAGAAGGTCATTGATTTTTTTTTTTGTCACATCTAGTCTATTGATGAGCCCATCAAAAACATTCTTCATTTTCATTTCTGTTCTGTATTTAATTTCTAATGGTTTTTTTCATTATTGCTTAGAATCATGTATATTAGTCATCTGGTCTTACATATTGCCTTAATTTTCCATTAGAGACTTTAGCACATTAATTACAGCTATTTTAAATTGTCTTTCCAATATTACCAACATCTGGGTTAATTCTGAGTGTGGTTTGGATAATTGCTTTGCTGCTTAATCTGTGTTTGTTGTGGACTTTGACATGTCCTTTTAATTTTCTATTGAAAACCAGACATCATGTATTAAAAAAAAAACCGAAATAAATAATCCTTTAGAATGAGGTTTTATGTTAAAATTAGTAAGAGTTGTGCTATGTTTCTTGTTTCCTGTAGGTGTTAGTGACAGAGGCTTCAAATTTCTGTTGCGTCTTTGTTTTGTTTCCTTTATTGATTTTGGGATACACTAAGTAGTCCTCCTCAAAGAAAGTCCGCATTTTGCAGTCAGCTTTAATTAACTATTTTGTTAGTTAACTATTTTGTTGATATGACAGTAGGTAAGGTGTGGTAAAGAAGAAATATTCTAGATTATTGTGAGTAAATTTCCATCTTTTAAGGGTCCTATGTCTTTGTGCTTGAGCTTCACAAGTATTAACCCATTGATAGAGCTTACTTGCCCCCTCTTCCCAAATTAGGTGATACAGGAGGATACCAGGCACAAGAATTGGGTATTTGTCCTTAGAGGCCTTTTTTATAGAAAACACACTGGATATATTTTACAAATACTACTCTTGCCCTCTCCCTGACATAGCCATGAGTGAATTATTCTTGTATCTTTACTGTGAGAATCTGGTGGGGTTCCTGGAAGTAAAAATCACACAAAATCATAGAATTCCTTCTAAGAAAGTGTTCCCCCCGGGTTTCACACAATCATGTTGGCCCACATTTGGCTTCCTACAGTTCATTAAAATTATCATTTAAGTGATTTTTTTGAACCAATATGGCTCCTGCAGCTTAAGCTCCCTGGAAGAGGATCTTGGTTGTAACTCTTTGGATTTGCATGTCTCTTTAAATTTCAGTGCAGTTGTTTTCCCACTTCAAGTTTTTGATAGGTTCAAGCAAATTAATTATTTTCCAGATTTTTCATGTTATAACAATAGGAGTGGCAACTTCCAAGCTCTTTACATGTCAGCATACAAACTGGAAATCTCTCAATATTCTTCTACGTACTATTACTAGTTGCTTTGAAGATTAAATAATTTAACACCTGCAGAGCACTAATATCAGCACCTGATTCATTCTATGTGCTCATTAAAGGTTCATTTTCATTTTTGTTACTGATATGATTATATGTCAGATAGTTCATTACTTGAAATGAATACAGAGATCATTAGATATATCCTCAGTCCATATAGTCTGATTGTGATTATTTGTCATAGTTAGGTAATGGGATGTTTATTTATCTCATTTTATAATTGAAAATAAAGTAACATCCAGATATTTAAATGACTTGGCAAGAAAACTAAGTGATCATATTAGTAATTATTTAGTTGCCACATATATCATATACAGGTTTTCAACTTTGATAAACTGTAGGTAATATAACACATATTTAAGTTAAAAATTCTTTTTTTAACATAAAAATATTTTCCTTGAAAATTTATGATACCTTTAGTATCTTAGTATGTTTTTAAAATTTATTCTTTGAACTATGGTTATGTGAAAATGCTATCTTTGAGAATTTATTGCCGTATTATTAATAATGGTCCCAGAACATAGAATGACAATATTTAAGGTAATGAAAATTAGTTTTGAGTATCCAAAAAATTCTTTTACATGATTTTTATTCTACACATAACTCATTTAATGGATTTACAAGTTTCATAAAACTCTGGAATAATAAAAAGTGTATTAATTCAAACATTAAAGACATTTATTTAGCACTTTTTATGCACTGGTTTTGTATTGGGAAATATACTTACCTGAAATAAGTCTTAACCATAATTCTTTGGTTCTATCATACAATTTTAACTAAGATTTTACAACAAATTCCTTTTTTTTGAGTTGGAGTCTCACTCTGTCACCCAGACTGGAGTGCAGTGGCATCACTGCGCTCCAGCGATCCTTCCACCTCAGCCTTCCAATTAGCTGGAACTACAGGCGCTCGCTACCACGCCCAGATAATTTTTTGATTTATTGTAGAGATGAAGTCTCGCCAAGTTGCCCAGGTGGGTATCGAACCCGCGGGCTCAGGCAATTCACTCACCTCAGCCTCCCAAAGTGCAGGATTACAGGCTAAGCCACCGAGCCCGGCTTACAACAAATTCTTAAGGATTATGTAGTAGTCAGGACTCATGCACCATCCTTGTTATAGTATCTTCCATAAAACTGTTGGAGTGATAGTTCTAAAATGCCAATTTGATCATATCACTACACTAATTTAAATTCTTCAAAAATTATTCATTGTCTATAGGAAAAAATAGGTCACTATTAACCTATCGAGCTTCATCCAAACACTCATTCTGTCTTTTCTGAGAACTCCCCTATTCTTTCACAGGAATGGTTTAAAGAGGTTTGCATAATGTCATTTTCTTCCCCCAAATCTCATCACTAGCCAGTGCTATGATGATCAGAATATCTGCTCTGTTAATTTTGAATATGGAGTAAGATATTATAATTAAATTGTTAAGGCTGATAATCACAACTACCATGATAATAGCCTAGATTTGCTAAATGTTTCATATATATCAACCAGTATAGACAGCACTTTGCTTAAATGTTCCAATTTTATTCTCAACTCTATGATGTAGATACCAATTATTATTCTTGTGTTACAGAGAAGGAAACTGAGTCCAGTGAAGCTAAATAGCTATGCATGTTCACTATACTACTTTCATATTACAAAGTTATATACCCTTGAACAGTGGTCACATCTTAAAACAGACAAATGCATTTATAATTATGGAACGTAAGGTTTGGATGCAATTGAAGATCTCAAGCATTGGTTATTTTTTGAGTTAGTAATGATGAGCATCCTGACTGTAGTTAGATGGTATCTCAGTGTGGTTTTGATTTGTGCTATTTTGGTGATTAGTGAGGCTGAACAATTTTTCAGGTATCTGTTGGCTGCTCGTATGTCTTCCTTTGAGAAGTGCCCATTCATATCTTTTGCCTAATTTTTAATAGGGCTGCTGTTTTTTTCTTTTTAGCACATTTGAGTTCCTTGTTGATCCTGGATGCTATGCCTTTGTCTAATATACAGTTGGTAAATATTTTTTTTTCCCATTCTGAAGCTGTCTCCCCACTCTCTTGATGGTTTCTTTTGCTTTGCAGAAGCTTTTCAGTTTGATGAGGTCCCATTTGTGGATCTTATCTCTTCTGGCATGTGTTTTTGGAGTTTTGATCAGGAACTGGTTGCCTATTTCAATGTCTGTAAGGGTGTCTTCTACATTTTCTAAGATTCTTATAGTTTGAGATTTTTACATTTAGGTCTTTGATTCATTTAGAGTTGATTTTTGTGTATGGTGACACTGCGTGGGGGGAAGGCAGGGGCACATAACATCAATAAGGGTAACTGATCCTAAACCAGGCAGTGTGAAGACAAATGGGAGGCCCAAACTTCACATGTACATTGATCACTTATGCCTGATCCTGAATTGTAGCCCACATCTTTAAAATAAAGTAATAATAATAAAAAAAGAGTACAGGCAACATATTGCTGCTTCTTATTTCATACCTAAAAGTTGATTTCCCAATCCCTCTATGATTAAAATTAGTCTCTCTATTATCCAAAAATACAGGTAAAACCCTGAAAAACTACTGGCTTTTTGCTTCCTGCCATCTAACCCTAAGCTGATAACTGCTTATACTTAATACCACAACAAAACATTTGATAACACAGCCCATTAACTGAAATTTACCATGGAAATTGTTCTTCCTTCAAAAGTGTTATCTAAAGTAAAATTTTACAATTGTCTTTATGTGTATGTTTTGAACTTATTTAAATCATATTTATAAGTAATTTTGATATTCTATGATATTACATTCTGTTTTAGTGTCAGAACATAATTTATAATATTATGAAGATGGACAAGAGTTCAAACTAAGGCAGCTAAAATTGAAAAACTTTAGCCCAGCAAATAATTTCGTCTTTCATCATGGATCACTCTTACTTGTATTAGAGTCAGCCAAGAAAATAAACCACACGAAGAATTTCAACATGTGTGATTTAATATATTGGATTGGTTACACAATTATTGAAGGACTGAATAGGAAAAAAAGTAGTATCTAGGTAACACAGAAATAAGTACAGAAAGCAGATACCATCCATTAGAACCAAGAAAAGAGTTATTAGAATACAGAAGTGTGGTTGAGGGTAGAGCTGATGCCTCTGAGGAGAAACAAGAAAATAAGTTCTGGGAATGTGAAAAAGGAAAAAGTAGCCTAATGCTGGTAGAAATAACTGCTATTCATGTTGAAGGACTATTTCTAAAGAATATTGAGGAAAATAGGAGGGTCAAATACGTCTTCATTTTAGTAATGCCTTCCAGTCTTTCTCTTATGCCCTCTTCCCACTTCTACCGCTATTTTTTGAACCCACAATGAATAATGTGGCAAACAATACATACACATTGCAGAGTCATAGTTCTTGCATCACAAGACTAAGTATAGTAGAGTGAGCTTTGTTTTGAATGGCAATTGGTTAGTTGTTGGCAAAATAGTTATGAGTAATCATTAGTTTAGGTCTTTTTAAAAAGTATAATTTCAATTAATCCCCATTTTCTTTTTCTTATTTTTAATTTTATGGGTACAATATAGCTGTCCATAATATGAGGTGCATGTAATATTTTGATCAAATCAGAGTAATTAGGATATCCTTCACCTCAAATATTTTCTGTTTTCATTGATTGATAAACATATATCTGAAGTTTTTAAACGGACACTATAAATATAAAGGAAAAAAAGTGAAGGAGTTCAGATATAAAATCTATAGCAATTAATATAAAGGATAGACCCACTGACCAAATGATAATTCATAAACATACACTCACTCTCTCTCTCTCTCTCTCTCTCTCTCTCTCTCTCTCTATATATATATATATATATATATATATATATATATATATATATATATATATATAAAAAGATTGATATGACCATTTTTGGCCAAAGAACTGTTTTTTTAGTAGGAAAATGTTTTTGCATTCTCTACTTTATCATTTTCAGTGAGACCATTTTCCATTCTTTTTTATTATTAAATATCATTCCGTTGTATTAATAAACCATGTATCTGTTATTATTTTATCAGTTAGTAAAAATTTAGGTTGCTTCCATATCTTGGCTATTATAAATATTTATTTTATGAACATTCATGTACAAGTTTTTGTGTGAACATGTTTTCAATTATCCTGAGTATATACCTAGGAGTAGAACTGCTGGCTCATATGGTAATTCTAAATGTAACTCACTGAAGAAACTCAAATCCATTTTATGAAACAACTTTACCACATTACATTTCCTCTGTCAATAGAAGAAGATTAGAATTGCTCTAATTTGCCAACACTTATTATTGATCCTTTATATTATTGCTATCCTGGTGAGTATGCAGTGGTATCTAATTGTGGTATACATTTGCATATCTTAATGACTGACGACAGCATCTTTGTAAGTGCCTGTTGATCATTTGTATACCTTCTTATTAGGAATGTCCATTCAAGATTTTCTGCCCATTTTTGTTTTAGAGTGTTGGTCTTTTAATTGTTGAGTTGTAAGACTTCTTTGTATATTCTGGATAGAAGTTTATTATCAGATATATGATTTGAAAACAATTTCTCCCATTCTTTGAGTTGTCTTTTCATCTTCTATGAGTCCTTTGGAGGCTGGGCATGGTGGCTCAAGCCACCACTATATATATATATAGTTAATTTATGAAAGAGGTGCAAGCTTCATGCTATGAGGAGGAAAATGGTCTTTGTAATTAATGGTCTGATCAAGCAGAAGTATATTTTTTAAAACTGTGTATGAACCATACCTCGTACCATACTCAAAATTTAATTCCAGATTAGCTGTTAATTCAAATATAAATTTTAAAAAAGCATTTAGAACAAAATATAAAAACATCATCATGACTTTGGAATAGGTACATATTTCTTTTTAAAATGACAGATGAAACTAACTATGAAAAAGAAAATGGATAAATTAGACTATATTTTAAAATTATTATTATTATTTATTTTATTTTTGTCCAGATTGCTATGCTGCCCTGGTGGTCTGAAACCCATGGTCTCAAGAAGTCCTCCCATTTCTGCCTTCCAAAGAGCTGGAATTAAAGGCTTGAGCCAGTCAGTCATTAAGATATGCAAATGTATACCGCAATTAGATACCACTGCATACTCACCGGGATAGCAATAATATAAAGGATCAATAATAAGTGGTGGCAAATTAGAGCAATTCTAATCTTCTTCTATTGACAGAGGAAATGTAATGTGGTAAAGTTGTTTCATAAAATGGATTTGAGTTTCTTCAGTGAGTTACATTTAGAATTACCATATGAGCCAGCAGTTCTACTCCTAGGTATATACTCAGGATAATTGAAAACATGTTCACACAAAAACTTGTACATGAATGTTCATAAAATAAATATTTATAATAGCCGGGCTCGGTGGCTCAGCCTGTAATCCCGCGCCTTTGGGAGGCTGAGGTGAGTGGATTGCCTGAGCCCGCGGGTTCGAGACCCACCTGGGCAGGGAGACCTCATCTCTACAATAAATCAAAAAATCAGCCGGGCGTGGTAGCACATGCCTGTAATTCCGGCTACTTGAAAGGCTGAGGCGGAAGGATCGCCGGAGCCCAGCAGGTTGAGGCTGCGGTGGCCGGAAGCGGCCACTGCACTCCAGTCTGGGCGACAGAGTGAGACTCCAACTCAAAATAAATAAATAAATAAATAAATAAATATTTATAATAGCCAAGATATGGAAGCAACCTAAATTTTTACTAACTGATAAAATAATAACAGATACATGGTTTATTAATACAACGGAATGATATTTAATAATAAAAAAGAATGGAAAATGGTCTCACTGAAAATGATAAAGTAGAGAATGCAAAAACATTTTCCTACTAAAAAAACAGTTCTTTGGCCAAAAATGGTCATATCAATCTTTTATGAACTCAGGCATCCAATTAAAAATTTTAAACAACCAAAAGAGTGTGCAATTAAGAAAAAAGCTGTGAACTTTTATTAAGGAAGTATTGCAACTCTTTAACTTAATCATTTCCCTTCTACTCCTCAGCTCAGAAGTGGGCATGGGGAGAGTGGCTCACATTCTTGGTGTAGCTTGCTGGTGACCAACTATCAAAAAAGATCTTGCTCTTAAATAATTGAAGTTGTATATTTTGACCTGTCTGGCAGTACTTTGAAAAATCAACTCAGAGAATTGCCTATGCTTTGTCCTATCTTAGCATTTTCTGGGCTGAAATAGTCTTCCAAGAAGCAGTAGATTTTAAATATATAAACATATTGTAGATGCAGACACGTGGTCCATGAGGCAACACCCAGGTCAAGTAGCAGGCAGGCCAAAAAGCTTAGACAGAGGAGAAGAAGAAGAAGAACTAGAGAATGATATACATGTGAGAATAAGGTCTTTTAAGAGATCCCATATACATGAGGAAGACCGGAAACGTATTACTTGTTGAGAGCTAGACATATGCTTAGAAAAATGAGAGAAAATCACAGGGTTTCACCTCTGATTTATGTTTGGTGCCTACACAAGCAGAAAGTTAAGGTAAAGGTAGGGTCATAAATGGCCAATGTAAGTTTATGAACAGTCACCTAACTCAGAGCCAATTTGAAAAATCTAGGAGAATATTTTTTCCTTATTTTTTTCCTCTTTTGTTCTGTTTTCTTTTATTTTATTCCTCCAATTATTTAAGGAAATATCTTTCAAATAACTAGTGGTGATTTTGAAACTATTGAAAGAGAAAATAATGGAATAATGACCATGTACAACAAATGTTACAGTTATTACAAGTTTAGTAACATAAATGAACAAAAATGATAAACTAGAGCAAGCGCAAAAAAAACCTCTGGAAAGAGAGAAGAATATGATTTTCAGATTTAAATATGCAGGTTTGAGTAAAAAAAAGAATTATAAGAAACTAAAAATATATGATTCATGCATATACATCAAAAAATATACTAACAAAAGATGCCTAAAGAAACCCTGATGTTGGGCTTACCAGACAAAAGCATTGAATCAGTTGCTTTAAATATACTCATATAACAAAAGGAAATCATAAACACAGAAGTAAAAGAAATCAGGAAATGATTTCTGACCAAGTAGAAAAATCTCAATAAAAAGAAAAAAAGTGATAAAAGGAACCACATAGAAAAATACCATAATTTAGATTTTTAAAAATGTACTAGAGGGGATAAAAAAACAGTAAGCATGATAAAGAAAAAAAATTATAGCAAATTTAAATATAGATTAATTAAAATTTTTTATTCTAAGAGTCAGGAAAAAACAAAAAGATGAATAAAAATGAGCAGAAGTTAAAAAAGCTACTTGAAACCATTGACAATGCCAACATACATAACAGAAGCCCCAGTAGGTGGAAGATGAAAAATAGCAGAAAAAAATATTTTAAAAAATAAAATCTGAAAACTTTCAAAATGCAGTAAAAAATTTGAATTTACATACCCAAGAAATTCAAAGAATCCAAGAAAGATAAATATAAAGTCAAAGAGATACATACTGTATCATTAGAATCACAAAAACCAAAGGAAAAAGAATCTTGAAGTTAGTAAGAGAGAAATGACTCTTCAGGTACAAGAAAATCTCAGAAAGATTGACACCTGACTTCTCAGCAGAAGCCACAGAGACCAGAGAACAATGGAACGGTATATTTAATGTGTAGAATGAAAAACTACCAAAAAAAAAATAAATAAATAACCCATTCCAAGATACACAAAAGCTGAAAAAGTTTGTTCCCATAGACCTTACCTATAAGAAATGGTAAAGTGAGTCCTTCAGATTGAAATAAAAGTACTGTAAAAAATAACAGCAAACAATATGAATAAATAAAAAATGTTAGTATAGATGATTACATAGGAGCATATAAGAACAATTATGGTTATATTTTTTGTATATAATACCACTTATTAAATTTTTAAATTTTATTTTAAAGATGTGGGGTATAATTCAAGATTAGGTAAACAAGTGATTTTAGTAAAGATAAAATTTGGGCCTCCCTTTGGTCCTCACTTTTTTTTGCTTCTGGAAGCTCTATTCTGTTCCATTGGTCCATATGACCATTCTTGTACCAACACCAGGTTATTTTGATTATTGTGTCTTTTGCTGAGAATTGTTTTGGCTATTCATTGTTATTTACATTTCCATATGAATTTCTGTATTGTTTCCAGGTCTGCGTAGAATGATGTTGGTAATTTAATGGGTATTGCATTGAATCTGTAGATTGCTTTGGTACGACGGGTATCTTAACAATGGTAATTCTTCCAGTCCATGAGCATGGAATATTTTTCCATTTGTTTGTGTCATCTTTGACTTCTTTGAGCAGTGTTTTGTGGTTTTCATGGTAAAGGTCTTTCACTGTTCTGATTAGGAGGATGCCAAGTTATTTCAATGTTTGTGTGGCTATTGTCAATGGGATTTTTCTTTTTACTTGATTGTCTCTTATTGATATATAAGAATCCAACTGCTATTTGTTCATTTATTTTACACCTGAGACTTTTCCAAAATCCTTTATCAGTTCAAGGAGGTTTTTGACAGATTCTGTTGGATTTTCAAGGCATAGGATCATATCATCAGCATAGAGGGATAATGTGACTTCTTTTCCTGTTTGGATAACACTGATTTCTTCCTCTTGTCTAATTGCTCTAGCTAAGACTTCCAATAATATGTTGAACAGGAGTGGTGAGAGTGGGCAGCCTTGTCTTTTTCTAGTCTTCAAGGGAAATACTTCCAGCTTCTGTCTGTTAACCAATATGTTGGCTGTGGGTTCAACAAAATGGTTCCTACTATTTTGAGGTATGTTCCCTCTATGTCTAGGTGTTCAAAGGTTTTTATAAAGGAGGGATGCTGAATTTTATTGATAGCTTTTTCCACAGTTAATGATATAATTAATCATATGCTTATTATTTTTAGCATCTTTTGGAGTACTTAATTACATTTATGATCTTGTGAATGTTGAACCAGCCCTCCTTCCAGGGATGAATCCAAGTTGGTTATGGTGGATGATTTTTGAAATGTGTTGTTGGATTTGATTTGCTGGAATCTTGTTAAGAATTTTTGGATCTGTGTTCTTCAGGGATATTGGCCTGTAGTTTTCTTTCTTTGTTGGAACTTTACTCAGTATAGGTATCAATGTGATGATAGCTTCATAAAATGATTTAAGGAGAAGAAGTTCTGTTTTTTCTCAATTGCCTGGAATACTTTCAATAAGGTTGGTATTAGCTCCTCCTTGTTGTTTTGCAAAAGTCTTCTAGAAATTCGTTGGCTCTAGGACTTTTTTTGTAGATAGTTTTATGACATAGTCTATTTCCTGGGTTGTGCAACTCTTCTTTAAACTTACTGTAATAAGTTGGGCTCAGTGGCTCAGTCTGTAATCCCGCACTTTAGGAGGCTGAGGTGAATGGATTGCCTGAGCCCGCAGGTTCAGGACCCACCTAGGCAAGTTAGCGAGACCTCATCTGTACAATAAATAAAAAAAAAAAATTAGCCGGGCACGGTAGCACACGCCTGTAGTTCCAACTACTTGGAAGACTGAAGCAGAAGGATTGCCGGAGCCCAGCAGGTCGAGGCTGTGGTGGCCAGGAGCATGCCACTGCACTCCAGTCTGGGCAACAGAGTGAGACTCCAACTCAAAAAAAAAAAAATACTGTAATATTTTAAAGATGAATGCATAAAATAATAAATTTAACTCAATTTTAATGTGTACACAATGCATAAAGAAGTGACATGAAAATAATAATACATAGGAGAAAACAGAGCTCTACAGGAGCATGAATTTGTATACTATTAAAGGGAAGTTGATATTAATACAAGCTAACTTGCTATAAAATAAAATTTCAATTGCATTCCACAGGGTGACCATTAGAGAAAAACTAGAATACATAAAAAGATATAAATGAGAAGGAAATAAAACAGTACACTATAAAAATATCAATTGAACACAAAATGAAGCAGTAATGGAGGAAATTAGGAACTAAAAGATATAGAGCAAAATGGCCAAAATAAGTTTTTCCATATAATAACTTTACATGTAAATGGAATAATATGTCTAATAAAAAATAAATGCTTACAAGATAGATTTTTTAAATGATGTGCCATCTACCAGAGACTTGTCTTATGGCTGAAGACACAAATAAAAAGAAACCAAAATATAGAAAATGGTATCTTATGAAGTTAGTAATCAAATGTCTATACTAATATGACATACAATAGAGTTTTAGTCAAAAATTTCTATAAGAGACAAAGAATGACAGAATGGCATTATACATTGATAAAAGGGTCAGCACATAAGAAGACATAATGATTATAACTATATATACAAGTAACAACAGAGTTGAAAAATACATAGAACAAAACTTCTAGAATTTTAAGGCAAACAGAGTTGAAAAAGAATATCATAATGCCAGTTAACACTTCTATACCTCACTTTCGATAAAGGGTAGAACAACTAGACAAAAGAGTAATGAGAAAAATCAAGAATTTAAAAAGTAATGTAAGTCAATTAGTGTAACACACAAATTCAGAACCACGCAAAACAACAGAATGCACATCCTGCTCAAGGGCACATTAAACCTTCACGAGAATAGACCATTTATTAGATTACAAAACAAGTCTCAAGAAATTTACAAAGACCGAAATGATACAAAACCTCTTCTTCAACTGCAATGTAATGATACTAGAAATCAATCAAAGAAGAACAACAAGATAATTAAGCAATATGTAAAAATTTAACACCTGACCCTTAAACAATCAAAATAACATAGAAGAAATAAAAAAGATAATAAATATTTTTAAATGAATGAAATTGGAAACACTATATACCAAAATTCATAAAACATAACAAAACTAGTGCTCAAAAAAATTATAGCTGAAAACTTTTATGCTAAAAACAGGATGATTGCAAGTCAATAAGTGAACTTTCCACCTTAAAAAACTAGTGAAAGAAGAGCAAAATATACCCAAAGTTAGTAGAAGGAAGGAAATAATACATAGTAGAGATGAGACAAACAAAATAGAGAACAGAAAAAAAAATCATCAATAAAACCAAAAGTTGATTATCTGAACCGGTAAGAAAAATAATTGGTAAACTGTTTGCTATACTCACTAAGTATGAAAGAAAACAGATACAAGTTACAATTGTGAGGGCAATGATCATTGGCCTCCTAAAGTTTCACTGAAAAATCACTGGCAAAAGGCCAGCCTGATTAATAGGAGAGAATACATACACATTTTATTTAACGTGTTTGGTTGAGGGGTAGGGTTCAGAGTGAAGACTTAACTGCCCAGTGAATTCCAGATGCTTAAAAAATATCTTGAAGTTACAGAAAAAATAGAGGTTTGTGGTAAAACAAGTTATGAGAGGGGGGAAAAGAATTCTATCAAGGAGCAACACATGGTTAGGGCAATAAATGGATGGGGAAAACAAAGAATGACTTGCAAATAGTTTTCTTCGAAATTTAAATGATGCTTGAAGACTGATTATATTTGTAAGAAGGTCTGCTCAGGTCACATTTTTCTCTTCCTTTCTGCAATACATAACTAGATAACAAGGAGGGGAAGCAGCTTCTCGGTAACTAAGTGGAGGCAGGAATGTCAGAGAGACCTTGAGGCAAAAAGCCATATTTTGGTGTGAATTTTCCTGTATCTCTTCAATACCATCAGAAATAAAAACTGGGGTCATGATTAGTGAATTTACAGAAATAATCTTATACAAGAACACTAGGAACATTTTTTTACACAATTAGATAATTCAGCTCAAATGGAGAATTTTCTAAAAAAGAAAAAACTACCAAACTGACTTAAAAAAAAAAGAGAAAGTTTGAACAAACCTGAAACAAGCAAAGACAATGAATAAGTAATCAATAATTTTCAAGTAAAGTCCAGGACCAAATAGCTTCTGTGGTGAATTCCATTGAATTTTCAAGGAAGAATTAACACCAATCCTTCTCAAACTCCTAAAAAAATATTGAGTTGAACATTTCCTATCTCATTTTTGAAGCCAGCATTAATGCAATTTTATAAAAGGATACACAGACACATCACAAGAAAATCAACCTCTCGACTAATATCCATCGTCAATATAGAAAAAAAATATTTTCAGTAAAATACTAGTAAACGGAATCCAGCAGCATATTAAAAGTATCATACAACATGACCAAGTGGGATAAGCCCAGGAATGCAATGGTTTTTCAACACACAAAAGTCTATCAATCTTGGCATGAGAAAAGTGTGTGCAAAAAATGGTCCCGAAGGAGCTCTTGTATCACAATAATGCTCCAGCTTACACAGCACTGTCTGTGAGGGATTTTTTAGCTAATGAACAAATAACTGTATTGGAACATCTTGCCTACTCACTTGATCTGGTTCCCAATGACTTTTCTCTTTACCCAGTGAAAAATAAAATATTGAAAGGAAGATATTTTGGTCGCATTCAGGACATAAAGGGTTAATACAATAACAGCTCTGATGGCCATTCCAGAAAAAAAGTTGTAAAGTTGCTTTGACGGGTGGACTAGACACTGGTGTCAGTGCATAGCTTCCCAAGGGTAGTCTTGGAAGGTGACCAAAGTAATATTTGATATGCAATGAGGTGTGGTAGCATTCAGGACATCAAGGGTAATACAATAACAGCGCTGATGGTCATTCCAGAAAAAAAGTTGTAAAGTTGCTTTGACGGGTAGACTAGACACCGGCGTCAGTGCATAGCTTCCCAAGGGTAGTACTTCGAAGGTGACCAAAGTAATATTCAATGATATGCAATGAGGCAGTTTTTCTAGGATGAGTTCATAAACTTAATTGTCAGAAGTTGTATCACAAGGAATCCTGAGTAGTTAAAACAATCTCAGTAAACAAATTTGAAGACTCACTTTGTTCACTTTAAAAATTACTACAACGTGATAGTAAAGAAGACAATGTATTGATATAAGGATAGATTTATTCTGAAATAAATCTGAAAGTCCAGAAACAAATTCATACATCTGAAAGTCCAGAAACAAATTCATACATCTACTGCCAACTGATTTTTTTAGGAAAACTACCCAGAACATTCTATGGGGCAAGAATCACCTCTTCAATGAATGGTCTGGACCAATTAGATATTCATATAAAAAAACGAAGTCAGACTCTTGCATCACACCATACATAAAAATAAACTCAAAATGTATCAATGATCTTAATATAATAACTAAGACTGTAAAATACTTTGGAGAAAACATAGGAGTAAGTATTTCTTTAAATTTTGGAATTGTTTCTTATAATTGACTTAAAATACAAGCAACAAAAGAAAACAAAGATAAATTGCACTTCATTAAAACAAAGATTTTCGTGCTTCAATAGACATTATCAAGATAGTGAAAATAAAGCTTACAGAGTGAGAGAAAATATGTGTAAATTATATCTGAGAACGTTCTAGTTTCTAGAATATGCGATGAACACTTACAACTCAACAACAGAAAGATAAAAAACCCAGTCCAAAAAAATGGGCAACGAAGTTAAATAGATATTTCTTCAAAGAAGATATACAAATTACCAAAAAGTATGTGAAAAGGTTCTCAATGCCATTAGTCATTAGATAAATGTAAATAAAAACCCCAGTGAACTACCACTAGATAATTAGCGGTAGCTATAATAACTCAAAAATAACAACTGTTTGTGAGGATGTAGAGAAATTACAGACATATGTTGCTGATGGGAAAGTAAATGGTGCAGTGGCTGTGGAAAACTGTATGGAGTTTCCTTAACATGGTTAAATCTAGAATTACCATATAATGCAGCAATTTCACTCCTAAGTATATTCAAAAAGAATTGAAAACAGATGTTTAAACAAAAACTTGTTGAAGAACATTCATAGCAGCCCTTTTCACAATGGTCAGAAAGGAAAACTCAAGTATCCCTCAATAGATGAATGAATTAACAAAAGTTTTATATCTATACAGTGGAATACTATTCAGCCATAGAAAGTAGCGAAGTATTGATACATGCTACTGCATAGATAAACCTTGAAACTTTGTTATAAGTGCATGAAGGCAAACACAAATGGCTACATATTGTATTACTTCATTTATGTGAAATTTACAGAATAAATGAATTCATAGAGAATGAAAACAAATCAGTAGTTGCCAGTGGTCGGGAAGGAGATATTGGGGAGTGTCTGTTTTCTTCTATACTCTCGTTCATAAAGCAATACTATCAGAAGACTTCACTTCTGACACCAGATGTGTGTCAGCTTTTCTCACACCAACCAGTTATCTGTCATCAACAGAGTTTCCTACAATTTAACTCAATTTTGACACTATGTACCTAGAGATAGTCAAATCCCACAGATTAAGAGCTCAGTCCCATAAGACTACCCCCACTTTAGACACCAATTGAAAGTAATAGGTTACCCATTACTTCTGTCTGACTTGACTATAGGGAGGTTCCCACAACTCCCTCTTTGATCAATTTGTTACAGCAGCTTACATAATTCAGATATACTTACTTGCGTGCACAGATTTATTATATTAATAAAAGATATGGTAAAGAATATGGATAAACAGCCAGATAAAGAGGTACATAGGATGAGGAAGGGTACAGAGTAAAGACGCTTCTGTCTCCGTGGAGTTGGGATGTGGCATCTTCATGTCATGTGAATGTGTTCACCAACCAAACTTTTCAAATCTCATATTTAAATAATTTTTATGGAGGCTTCATCACATAAGTATGATTGATCATTAACTCAATCTCCAGATCCTCTTCATTCCCCAGAGGATTGAGGTGGGGTTCAATGTTCCAAGTTTCTAATCATGGTTCTATTTTTCATGTGATCAACCTTCATCCAGAAGTCCACCAAGGGTTCTCTCATTAGAACAAAAGATGATGTTATCATCTCAAAATTTTCAAGGAATTAAAAAGCTCTATGTTAGGAGATGGGATCAAAGACAAACATTGGAAACTAAATTACACGTAGCACTTCTATTGCTTGGAAAATTCTAAGTGTTTTAGGCGCTCTGTGCCAGGAACTGAATTGAAGACCAAAATATGTATTCCTCATTATATCACAATTTCAAAGGTGATGAAAATATTTTGGAACTAGATAGTGATGATGATTACACAATATTGGGAATGTACAAAAATCCACTGCATTTTATACTCTAGAATGTTTAAATAGTAAATGTTTATGCTATGCACATTTTACCACAAAAACTATGAAAAAGATTGAAACAAAACAAAACAATAACAAAAGGAATGAAGTACTAATGCATGGTACAACATGGATGAACCTTGAAAACCTAATGTGAAGTGAAACAAAAAGGCAAAGAAGACCACTTGTTGCATAATTCTATTGATATAAAATGCCCAGCACAGCTAAATCCATAGAGATACTAAGTAACTTCTCAGTAGTCAGGGCCTGATTGAAACGAGGAATGCAAACCAATTGATAATGAGTATGAGATGTTTTTGAGGGGCTAATGAAAGTATTCTGTAATTAGTAATGGTACTTGTATAAATCTGTGACTATACCAAAACTAACAAATTGTATACTTTAAAGGAGTGAAATTCCAGATACATGAAGTATATCTCAATAAATTGGATATGCAAATAATTAAGCAAACTCTATTGAGCATTACTTTGGATATGTAGTTTTATAAGAAAGTATAGCGTAGAGGTTAAGCTCATGGGCTTTGTGGTCAGACTGTAGTTGGTGCCTGGTCTTTAAATCTTAAAAGCTGTTTGACCTTAGAGAATTTATGTTCCATGTCTAAGCTTCTTTTTCCTATGTAAAATGCAGATTACTGCAATTGTTTTTTAGGTCTTTTGAGGATATAATAATATAATCCATTTAAAGAAATTAAAATAGATTTTGGTGTGTACTTAGGGTTCATATAGATAGCTACTATTGCTATAATCATCTTTCTTATTATTGCACACATGTACATAGATAAATTACAGGCAGGAAATATATACCATTGATTAAACAAGTTATCTTTAGATGGTAGGATTATGGGCAATTGATATTTCCTTCAAAGTTTGGTTTATTTTACAAATAGTATACAATGAGTATTTTAATTTAGCTAAAATATACTTATTATTAAAAAATTTGAAGTATCGCACCTTAGAAAAGAAACAGCGCTACTCTGAACCCTAAAAAATTCTATTCAAGCTGGGCTTGGTGGCTCAGCCTGTAATCCCATGCCTTTGGGCGGCTGAGGTGAGTGGATTTCCTGAGCCCGCGGGTTCGAGACCCGCTTGGGCAGAGAGACCTCTTCTCTACAATAAATCAAAAAATCAGCCGGGCGTGGTAGCGCATGCCTGTAATTCCGGCTACTTGGAAGGCTGAGGCGGAAGGATCGCCGGAGCCCAGCAGGCGAGGCTGCGGTGGCCGGGAGCGGCCACTGCACTCCAGTCTGGGCGACAGAGTGAGACTCCAACTCAAAAAAAAAAAATTCTATTCAATGGTCTGCCATGAGTTATTTGCTTAGTTTATTGGATCAACATCTTAAAAGTACCATTATGATTTGCTCCAAGTCCAACAGGTCGTACTACAGCTGACTGTATGACAAGGTCAAAAGTAACAGAGCTGAAGCAACTAAATCAGCTTTCCAGATTGTTGACATTAGTTATGTGATGAAAAATGTTATAGATGGTCAGATCTGCAGAGTTAGTGGTCAACTGTCCTTGTTGATGGGTTGAGTGACCTTTTAATTGTAACCTACATAACCATGAGTCTTTGTTTGTGGAAGGTTTCTATGACTGCAATCCTTCACATGCATCCGTATAGCATTGTCTACTTTATAGCCCTGTACCACTGTTCGATTTTTGGCTCTCGTTGGAAGAGATTGTAAATCTTGTGTTGCAAAGTTATTGATCCACAGAATTCCAATTTGATGATTAAAAAAAAAAGAAACTCCCTGGTATTTGCCAATACATATATTCTGTTTTTATGACTTGAAGTCATACAATATTTGTGGAAGAAGAAAGGTATAAATACATTTAATTTTACGGTTCATAGGATAGTTTCATCATTGCAAAGATGGAACTATTCTTGTGTAATATCTGAAAAACAGCACAAAAGTTTTTGTTTTTCACCAAATGCATCATGTGTGTTTTATTTTTCCTAATATATATATTTTTTGTCATGTCAAAAGAAAAATTTCAACAAATTGAGCTCCAAGATCTTTTATTAGAGATTCCTGAATAAAGCAACATATCATCTATAAAAGAAAAGGCACTCTTATGAACTGAGTAGAGGAGGTGGGCTTTATACAGAAAAGTCTGAAGAAGCAGAAACATGGAACAAAAAGTGGATTGATCATTTCAAAGTTCCTTATAAAGTTAAAGTAGAAGGGACTTCCTTATCATGCTGACTCAGAATGACTGCCCCCCTTTTGATTAGTTGCTCTTAATCTTTTTTTTCTTATTTAATTGTCTTACTTTCAAATTCAGTTTGATTATGTGGCACTTAGCACAAGTGACTCCATGTTGCTGCAGTCTGACCTGTTGGGGCCTAGTGCAAGAGCTCAGTCTAAAGCAAAGGCTTCCCATGAACTATTTACCATTCTTAAAGTTTTTAATCTATAAATCAATCAACGGAAACATTTTGGATTATTAATCTCCTGCATGAGTGAGAAAGTATATATTTAATAGTTGTTTCAGAATTTTATACATAGAATTCTTGAATGTAAATAATTTACTTATAACCTGAATAAGAACCTCTTGTATAGTTTTATATGCCTAGTTCAGCTCCAATACAAAGGAAAAATCTCACCACCACATGAAAAGTAAAACCTTCTCCCTTTATTGAACTTCCATTCTTCACCTCATTGCTTTTTTACAGTCTTTCCAGACCCAGCCTATTAAAGTACTTAATCTTTGGAAACACAATGACTCTTTTAGGGGTAGGTCAGTGATGTAGATCATGCCAGTTGACACCTAGCTAAAATGATTTGCTGAGAGCACTAGGGCCAAGTTGATCTAAATAAAATAAAATTTTGTGCCTTATCCAGGTACTACCAAGAGAACAGAAGCACAAATTCCAGTTGTCTACCACAAGAAGAGCACCTATACTGAAATCCAATATAGATGTAAGCAATGTCACTCAGCCCTGATGATGTTATTCGAGGCTCTGATTCAAGCTGTGTCTGAAACTAACAATCCTTCACATTTATTTTCTTAAACCATGGTTGAATTTTCTCTCATTGCTGCAGAAATATTCCTAACTGAATCAAAGAAGTGTATGCAACATGAGAGAGGAACCAAAAAGAATGAATGACTGAAAGTTTTCACGAGAAAATATCATTTACATTTAAGTGTTGAGTGGGGGACAAGTATGTTTTCACATGTAAAAAAGAGAAGAAAATAAATTTCTAACATGAGAAATAGCATGTGTAAAAGCATGAAGGCATGAATGTACTTGTTTTATTCAGAGAATATCAAGTTACTGCCATATCAAAATCTTGTGTGTCTTATTTTTCCTAATATATATATATTATATATATTATATATATATATATATATATATATATATAGTCATGTCAAAAGAAAAATTTCAACAAATTGAATTCCAAGATCTTTTTTGTTTGTTTGTTTGTTTGTTTTTTGAGTTGGAGTCTCACTCTGTCGTCCAGACTGGAGTGCAGTGGCCGCTCCCGGCCACCGCCGCCTCGACCTGCTGGGCTCTGGCGATCCTTCCGCCTCAGCCTTCCAAGGAGCTGGAACTACAGGCGAGTACTACCACACCCAGCTAATTTTTTTTTTTTTTTTTAATTTTTTTTTTAAATTTATTGTAGAGATGAGGTTTCACCAAGTTGCCCAGGCGGGTCTCGAACCCACGGGCTCAGGCAATCCGCTCACCTCAGCCTCTCAAGGCGCGGGATTACAGGCTGAGCCACCGAGACCGGTTCCAAGATTTTTTATCAGAGATAAAATGTCAACAACCTAGAAAGCTGATTTAGTTGCTTCAGCTCTGTTACTTCTTTTTTTTTTCTTTTTTCTTTTTCTTTTTTTGAGTTGGAGTCTCACTCTGTCGCCCAGACTGGAGTGCAGTGGCTGCTCCCGGCCTCGCAGCCTCGCCTGCTGGGCTCCGGCGATCCTTCTGCCGCAGCCTTCGGAGTAGCTGGAACTACAGGCGCGTGCTACCATACCCGACTGATTTTTCTGACCTTGCCATACAGTCAGCTGTAGTACCACCTGTTGGACTTGGAGCAAATCATAATGGTACTTTTGAGATGTTGATCCAATAAACTAAGCAAATAACTCATGGCAGACCATTGAATAGAATTTTTTAGGGTTCAGAGTAGTGCTGTTCCTTTTTTAAGGTGAGATATCTCCGTAATCTTAAATTAGGGATTGGATTTTATAACCCAACAGAGTCCTGGAAATTCAAGTTATTATTTTCTTTCAGAATGTCAAATGGAGGAGATGGACAAAGGTATCCTTTATAAAACTAAACAAAGGAAAAGAGAGAAGGAATGAGAAGAAAAAGACATGAAGATTTTGCCTAATAGGCAAGGGGAGAATAATTTTACTTTATTTTTCTGTGTGCTTCTGTGTAGTTTTGTGAATTATTTGTCAGTTGGGATAGGATGTTTTGATCTCACTTAAATGAACTGTTGCACCTGGGGAAGTTTTCAGTAAAAATCAATTGTGGTTGACAGAAGTATCTGTAAATATTTAGCTACACTCCCTTCTTAGAGGACTAGGGACAAAAAATAATTTTCTTCATTGTCCCTTAAAAGAAAAAAAAAAGTCAGCCAGGTTCAGGGGCTCAGCCTGTAATCCCACGCCTTGGGAGGCCGAGGTGCATGGATTGCCTGAGCCCGCAGGTTCGAGACCCGCCTGGGCAACTTGGCGAGACCTCGTCTCTACGATAAATCAAAAAATTATCCAGGCGTGGCAGCTCATGCCTGTCATTCCAGCTACTTGGAAGGCTGAGGCGGAAGGATCGCCTGAACCCAGCAGGTCGAGACTGCGGTGGACGGGAACGTGCTACTGCCCTCTGGCTGGGCGACAGAGTGAGACTCCGACTCAAAAAACAAACAACAACAACAACAAAAATATGTGGACTAAATTTAAGCTATGAAATCTAATGTAGGGTGATAATGAGTTTAACACAATTTTCAGGAAATCAAAAAACACTTTCTGTAAAGAAACAAATCAACTATTAAGTTAACAAAGAAGAGAAATAGAATGGAATTTCTCTACAAATTAAAAAGTAATTGATAATTTCAGAAAGTCTATGATAGGAAGCTTTTGTTTTATTTTTCTGTTTATATAATGAAAACTTATTTTAGAAATTTAGAAAAGGGAGAACATTTATAAAGATACAAATTAAAGGAGCATTGTCCTATGATGCTGAGAGAAATACCATTATATTTCTTTCCATTATTTCTCATTCAGCTATCCATTAGCCATCACTATTTGTGTTTTACAAAATTGGGTTATAGTTTTGTATTTTTTTATTTATAACTGAGATGAAATCACAAACATTCAACATTTCATTAAATGATTTTAATTATACATCTGTTAAAATGTTCTATAATAACCTACTGAAATGTGGTATATCCCACTTTTGTGAAGAATTCAGATAATTTTCAATTTTTCACTGTTACATATAAATGTTTAATGAGTATCTTTTGTACCAATGAAGTTATAGTCTGTCTATCTGCTTAAAAATAGGTCTCTGTCACTTGGAAATAAGGAGGAGGATTTGATCAAAAAGAATAATTGTTTTAACATATTTTATACAACCTGTAAAATGGTCTTTCTAAAAATTTTACCATATTGTATTTTCATTAGCCAGTTAAGACAGTGTTTTTTTTTTCATTATATACTCAGAGCATTACTTGATATAGTAATAATCTTGTATTTAATTTAACCAATGGTAATGTAGCATCTTCTTGATGTTTTAATTAGAATTTCTTACTTTACTAGAGAGGTCAGACAGTTACATTTTATTAGTATTTTTGTGTTTCTTATTCCATGAATAACTTGGTGCTTTTATTGCTCTTTAATAGTAAGACATTACCATTGTGTGAATATTATTCTTAAATGGTCATTTTATAAAATTTCCTTAATATTTATATAACAAGCAAATGGTATATTTTACATTTTTTTCACAATCAACCATTTAAAAAAATTTTCCTTCTCTGACATAGTTTTGTTTTTTTGGTTTTTTTTAATCTAGGAAGTTTTCTCTGAAACCAGTATTTAAGATCTGATAAAATATTGTGTCTCCTTTTTTTCTACTACCATTTATTTGATTTTAATATTTTACAATCTGTTTCTTCCACCTTTTAAATTAATTTTTGGTGTATGATTTAAAAAATATTTTATTTTGTTTATTTATTTTTGAGTTGGAGTCTCACTGTCGCCCAGACTGGAGTGCAGTGTCCGCTGAATGTGAGCCTGGATCTGCTGGGCTCCGACAATCATTCCGCCTCAGCCTTTCAAGTAGTTGGAACTACAGGCGCACGCTACCACGCCCGGCTAATTTTTGATTTCTTGTAGGATGAGGTCTCGCCAAGTTGCCCAGGCGGGTCTCGAACCCTCGGGCTCAGGCAATCCACTCACCTTGGTCTCCCAAAGGCGCGGGATTACGGGCTGAGCCACTGAACCCGGCAAAATATTTTATTTTTAATAATTGAGCAGTTGCCAGGCTAGATGGCTCAGCCTGTAATCCCAGCACTTTGGGAGGCCAAGGCAAGTGGATTGCCTGAGCCCATGTGTTTGAGACCTGTCCGGGCAACTTGGTGAGACCTCGTCTCTAATGAAATGTTTTTGCTTTTTAGTAACATTTTTCATGGTATCAAGAGAAGTAGGTCACTGTAGGAAAACCATTTAAGAGAAAGATATAAAGAAAATATGCCATTTATATTTCCACCAACCCATGTTTCTCTTTGGATAACAGATGACCTTTGGACAACATGGAAGCTACAAGCATTAAGCCTTCCCCCTGCAGTTGAAAATTTGCTTATAACTTTTCACTCCTCAAAAACTTAACACTAAAAGCATGCTGTTGACCAGAAGCCTTCCTAATAACACAGTTGATTAACACGTTTTCGTAGGCTATATGTATTATATACTGTATTCTTACAGTAAAGTAAGCTCTCTAAATAAAATGTCAGTAAGAAAATTATAAGAAAGAGAAAATATATTTACTATTCGTTGAACGGAAGTAAATCATCATAAAGGACTTTATCCTTGTCACCTTTATATTGAGTAGGCTGAGGAGAAAGAGAAAGAAGTTGGTCTTGCTGTCTCAGGCATTGCAGAGGTTTTAAAAAAAAAGATTTTCATGTGCATGAACCTGTATAGCTCAAATCCATTTTATTCAAAAGTCAACATGCGTTTTAGTCCATTCAGGTTGCTATAACAAAATACCATAGCCAGGCGTTGTAACGAATACCTGCAATCCCAGCACTTTGGGAAGTGGAGGAGATAGGAGTGCCTGAGTCCATGGGTTCAAAACCAGCCTGGGCAACTTGGTGAGACCTCATCACTACAATAAATCCAAAATTAGCTGGGCGTGGTAGCGTGTGCCTGTAGTTTCAGCTACTTGGAAGACTGAGAAGGAAGGATCGCCGGAACCCAGCAGGTCGAGGCTGCAGTGGCCATGAGCATGCCACTGCACTCCAGCCTGGGCAACACAGTGAGATTCTGACTCAAAATAACAACAAAAATAATAATAATACCATAAATTGGGTGACATAAAATAGAGATTTATTTCTCACAGTTCTGGAGCCTGAGAATTCCATAATCAAGGTGCCTACAGATTTCCTGTCTGGTGAAAGCCTCCTTGTTCATAGATGAAGGTCATGCTAAGTCTTCACTTGGTAGGAAAATCTAGGAAAGTCTCTAGGGTATCTTTTATAAGGGTGAACTACGGATTTGCCCTCATGACTTAAATATTTCCAAAAGACCCACCTTCAAATACCATACTTTGGGGTTAGAATTTAAACACATGAACAGTCAGGGAACATAAACAGTCTATAGTATATATGCATGTGTGTGTGTTTGTGTATATACATGTGAGCACATTCTAGGTGTAATTTTTTCGTATTTCACAAAATTGACATAAAGGCAGTCATACTGTGTTATAGTATTATATCATATATTGGAAAATTATATCATTTTTCACATATCATAAAATGTAAAATTACAAATGTAACCATATCTATAGCATCCCATCACATATTTGTACCATAATGTATTCATCCATTCTTGCAATTTAAGTTATGTTTATATAATTAAATATTATTTTAAAACAGTTTTGAGTAGCTGAATAACTCCTCAAAAAGGTTATTTTTACCATATTTTATTTACCAATGTGCATAATTATTTTATGTTCAGGGAGTCAAATGTTTGCTATTATGAATTAAACTGCAAGAAAAACTTTCTTATAATAAACTGTTGATGACATCTTGATTATATATTTGGTATAAATCCACAGATGTGCCATTACTAGGTCAAAGCACGTACTGTTGGCTAGCTACTCTGTTTTAGTGCTCTATCTGTTGAATCTTTGCCAGTGACAAACGGCTTTATCTAGTACTAACTTACAGTAATCTTTCTTTCTCTCTCTCTTTCTATCTGTCTCGGGGGGAGAACCCCAAAACACAAAATTTATTTATAAAAAACTGTGCATTTATTCTTACATGCTTAAACATCAGTCACCTTAAAAGTACACTCTATTTGATGCAATATACCTATCAAGATGATTTTTCCACTGCTCAAAAATGTTTTTGAACTTGTCAATTTTGATGCCTTTTATTGCTTCCGCTGTTTTTTGTTTCACCTCTTACACATAGGCAAAAGGTTTTGAGGATTTTTTTTAATCTGGGGAAACAAAAAAAAAGTTGCTTGGACCAGATCTTTTCAAAAGGGAGGATGGGGCATGGGTGAACACTCAGAGCAGAGTGGGCAGGTATGCTTGTAAATCACCACCCACCATTAAATAGGCAAATGTATTGAAAATCTCCAAAAAATTAATTGAAGTTGAGCGCAGTCTCTTACAACAACGCCAGCTGGTTTACTGATGTGGTTGGGATATTAGAACACTTACCTAGGAGGCAAGCCTGTACTACAAGGTGCTCGCCCTCCAAAAAATAATTCCGGTTTTTTTGGGTCCCCGTGTGTGTGTGTGTGTGTGTGTGTGTGTGTGTGTGTGTGTTAAGACAAGTTCCTTTTAATTACCCTTATATACAATTTTCTTAGTTGTTTTACTCTATTATATTTATAATAATTTTAATGATTATTTATTATGTTAAAATGTTACCTAAATTGCTACTAGAATTATTTTAAATTTGTAATTTGTGAAAAAAATGTTATATTTGTAATTCTTTCTATTTAGATATATAACATCTCTTGATTCATTTAAGTTTTATGTCACTCTGCAAAGTTTTATATTTTTTGTTTTTATAGAGACCTAGCACTTTTATCTGTAAATAATTTTTCTTAGACATTTTATACTTTTTTGTTTCTAAGTTTAAATATTCTCTTTTCTGTAATGATTTTTATGTGATTATGTCTGGTATATGAGAAGTATTATCTAATTTTAAAATTTTTCTAGCTCTTTGATCTTTCTTGTTAGTACAAGTGTGTATTCTATGTTGATAGTCATATAGCCTGTAAATAATGAAAAGAAATATCCTTTTAAAAATTATTCCTTTCAGCCGGGCTTGGTGACTCAGCCTGTAATCCCGCGCCTTTGGGAGGCTGAGGTGAGTGGATTGCCTGAGCCCACGGGTTCGAGACCCACCTGGGTAGCGAGACCTCATCTCTACAATAAATCAAAAAATCAGCTGGGCGTAGTAGCGCGTGCCTGTAATTCCGCCTACTTGCAAGGCTGAGGCGGAAGGATCGCCGGAGCCCAGCAGGTCGAGGCTGCGGTGGCCGGGAGCAGCCACTGCACTCCAGTCTGTGTGGCAGAGTGAGACTTCAACTCAAAAACAACAACAAAAAATTATTCCTTTTATTTTTTGCTTAATATGTTATAGCATTGGGTAGAAAGTGAAAATGACTTTAAGTCATGGTTTTACTTCTCTTCTGATTTCAATTAGAATGATTCTAGTGTTTGATATTAAACGTAGTATTCAAACTACAATATTTTTTAATTATTAGAAAGTTTTTTATGAATGAGGAGAAAAGGTTATTTTTATCAAATGGCTTTTCATCATTTTTTGAGATGATTATAAAATGTTCACTTTTAATTTATAGATGTGAGAATTCATATTGCTAATAATGAATTAATATTTTCATAACAGCGTTTATTATATGCTAGGCACTCTCCTAAGCACTCTATATCTGCTGATTCATTTAGTCATCATAAAATCCCCTGTGAGTAGGATTAATAATCAAAATATTTAACATCTGGTATGGCAGGTCCTCTAGCTCTCTTCCACCCACACTGTGTGATGCACAGACCCTTTAGTTGCTGGATTGTGTGTAGTTCTAGGGTTTCTGAGTAGGGCCAAATTGACCAGGGGTCCTTTAAAAGACCCAGGAAAATGGATGTTTATTCACCCATGCAAAACATTTTAACTGTTGGTTTTACCATATCTATGCCTATCAGCTGACTATCAACCTTGTCTATGGGGTATACAACTATTATCCCCATTTTTCAAGTGAAGAAACTGCAACACAGGACTGTTCAGCAACTTCCCAAAGGTCACACAGCAAAGGTAAGAGTTGTAATTAAAAACCTAGAAGTTCAATTCATAGAAGATGCTTCTAATTACTTTATCTACTTTCTGCAAATTTTCTAAAATAAATCTACCTTTGCATTTTCATTTCCTGGATAAATTCTACTGAATTATGGCATATTATTCTACCAAAATATTGACAGGTTTATTTTGTTATTATTATAATTAGAATTGTATCTATATTATTAAACAAGATTAATCAAAGTTTTCTTATTTCTGTCCTTTTCCCACTATATTTTTCAGGTTTTAAAATTCACTTTATTACAATTTTATGAAAGAATTAAGAATCTTCCCTTATTTGTAAGTAATTTGCAATTACTTTAATGACAGGTCTATCCTTAGATTTTGAAATATTTGTCAATTAGAAGTTGGGGCACATAAACTTTTGGAGGACTACTTTTAAATTTATTTAGTGGTTATTGTTCTTTTCAAATTGTCCTTTTCAAAAATAGGTGGTATTTTTATATAATTTAAAATTTATTTTCCAGTATTCTTTATAGTATTTATATACACTTACCTATTTGTTTTCACATTCCATAAGACTAGGAGGAATAGCTTGTATTTTATTAATTTATGCATCTGTATGAGAGCTATAAACCCATGAGCTAATTTTATTTTTGACAGAGAAATGTTTAAAATAAAGGAAGAAATGCTCTCTCAAGTGATACATGGCTAAGAATAATTGTAGGAAATTTGTATGCTTGTAAGAATTTGATATTTTATAGATAAGACAAGATAAGTAGCATCATTTGGGAAATTAGCTTTGCCTGAAAAACAAATTGTGTTCTAAAATAAAGTCCTTTGGGGGGTTGGCAGGACAATCTTAGAAAGAAAAGTGAGCATGTATAAATAAATATGACACAGCTAACTCTTCTAAATTATAGCTTTATAGATTTGGCTTTCTTGGTATTGGTAATATCCTTTATGTAGCAACTCACAAAAAGAGGACAGTTAGATAAATTTACCATTCTGGGCAGCATAAGTAACAGTTATATGACTTCATTGTCTAAATAACCTTATACTTTCCCGTGCTCTAGAAAAATAAGGAACATGGAAAATTGGAAGTTATAATTTTAATTTTTATTGAATTAAATATTATTTAATGAATTTTTCTATTGTGTTGTAACATATATATATGGATTTAGTGATGGAATTTGTAAAAATATAAATGTGAACAAGTATACATAAGTTTGACATTTGAATACTTGTCTAGCCTAATACATTAGAGATTAATCTTGAATGGGAAAAATCACCTGTTTTCTTTCTTTCTTTCTTTCCTTCCTTCCTTCCTTCCTTCCTTCCTTCCTTCCTTCCTTCCTTCCTTCCTTCCTTCCTTCCTTCCTTCCTTCCTTTCTTTCTTTCTGTTGGGAGTTTCACTCTGTCGCCCAGACTGGAGTGCAGTGGCGGCTCCCGGCCACCACAGCCTCGACCTGCTGGGCTCTGGCGATCCTTCCACCTCAGCCTTCCAAGTAGCCGGAATTACAGGCATGCGCTTCCACGCCTGGCTGATTTTTTGATTTATTGTAGAGATGAGATCTCGCTGCCCAGGCGGGTCTCGAACCCGCGGGCTCAGGCAATCCACTCACCTCAGACTCCCAAAGGCGTGGGATTACAGGCTGAGCCACGAGCCCGGTTTGTTTTCTTAATATTATGGTGGTAGACTGAAAATAAATTACTACTCCAAAATTCTTCCTACTTTGGGATGGAGTAATCTTGCCAGGTTGCAAAACTTATAAATCTTAAGAACATCAAGATAACAGCACAGGGTAAGTTAAGTTAAACTAAACAACACAGACAAACTGGAGAATATATTTGAGTTGTAATTCATTATTTTGTTTCTAGTTACACATACTTGAATTGCTTTTTTGGGTGGTGGTATGAACTGGCATGTCAATTCTACTTCTAATAATGTACATGTGGCATGTTTAGTCTTCTATATTAACTATAAATTATAAGCTAATACTTATAATTAACTTATATTAACATACATACTAACAGATTTTGTCTCATTTGGGTATTGCAGGTTTTATTAAAACTGTTTGCAGATAATACTGTTATGCAATTGTGTAATATTTTAAATGGGTGGATGAAGGCAAACTGACTTAACTATGCTACAATCTTTTATAATCTGGTTTTTTTTGTTTTTTTTTTTTGAGTTGGAGTCTCACTTCTATCGCCCAGACTGGAGTGCAGTGGCTGCTCCCAGCCACCGCAGCCTCGACCTGCTGGGCTCCGGCGATCCTTCTGCCTCAGTCTTCCATGTAGCTGAAATTATAATCTGTTTTATTTTCACCATTGAATATTGCATTTTGAGTCTAATCAAGTGAAATATTTATATGCATAATTTTTTTAAACAAAGAATTGCTAAATTTAAGCTTTATGGAAAGAAAACTGAAAATAAATTGATTTACATTAATTCTAATTTTAAAAAGTCTACTGTTCTAAAATTAATATATTTGGTGATATCATTTCTGGGGATAGGGACTGACATTGGTAAATGTGGTCATCATTATGGTATTTCACATTGTGCTGATTGGTGGTGACACCTTTTCCTAAGTAAATTGCTTGTAATAAAATTACTTGGGCTGACTTTTAAATGAAGTCTCAAGAATATACAACAGGGAAACCAAGGTATGGCATATTTAATCCATATGAATGATTATGTTTGTACACATAAAACAATTACAATCATTTGGAAATTCAGAGAAATTAATAAGCTAAGTATTTGGGTATTATATTCAGATCTAAAAATAAACTCTTGGACTGAGCAAGGGCAATAAATTGGATTAAATTCAAATGCTATCTTGTCTCTATAGTCTACTATAGCATTCTCCTAGGCATTATTCATTTTTCTATTATATGTTCACTAAGTATTTACCTATATTTGTTTTTCCATCTAAGTTGATGACCTTTCTGGAGAGCAAAGATTATGCCTTAATTACACTGATATAATATATAGATATTGTTATTATCTAGAACAATATATTTGTTCCAGAACCAAGCTGACTGGCAAAAAATAAAAGTTTGTTGTTTTTTTATTTTTAAAATAATGCAAATTATACTGTGCCTGCATCATTGAGTGATTTGGAATAAAACAAGGAAATAACAAAAAGCAAATTCTAAGAAAATATAATCCAAGATAGGGTAAAATTCCACTAAATAATGTGACGACTTTAGAATTATTTAAAATTTAGTTCCCATAAAATATCAGGTCTTTTGAGATTTTCTCCTTCCTACCTCCTATCAAATGATTACTGATATAAAGATTTATTTATATAAAAAAGATACATGCACTTGTTTGCTTATTACAAAATACTCACAAGAGCAAAGATACGGAATCAAACTCAGTGTCCATCTACAGATTAATGGATAATGAAAATGTGGGAATCACACACAATGGAATACTATTCAGTCATAAAAAATGAAATCATGTCTCTTGCAGCAATATGGACATAACTGGAGGCCATCGTTTTAAGTGAAACAACTCAGATACAGAAAGACAAATACTAAATGTTCTAACGTATAAATGAGAGGTAAATAATGTGCACACATGCATATAGAATGTGAAATGCTGAACAATAATGACTTAGGATGGGAGGTCTGGAAAGGTACGGGATAATGACAAATTACTTAATAGCTATAATCTACTTTATTCAAATGATGAATATCCTAAAAGTCAAGACTTCACCGCTATACAATCTATACATGTAACAAAATTACAGTTTAATCCCATACATTTACACAGTTATACAATTATTTTAAAAAAGGGTACTGATACAATGAAAAACAA
Organism: Cephalopachus bancanus; assembly: GCA_027257055.1. Classification (NCBI taxonomy): domain Eukaryota; kingdom Metazoa; phylum Chordata; class Mammalia; order Primates; family Tarsiidae; genus Cephalopachus; species Cephalopachus bancanus. Next base: position 356,724 of record JAPVLO010000819.1, read on the forward strand.
ATCTATCTGTACTCTGTTTTGTTAAGTATGGAGATTACACTTTCAGTAACTGGTGTGGAGACCCACCCAGAATCCCATAATAGGTAGGAAGATTACTTTAAGCTGAAGACATTTGAGAATCAACATATGCAGAAAGAAGCTCTTTGAGTTGTCTTTATCTGACTAAAGCAGAAACTTATGGGAAACATAAATTCCCTCTTCAGGGTATGTCTACTTCCAGAATAGAGACCAATAGTAAATCTACCAAAAATACCTCTCTCAGGTAGTTTGATGGCCATGAATAAGACTGAAAGACCACTAACTCGCACCTTCATAAATTAACACTATCACACTTTCTTAAAAACTCTTTTGTCTTTCCTTAGCAAATGTATTTGTTCTTTCCATAGAAGTCTTTTCTCCCTACTCCCTTTTTTCCACTAAGTTGTAGCTCTACTATGTATACAAATAAATAATTTTTCTCTTGTTAGTCTGTCATTTGTCAATTTAACTCATAGGTCAGAAAATGTGTTTGTTTGTGTGTTTGTATGTTTGTTTGTTTTTTCCCAACACAGGTTTAACTAGGTCACTTGGATAGTCAAAACTTTACATACTGGGAATGAGATTACCTATGAATGAAACAAAGTGGCCATTAAGACATGACAAAATCTAAATTGCATAAATTTTTCATGGCTTGAAATATGTAAGTAAAAGTTTACTATGTGGAAATGCCTGATTTTGGTCAAGTTGTATATTGACAAAAGTTTTGAGTATATAGCTAACTATAGTATGAACATGATTAGAGTCTGAGTGTCAACTCATATCCAAATTGGAACTTGGGAGGCTTTTCTTTAACCAGATTTTCAACCTTTTGTCAACTGACTTAAATTTTATAAAACTCAGAACATACTTGTATAATAATTCAGATCTTGTTATTGGGGAAGCCAGCTCTAAACATAAGAAAAATGGGAAATTTGGAAGGAATGTGAATAACTCAGAGCAAATTATATCTTGTTTAGTAAATATTGATCTAGTTGTTCCATTGCACTGAAGAATGATCATATACATGGAAGTTCACTAAGTTGAAGTTTATTACTAAATAGAAAGATACTCAGTATATAGAAAAACCGTCCCTGCATCTCTCAGTGGTTTTGTTAAAAGTATTATTACTGATATTCTTATTTCTAAGCTGAAGTTAATATTACATATTGAAACATTGTTAGGTTTAATTACTCTTCACAGTATTATTTAAAATTAAGAAATGCTAATTACATGAATAAACCTTTTTAAGTTACTATTTAGTGCATCGTGTTTGGTATAATGCCTCAATGAGAATAGAGTCAAGTTAGAAAATTAACTGAACTTATTATAAGATTGAATTTATTTGTGTCAGTAAACTAGAGAGAGAAAAATATGACCTTCCAGCAAAATCACATTCAAACAGTTTGCCAGAAGAGTGTAACTTCATAGGCAATTGTAAGCCACTAGAAAACAAGTTAAAAAAATAAAATAAAATAAAAGTATGACATCAATACAAATGCTCTTAGGTTGATACTTTCCTGAGACCAGGAAACCATTTCTGCCTTCTTGACTCTTTTCATTTCTTCAGCAGGCATTTTGTAACTCACATACATTTATTTTAATTGCATTTAGGTTCTATAATGATTTCACACATCTGAAGTGACTGTTTTAAGGAAGCTTATTTCCTCATTTATTTCTATGAAAGATTGTATGCTGAGAACAATTATGTTGAGAAAAGTGTATTTAAAAGTATTCAGAGCTTTAAAATCAAACAACAAAAAACTTTACCTGACCCTTAGCTTTTTCCTTGTGATCTTTTAATCAGCCTGGAAACAATTATATATTCAATTCTATGTTATGTTTGAGGGCTGTTTAATACTTTAATTTGCAATTTACACATGGAAAATTACAGAAGTAATTGACAATAATCAGATTAATTAAAAGCATTAGGAATTATTAAATGTGAAATAACATTTTTATCTTTCAAGTTTTTTCAAAAATTTCTTGTATTTAAAAATAAAAGGCAGTAATAATTTTATCTACTGTTATAAATTGTTTATGTGACAAATAGGACAAGTTGAGAATTGGGCATTTTTAAAAGTTAGCTGTCTATAATTTTTTGGATTCACTAAAGTTTATTTTAGTTAGTCCTTACTTATTAAAAAGTGTTTTAGTTAGATGAGTCTTCACTGTTATTCATACATATTTTATTAGCAATGGAAGAGGTGATAGGCCCAAAAGTTTATCTTTAAAAAAAAATCTCCAAAGGAAAAACATCTTCAGAAAGGATAGTACTATGTAAGTTGAACAGAGTGTATTTGTGTGTGTGTGTGTAACACTGAAAATTCTCACTTATATGTCGGTGCAAAGAAGGAGATGTCAGGATACTGCAGCTCAAAGCGTTGGAAGCAAAATCTAATAAATCTAATAAAAAAGACAGAGAAGTAAGACATATTTGTAGGAGGAAAAAATTCACTCTCCTTTAAGTAAGATGAGGCAGATGGAAAAGGATGGTTGCAGGACTATTGAAGACAATTACTTTTTAGGGTTTCAGTTCTCATGGTTTCCTCAATTGCATGTGTAGGAAATACAGGTGCAGTGAACTCAATTTAAAGTGACACAATTTAAAAACTTTTCTTTATTAAGCTAAAATTTGAAATATGCTACATTTACAAAAATAAAAGCAAAAGCAAGATTTTCTTCTTTTGGAGAGAGAAACCCAGAAGGATTTCAGAGATGAACATGATTTCATTAAAAGGACACTTTTGTCACATTTGTTGTCCTTAGAAAAAGCTGAATGTTAAAGTTAGGTAGTGACTCATAGTCAACTCATCTTTTACTACACTGTTTAACAAATTTCATTAATATTTGTCAAATACATGAGATTTAATTGTTGCCTAATTTTCCAAAGCATAAATATACTACAATTTACTTAACTATTTCACTATCATTGGGCATTTGAGTTCACACTTTACTACTAATGACTGTTGTGAACATATTGTGCACATATCTTTGTCCATATTTCTGGTAATTGTTTTAAGGTTTTAAGTTATTGTCCAGGCAGATTCTTTTTCCTCTATATTTGGCTTCTTTCTTTCTTTTCCCTCAGGGAGCAGCCTCTGGCCAAGGCTGGTATGGTCTTTGAAGAATATGCATATTCCCAGTAATGAGTCTTGGGGTGCAGGTGATCAAGCAACACTGAAAGCAATGTAGGTGTCACCCTTAATCAATGCAACTGTAAACACCATATAGTAATTTGAATAATTAACTTTCTTGATTATGAAACTGCTTGCTGTACTGTCCCCAGGCATGAATTTTTCACTTACTAGCTGCCATTGGTGCCTCCCATAAGTTCTAATAAAACCAGTGTCTTTCCCCACTGGACCTCTGGGTGACTTCTTTGAAATAGGTAAATGAAAGGAGGCACCTATAGAAACCTAGACTAAACTTAGTTCAGCGTAGTCTTATCACCTCAGCATAGCCAGTTTTGCTTAGACTTTACCCGTTACACGCTTTGAATCTAGCACAGGTTAGACAGATAAATTTCCAATAGGCAGGTTTTAGGAGGCGTTCAGACATTTTAAAATTACATTTTTCAGCCGGGCTCGGTGGTTCAGCCTGTAATCCCACGCCTTGGGAGGCTGTGGTGAGTGGATAGCCTGAGCCCGCAGGTTCGAGACCCGCCTGGTCAAGTTGGCGAGACCTCATCTCTACAATAAATCAAAAAATTAGCCGGGCATTGTAGCATGCACCTGTAGTTCCAGCTACTTGGAAGGTTGAGGCGGAAGGATCACCAGAGCCCACCAGGGCTCTGCACTCCAGTCTGCGACCACTGCACTCCAGTCTGGGCGACAGAGTGAGACTCCAACTCAAAAATAAAATAAAATAAAATAAAATTACATTTTTCTGCAGGTCAAGCGGCAGCCTCCCCCACCCCTTCAGCAAATCTCCATTAGATGCAAGACAAGGACAGCCCAACCTTTCAATTTATGGTTTAGCATAATAATCTCTAGGAAATTTTCAGGATTCTTGTTGAAGGCAGAAGGTCAAAGATCAGCCATTGGCCTGCTGAGGCCATAGAAATGATAATGAAACCACACTTTAGTAAAAGAACTTGTGAATTGAAAACCTCTGACAGGTCTCTTGCAGGAAAAACCCCTCATGGGCCAAATCCTCAAGTTAACCTAATTGGCCCTTCCAGACCCGACCCAGACACCCCATCATCATGGCAGCAATCATGTGATTAACCCACCCATCTGCCTATTGTCCATCACCTGATGTCAGTACTTGTGCTTACTTGCCCCTTTGTGATGACATGGTGCAGACTACCACTCAATCACCTTAACAACTTGTCCCCATCCAAGGGAAAGCATTCAACCTTGACCAACCATTTGCCATTGCTACTGCCTTTACTAGTCCATTGCTAGGCCATTGCTAGGCCATGCGGCCATTACCTTGCTAAGCTATGGCCAGGCCATGAGTCCTGGTTTTGGTCTTCCTCCCCTACCTTTGGAAGATGAATCTCCTCTTTCTCTCTTTCTTCCTAATTTAATTTCTGAATAAACTATATTTTCTAAACTAATTTCTGTGCAATTCTTTGCACCTTTCATGTGGCATTAGATCGCACACCAGACACCCCATCCCCCAGCGGGTCTGACCTAACATTCAAGAGGCTGCAAATGTTGTTTAGAAACTAACACTGGTTAATTTTACCTACAAGTAAGGTAGTTAAAGCAGTAATCAAAGGGTACACAAATCCTTTCAGATTTGGGGTTACTGGATTACAAAGGTTTATTTAAACCTTTAGTTGATAAAGGCAGGTGCAGGGAAGAAAATGTTATTTTTTCTTTATTCTTCTTAGTTTCATTGGCTGAGGCTCTGAAATTTAGATAGACAAAAGACAGATTAACATGAGAAAAACAAACAGAATTTTATTAATGCATTCATTGCACATGCACATGGGAGTATTCAGTGATGTATAACTCAAAGGAGTGTTTCAAGTATGGGTATATAGAATCTTAGGAAAGATAGTAATTTTGAAGACAAGTGATAAGACAAAAGAGTAGAAGTTTAGGCTTATATGGTCTAAAATATGAGTAGGTAAATACGTGGGGTAAGCTAATGAAAAATAAGGTCTAGTTACTAAGGTTTGTGTAAACTCATTCTTGGTGCCATCTTGTGTTTGATGATAAGGTTGCTAATCCCTTCCTGATACAGGAAATGGATTGCGGGACAATTTCACAGAGGAAATGTATGTTCTATTTTCACATAGATAGGGAAAGGGCAGAGGGCCCATGATATGTCTGCTTTTTCTCAACTGCCTTAAGCTCAAAATAATTGTTCTACCAGAGTGGCATATTTTGGGGTAGCATAATTTAAACCCTTTCATAGGGAATGGTTTAAAGCTCATGAAGGGTTTGCTAATTTACTTTTGGACCAGCATAGCTTGACAGTGCCCACCTTTTTGACCCAACACTGCATATTATACATTTTATTATGGTTAATTTGCTAGACAACAATGTATTTCTGTTTTATTTATTCTATTATTGGGGAGGTAAACAAAAGGTGTAAAATAGACTAGGATAAATGTAGGACAGGTGTATATTTTGTTGTAGGTCTATTCATCATTGACTTATTTAGTGTTACTGAGATTCTATATCAAAGTTTTAGATTTCAAATCAGTAAATATTAATCATACTAAATTAGAGTTTTTGAGACACATAATCTACTGTTATAGATAGTTATGAAAACAAATATAGCATATTGAGATAATTGCCAAAAATACGTAGAAATTTTGTTGAGAACACAGAGAAAGAAAGTAGTAACTACAACCAGGTGATGGAGGGATGATTAGGCTTCTCATAATACTTTTCACACTTTAATTACTTTTAGTCTCATTTTCTTTAGACTATGGTATCTATGAGGGTAAGGATTGTGTTTGCCAGACCCATTGTCATATCTCCAACTCCTAGGACAGTGCCTGGCACATACTAATATTGTTGAATAAATGAATGAATTCATGAGTAAATGGACATTATAATGTAGACATCAATAATTTATTCAAGTAAATTAATAGCTATGTAAAAGAAATGATAAGTAAATATATAAATACATTCATATAATATTACAGTAGATTGAACAGCGGCCACAAAAAAGGTATGCCAAGCCCTAACCTCTACTATCTGTAAATGTGACCTTATTTACATAGAGTCTTTGCATAAGTAATTAAGTTTAGGATCTTCAGATGATATATCCTAGATTTAGAGTGGGACTTAAATCCAAGAACAAGTGCCATTATGAGAGAAAAAAGAGGGAGATATGATAGACAAACAAGGGAGGGGATCATGTGAAGATGAAGGCAGAGACTGGAGCTATGTTGCCAGTAACCAAGGGCCTCCTTGAGCAACTAAAGGTTGGAAAAGGCAAGGGATTATTTTCCCTTGCAGACTTCAAAGGGAGTGTGGCCCATTTCTCACCTCCAGAACTGTAAGAGAACAAATTTTTGTTGTTTTACGCCACCTAGTTTGTTGTAATTTGTTACAGCAGCCCTATGAAACAAAAAAAAAACCAGTTAATATATAATAGTATATATATACATGCACTATGTTTATTTAATCAGTGATGGAAAAGCAAGGAATAAAATAAAAAAGGAAAAAATAAAATACAAGATAAGAATTAAAGAGGACATTCATTGTCAATGGACCATGTCAAAAATAATAGAAGACTAAAATGAGACTGTAGCAAGGGAAACTATCTTATATTTTCAGAAGAGAGTACGTATACTGGATTTAGGAGGAGAAAATAAGTAACTGAGAGAAGATGAACATAAGTCCCAGACTTCTCATGCAAACAATTGGTTGACTGATGATTTTATTAACAAAATAGAAAATACAAAAAGAATAATATATTTGGCAAATGTATATCTCAGACAAAGGTTTAAGCTTTAGATTACATTTGGAAATTGTAGGATTATATGCAATATTTGATGTTATGAAAGCAGATGTGAAAGAGTGTAGACTAAGAAGAAGGCTGATGATGGGAAAGTAAACACTGGTGATTTTCAGCAGAATCAAATAACAGAAATCATTAAAGGAAATAAAAAAGATCCATCTTAAAAGTAGAAGGAGAACTAAAAATAAGTCCTGTATAAAAATTCAAAAGAGGAAAAAACCTTTAAGAAGGTAGAAGGATAAAAGTTTTCCAGTTCAGCAGGATATCAAAAAAGATAAAGAAGGCTGTCATAAATTAGAAGCTTATCATGAATTGTTTCTATAGATTTATGGATTAAAGTCAAGTTGCAGCATTCAATTAAAGTTTGAAATTGGAAACAAAGTGCAGAAGCATGTTTTCAAAATGTGGAGATATTTGGCAAAGGCAGAAACAGGGTGGAGGGGTAGAGGAAGTATATGCTTATAGAGAGGTTTTTACTTTAGTAACTTGGGATTTGCACATGCTCAGAGGATAATGGGAAAGAGCAAGTAGAGAGAGTTAAAGAAAAGGGAAAGTGGAAATTGACAGAGCAAAGCCAATGAGAAAGGGGCAAGTTTCGGAACCAGAATTAAAAAGTACAAGTGGCAGGAATACCATTGTAGGGAAGCAGAGATATGCATGTCCCTTAAGATAGTAAGAGGTGATAGATAAATTTATGTATGAAGTAGTGATAAGTTAAGGGAGTTCTCTTACTTATAGAGTAGGGGCCATGGGATTATTCCCTAGGCCCTGCCTATGGTAACTGTCTTAGTTACTACTGATTCTAAAGAAGATAAGTCGACTTTAATGGGCATTTTTTCACTAGTTACCCATTACATACTCCATTCCAAAACCTGATTTCTGTCACTTCTTTTGGTTTCACTTTATGTCCTAAGAGATCATATTGTGCCTTATACCTCTCACTTCTTACAGTACCTTTTGAAATTAAATGTTAGCAAAGCATTAAAACATTAACTAGAGCCAGGCTCCATGGCTCAGCCTGTAATCCCGCGCCTTTGGGAGGCTGAGATGAGTGTATTGCCTGAGCCCGCGGGTTCGAGACCCGCCTGGGCAGCGAGACCTCACCTCTACAATAAATCAAAAAATTAGCCGGGCGTGGTAGCACATGCCTGTAATTCCGGCTACTCGGAAGGCTGAGGCGGAAGGATCGCCGGAGCCCGGCAGGTGGAGGCTGCGGTGGCCGGCAGCAGCCACTGCACTCCAGTCTGGGCGAGAGTGAGACTCCAACTCAAAAAAAAAAAAAAACATTAACTAGTCAGCTCAGTTCTTCAGTGGGGAGGCTTACTTGGTTTTCACCTAATCTCTTCGGTGTTCATTTGAACTCACTGCCTTAAAAGTGTCAGTATATATAAGTATGTGTTGATGAAGTCAAATAAAAAATACTGATTGAAGCCCTACTGAATATTATAAAAAGTGATGGAGTCTTTGACAAATATAAATAAAATAAATGGCTCCTGTTCTTAACCTTTTATGATTTATAAATATTTTAAAGTGTCTCAGGTAGAAAACAACAATGATTTGAGAGGCTGTTATTCTCAGTAAAAGAAACTACTAATTCCTATTTGTTTCAATGTGATATGTGGCAAACTAGAAGACTGATAAGTTCCCTGATTTGTGTAGGAGGGAAAAGCACAAACATATTTGGGTAAAACAATTAGTGAGGTTTTTGTAATTCTGACATCAAGACCAAAAATTGTTTTAAAAAAATGTACTGTCTTTGGGTTGATTAAGAATGCTGAATAATGTCTATGCAATTAAGTGTGTGCTTCACAAATAATGTGAATAAATCACTATATTTAGCATGTGTAATATATCTGATATGTTTGTGAAATTATATTGAGAATGCACATCTTTTCAAATCAAATCTTTCAACTTAGATATCTGCAGCTATTTTAGGTAAATTCTAAGCAGAAGAATATGTTTATACTGTATTTTGATTTGGATATAAATTACATAACATAAAATTTACTGAGTTTTTTTTTTTAAGTATAAAACTCAGTGGTTTTTAGCATGGTAGCAAAGCTGTACAACCATTATTACCATGTAACTATACTTTTTATAGCACCCCAAATGAAACCCCATTTCTCTTAACAGTCACTCTCTAATACCTATCCCCCATTCTCAGGCAACCACTAATCTTCTTTCAGTCTTTATGGATGAGCCTATTCCGTGCATTTCATATAAATTGGATTATACAATATGTAGCATTTTGTGACTGTATTTTTTTAGTTAGAATAATGTTTACAAAGTTCGTACTTTTCGTACTTTTAAACATGTCACACCATTCTTACATGGTGTGACATGTAAGAATATCAACCTCTCTTCCTCTTCAGCCTACTCAAAGTGAAACGATGAAGAAGAAACCTTTTATGATGATCCTCTTCCACTTCATGAGTTGTAAATGTATTTACTCTTTCTTATAATTTTCTCAATAATATTTTCTTTTCTCTGGCTTACTTTATTATGAGAATGCATTGTATAATACATATAACATACAAAATATGTGTTAATCAATATTTATATTATTAGTAGGGCTATGAATAGTGAAGATTTGGGGGAGTCTAAAATTATATACAAATTTTTGACTGCATTGGGAGTTGTGTGCTCAAACTCCACATTTTCAAGGGTCAACTATGTGTAGATGTATAAGTATATATGTGTATGTATGTATAAATATATATATACATATATTATTTTGTTGCTTATGAATTTGGTATCATATCTGAGTAACCATTTCCAAATCCAAATTTATGAAGATTACATTACATCTACGTTTTCTTCTAAGATTTTTATAGCTTGGGGTCTTCCATTTAAGTCTTCCATTTATTTTGAGTTCCTTTTTGTATATAGCATACTGTAAAAATAAAACTTTATTTCTTTTTTTAAAAGTAAATATCCAGTTGTCCCAGCGTCAATTGTTGAATAGACTCTTTTTCTCATCAAATGGTCTCAGCATTCATCAAAAATCAGTTGATCATGAATGATTGTGCTTTACTTTTGAACACTCAGCTCTATTCCGATTGATTTATATGTTTATCTTTAAGCTGGTACTACACTATGTTGATCCTTGTCCTTTTGTAAGCTTTGAATTAGGAATGTGAGTCTTCTAATTTTGTTTTTATTTTTCAATATTTTTGGCTTTTTGGAGTCCTTTTCATTGCCATATTAATTATCATATGAATTTTATTATTTTATTAATTTCATTTTAGATTTTTCATTTGGGAAATTTTTAGCCACCTTTAATTTAAATATATTTTCTACCCATTTTTTTCCTCTCCTGAGACTCTTATTATGCATATGCTGGTACACATGCCTTCTTAATAGTCTCTGAGGCTCATTCTTTTATCTTTCTATTCTTTAGACAAGATCATCTTAGTTCACACATTTTACATTTGTTAATTCTTTCTGCTCAAATATGCTGTTTAAACTTTCCAGTACATTTTCTTTTCAATTATTATTTGTAACTCCAATCTTTCTATTTGATCATTTTGACAATTTAATATTTTAATTGACATTCTCTATTTATTGAGTCATCATCCTGACTTTCCTTTAGTTCTTTAGAAATAGTTTTCTCTAGCTATTTGAGCATAATGTTTAAATTAGGTTACTTAAGATCTTTGTCTAGTAATTCCAACACTTGAGCCTTTTCAAAGGCAGTTTCTACAGTTTCTATTTACTTTATTTTTTTAGATATGGATTATATTTTCTTGTTTTTCAAAAGCTTTGCAAATTTTCTGCAAGCTGGACATTTTGCATAATATAATGTTGCAATTCTGAAAATGAAATTATCTTTCATCTTCAGTGATTTTTGTTCCTATTTGTTGCTGTAGTGTAATGTTTTCTGATTTTTCTGAACTGATTTTGTAAATTCTGTATTATTTGTCATGTGTGCCCAGAAAAAAATATTATTTTTAGCTTAATGGTTAACTAATTATGAGACAGATATTCTCATATGGCATCATAAGATGCCTGAGGTGAAAGCTTCATGCTGTCTCAGGTATTTCTGGGAATGCACACATTCCTAGTGTGCTCATAGTCTTACAAGTGTGTGTGCCTTCTAGTTTTCCAGGAATATTTCTGAACTTTTCAAAGCCTTGTACAAATATTTCATTTCCCAGTGTTTCCTTTTAAGAATTGAGTTTATTTGTCTTTCTGAACCTAGTTTATTTCACTTAACATAATATCTTTCAGGGTCATTTTTGTTGTTGCAAATGACAGAATTTTTTTATTTTTTATGACTAAATAGCATTCCATAGCACTGTAGGCTGACTATAGGTAGCAATCACTTATTGTATATTTTCAAGCAGCTACAAGAGAGGATGTGGAATGTCTCCAACACAATAATGACAAATGCTTGAGGTGATGGATATCCTAATTACCTTGAATGCATCATTGCACATTGTATACATGTATCAAAGTACTACTCTATACTCCATAAATATGTGTGACTATTATATGTCAATTAAGATAAATAACCAATTTTGGTTAGCCTGGTCATATTCAAACTGTTGACCACTATTTCTGACAGCCACAATGTTGATCAATTACCTTTAGATTTTTTTTTAAATTGTGGTAAAAATATCCATAACATTGAATTTATCATCTTAATCTTTTTCAAGTTTACAGTTCAATGGTATTAAATACATTCAAAATGTTGTACAGCCATCACCAACATTCATCTCCATGACTCTTTTCATCTTGGAAAATTGAAAACTCAATATCCATTAAACAATAACTCTAGTCACACCTCCCTCCAGTCTCTAATAACCACAATTCTATTTTCTGTGTCTATGATTTTGACACTTCTAAGGACATCATATAAGTGTAATTATACAATATTTGTTTTTCTGAGACTAAATTATTTCACTTATAATGTCCTTGACATTCATCCATATTGTAGTATATGTCAGAATTTCCTTTCTTTTTACATCTGAATAATATTCCTTTGTGTGAATGTATCAAAATGTTCTTATCCATTTATCTGTCAATAAACCCTTGCTTTCCTTTCATATTTTGGCTATTGTGAAAAATTCTGCCATAAACATTGTTGTGTAAATATTTCTTCAAAAATGTGTGTCATTACTTTTGGGTATAAACTCAGAAGTGGAATCTTGGGTCATATGATATCTATCTCTCACTTTTTAAAAAAATTTACTTCTTGAAGAACCACAGTGGTTATATTTGATTTTCTGTTTCTCTGTTAATATGCTTAGATTAGTTGCCTCAAGTTCCATTCATGTTACTGCAAAGGACATAATTTTATTCCTTTGTTATGACTGCATAGTGTTCCAAGGTGTATATTTACCACATTTCATTTCCCAATCTACTATGGATGGGCACCCAGGTTGGTTCCATGTCTTTACTATTTTAAATTCCCACCAGCAATACAATTGTGTTACCATTTTTGCGCATATTTACTGACATTTGTTGTTTTTTAAAAAAATATAGTGGCCATCTTAATAAGTGTGACGTGGTATTTCTGTCGATATCATTTTTTTTTTTTTTGAGTTGGAGTCTCACTCTGTCACCCATACTGGAGTGTAGTGGCTGCTCCTGGCCACCGCAGATTCGACCTGCTGGGCTCTGGCGATCCTTCCGCCTCAGCCTTCCAGGTAGCCGAATTACAGGCATGGGCTACCACGCCCAGCTGATTTTTTTTTATTTATTGTAGAGATGAGGTCTCGCTGCCCAGGCGGATCTCGAACCCGCGGGCTCAGGCAATCCACTCACCTCAGCTTCCCAAAGGTGCGGGATTATAGGCTGAGCCACCCAGCCCGGCCTCATTTTTTTTTTTTTTTTTTTTTTGAGTTGGCCAGGCTGGAGTGCAGTGGCAGGCTTATGGTCACCCCAGCGTCCACCTGCTGGACTCCTGCGACCCTTCCATCTCAGCCTTCCAAGGTGCTGGAACTACAGGCACGCACTACCACACCTGGCTAATTTTTTTGATTTATTGTAGAGACTAGATCTCACCAAGTTGTATGGGCTGGTCTCAAACCTGCAAGCAATATCATCTTTTGATGATCATTTGAATTTTGTTTTCCTTCCTTCCTTCCTTCCTTCCTTCCTTCCTTCCTTCCTTCCTTCCTTCCTTCCTTCCTTCCTTCCTCTTTCTTATTGAGATCTCATTCTTTCACATAGGCTGGAGTGCAATGGCACAATCATGGCTCACCACAACTTCCAAATCCTGGGCTCTAGTGATCCCTCTGCCTCAGTCTCTCCAGTAGCTGAAACTACAGCCACATGTCATCACACACAACTATTTTTAAACAGTTTTTTTTTTTTTTTTTTTTTTTTTAGAAATGAGGTCCTGCTATGTTGCCCATGCTGGTTTCAAACTCCTGTGCTCAAGCAATTCCCTTGCCATGACCTCTCAAAGTGCTGAGGTTATACGTTTGAGCCATCATGCCTGGCCCAACAATTTTAATACAGTCTAATTTGTCTATGTTTTCTTTGGTTGCTTGTGCATTTGGTGTCATATCCAAGAAATTATTACCAAGACAAATATCATGAATTTTTTTCTTGTATTTTATTTTAATTATTATATAGTTTTTATCCAATAGATAGTTTTTTTAACCCTTGTCTCCCACCCTACCTCTCCTCTTTAGGAGTCCCCAGTATCTTTTGTTCTCATCTTTATATCCCTTTGTACTCAGTGTTTAGCTCCAACTTGTAAGTTAAAACATGATATTTGGTCTTATATTTAGGTCTATAATTTATCATGAGTCCACTTTTGTTTATGGTATTAAGTTAAAATTCACTTTCATTTTTTAAAATGTGGATATTCAATTTTCTTAGCACCATTTGTTGAAAAGACACTTATGTCTCCATTGAATGATCTTGGCAGATTTGTAAAAAAATCATTTGATCATGTATGTGAGGATTTATTTCTGGGATACTTATTCTATTCCATTGGTTAGTATGTCTCACTTTATGCCAGTATCACACTGTTTTGGTTACTGTGTCTTTGTAGTAAGTTTTAAATCAGTAAGCATGATTTCTTCAGCTCTCTTTTTCAAGATTGCTTTGGTTATTTGGGGTCCCTTGAGGCTTCATATGAGCTTAAGATGATTTTTTTTATTTCATCAAAGAACATCATTGAATTTTGTTAATAAATGCTTTGGTTTTTTGCTTCAGCCAAATTATGTGTTTCTTTTTTTAATGTTAAATTCAGGATGTACATGTGCAGGTTTGTTGCATGAGTATATTGCATGATGGTGAAATTTGGGCTTCTGTTGAACCTATCACCCCACCATCCAAATAGTGAAATGGTACCTAATAGATTATGTTTCAACCTTTATTGCCCTCCCTACCTTACCTCCCCTTTTTAGGAGTCCCCAGTCTGTTGTTCTCATCTTGATGCCCATGTGCACATAGTGATTAGCTCTCACTTGCAAATGAAAACATGAGATATTTGATGTTCTGAGTCTTTACTAATTTGCTTAGAATAATGGGCTCTAGCTGCAGTTATGTTGCTGCAAAGAACTTGATTTTTTAATGGCTACATGGTGTTGCATGATGTATATTTTCCAAATTTTATTTATCTAGTCCACTGTGGATGAGTAACCAGGTCTGTCCCATGTCTTTTCTTTTATAAATAGTGCTGCAATAAATATGAGTTCAGATTTTTTAGTACAAAAATTTTTGTTCCTTTAGGTATATACCCAGTAATGGAATTGCGGGACTGAGCAGTAATTTTATTTTTAAATCACTGAGAAATCTCCAAATTGCATTCCACAGGAGCAGAACTACTTTACATTTCCATAAACAATATACTAGTGTTCCATTTACTATTTCATTTTTCCAACATCTGTTGTTTTTTTTACTTTTTAATAATAGTCATTCCGATTGGTGTGAAATGACATTTCATTGTGGTTTTGATTTGCATTTTTCTGATGATTATTGATGTTGAGCATTTTTTCATATGTTTGGTAGCTGCTTGCATGTCATTTTTGAGAAGTGTGTTCATGAAGCTGCTTTGAATCTGTAGATTTCTTTGGGTAGTATTGATATCTTAACCATATTAAGATTTTGAATCCATGAGAAAGAAATATGTTTCCAATTATATATGTCTTAAATTCCTGCAGCAATTTTTGTAGCTTTTATGATATGATATAAGCTTTTCACAAGTTAATCATAGGATTTGCATTTAAAATCCTAAAGTTATAACATTTTAATTTAAATTTATACATGCTTAACTTCATTCCCAGACAAAAACTATGCTTCTTCAGGATCTCTTTCCCCAACTTTTTTGTTGCCAATGTTAAAAAATTGCATGTATATCCATTTTGTGCCCCAAAACATAAACTAATAATTTTAAAATGAATAAATGTCTTTTTAAAATATATATATATTTTAAATTATAAAATTGTAGGGTACAGTTAAGGGTTAGGTATACAAATATTCATTGTGCAGGTACCCTTGTTGATGAGGTGTGGTCCCCTTTCTCCAGACAGATATTGACTATCATTAATCCCACCTGCATTCCTCTCCTTGTCCCCCCCCATAGTTTCCTGCCACTGTCAATCTTTTTCTTATAGTATTACATTAGTTATTCAAGGTCCACTTATGAGTGAGAACATGTGATACTCAGATCTTTTTTTCTGTGAGAGATCACTCAGTATTATAAACTCTAATTCCATCCAGGTTGCTGTGAAATTCATGATTTAGTTCTTCTTTTATGGCTGCGTAATATTCCTTTGTGTATATGTACCACATTTTTTAAATCCAGTCCTCTTTCGATGGACAGCATGACTGGTTCCAGGCTATCTTGCTATTGTGAAGAAGGCTATGATAAACATATATGTGCTGGTATCTTTTTTATAGGGTGATGTAAGTTCTTCAGAGTATATTCACATTAGGAGGATTGCAGGTTTATATGGAAGGTCGATTTTTAGAGCTTTTAGGAATTACCACACTGATGTCCACAGAGACTCTACAAGTTTACACTCCAACCAACAGTGTAGAAGTGTTCCCTTTTCACCACATCCCCTCCAGCATCTGTTATTTCTTGAGTTATTGATGATGGCCATTCTGACTGGTTAGGTGGTACCTCAGTGTAGTTTTAATTTGCATCTCCTTGATGACTAGTGAGGTTGAACATTTCTTCAAGTATCTGTTGGCCGCTCGTATGTCTTCCTATGAGGAGTATCTGTTCATATTTTTTGCCCACTTTGTAATGGTGTTGAATATTTTTTTTCTTTTCAGCACATTTGAGTTCCTTGTAGGCTCTTGATATTAGGTCTTTGTCAGACATGGCGTTGGCAAATACTTTTTTCCAGTCTTTGGGCTGTCTCCCTGATCTCTTGATGATTTCTTTGGCTTTTCAGAAGCTTGTCAGTTTAATGAGGTCCCACTTGTCTATCTTATCTCTTATGGCCTGTGCTTTTTGGTTTTAACTCAGGAATTGGATGCCAGTTCCAATTAGGAATTGGATGCCAGTTCCAACTTCCAGAAGGGTGTGTACTGCATTTTCTAAAGTTCTTATGGTTTGAGGTTTTACATTTAGGTCTCTGATACATTTAGAGTTAATTTTTGTGTTTGGGAATAGATAGGGGTCCTGTTTGAATCTTCTGCATGTGGCCAGTCAGTTTTCCCTGCATCATTTATTGACTAGGTTCTCCTCTCCCCATTGGTGGGTGGTGGAGACCTTGTTGAAGATGAGTTGATTGAGAAATTGAGGTTTTGCTTCTGGAATCTCAATTCTATTCCATTGGTCTATATACCTGTTCTTGTACCAATACCAGGCTGTTTTGATGATTGTAGCTTTATAGTAAAGTTTAAAGTCTGGTGGTGTGATACCTCCTGCTTTGGTGTTATTTATTTATTTATTGGCTAAGGATTGTTGTGGCTATTCTTGGTCGTTTTTGTTTCCATATGAATTCCTGTATTGTTTTTTCTAGATCTGAGAAGAATGTTGCTGGTAATTTGATGAGTAGTGTGTTAAATCTGTAGGTGCCTTAGGTAAGATGGACATCTTCACAATGTTGATTCTTCCAATCCATGAACATGGGATATTTTTCCACTTGTTTGTGTCATCTTTGATTTATTTGAGAAGTGTTTTGTAGTTTTCATTGTAAAGGTCTTTTGCGTCTTTGGTTAGGAAGATTCCAAGGTATTTCATTTTTTTTTTTTTGTGGCTATTGTGAATGATTGTGCTTTTTATGTGTGGTTCTGTTTGTTTATTATTGGTGTAAAGAAATGCGATTGTCTTTTTCACATTTATTTTATACACTGAGACTTTACCGAACTCCTTTATCAGTGCAAGGAGGTTTCTGACAGATTCTTTTGGGTTTTCAAGGTATACAATCATTTCATCTGCAAAAAGAGATAACTTGACTTCCTCTTTTCCTATTTGGATACCCCTGATCACCTTCTCTTTTCTGGTTGCTCTAGCCAGGACTTGCAAAAACATATTGAACAGGATGGATGAGAGTGGGCATCCTTGTCTTGTTCCAGTTTTCAGGGGAAATGGTTCCAATTTATGTCTGTTTAGGAGTCTGCTGACTGTGAGTTTCTTGTAGATGGCTTTTACTATTTTGAGGTATGTTCCATGTATGCCTAGATCTTCAAGGGTTTCTATCAAGAAGGAGTGCTGGATTTTATCAAAAGCTTTTTCTGGATCTAATGATATAATCATGTGGTTTTTGTTTTGACGTCTGTTGAGGTATTATATTACATTTATGGTCTTATGAATGTTGAACCAACCTTGCATTCCGGAGGTGAAGCCTACTTGGTCATGATGGATGACTTTTCAGATGTGTTGATGAATTCAGTTTGCTAGGATCTTGTTGAGAATTTTAGCATCTATGTTCATCAAAGATATTGGCCTGTAGTTCTTTTCTTGTTGGGTCTTTACCTGGCTTGGGTATCAATGTGATGTTAGCTTCATAAAATGATTTGGGGAGAGTTCCATCTTTCTCAATCACCTGAAATACATTCAGTAGGATTGGTATCAGTTCCTCCTTAAATGTCTGTAGAATTCTACTGGAAAGCCATCTGATCCAGGGCCTTTTTTTGTAGGTAGTTTTCTTATGACACAGTCAATTTCTTTGATTGTTATTGGTCTATTTAGGGTTTCAATTTCTTCTTGTTTTAACCTAGACAGGTGGTGTGATGTTAAAAAGTCCTTAATTTCCTTAAGTTTTTCAAGTTTGTTTCCCTATAAGTGTACATAGTAGTCTCTAATGATCTTTTGTATTTCTTCAGGGTCAGATGTGACTTCATCTTTTGTGTTTCTGATTGTGTTTATTTGGGCTTTTTCTCTCTTTTTCTTGGTCAGTCTAGCTAGGGGACCATCGATCTTGTTTATCCTTTCAAAGAACCAGCTTTCTGTTTCATTGATTTTTTGTATTATCTTTTTGTCTTCTATGTCCCAGATTGGGTCTTTTATTTTAGTGACCTGGATTCTTCTGTTGAAGTTATGGTTTTTCTGGTCTTGCTTTTCCAGCTTCCTTATGTGACTTTTTAGGTTATTAATTTGTGATCCTTCCATTTTCTTTATGGGCGTTTGTAGAGATATGAATTTCCCTATTACTATAACTTTCATGTCATCCCAGAGATTTTGGTAAGATGTTTCTTCATCTTCATTTGTTTCCAGGTATTTTTTAATCTCTCTGTTTTGATTTCATCATTGACCCAGGAGTTGTTCAGCATCACACTGTCCATGTCTTTGTGAGTTTTGGGGGGAACCTTCTTGGTGTTGATGTTTATTTTTATTCCACTGTGGTCCAAGAAGGTGCAAGGCAAAATTTCAATCATTTGAAATTTGTTTATGCTTGATTTATGGCCAAGGATGTGGTTGATCTTAGAGTATGTTCCACGTGGTGATGAGTAGAATGTATATTCTGTGGTCGTTGGATGGAGTGTTCTGTAGGTATCAATTAAATCCATTTGGTTAAGACTTACATTGAGGTCCTGGATCTTGTTGCTAATTTTTTGTCCTGATGATCTGTCTAGGGTTGTGAGTTGGGTATTAAAGCCCCTAGCTATGATAGTGTTAGAATCAATATCTTTTTAGAGTTTACTTAGAAACTGCTTTATGAGAGTTGGCGCTTCTATGTTGGGTGCATATATGTTTAGTATGGATATTTCTTGTTGATGGATTGAGCCTTTTATCCTTATGTAATGGCTTTCTGTACCTTTTTAAATTTTTGATAGCTTAAAGAGTATTTTGTCTGAGATTAAGATCACGACTCCTCCTTTCCTTTGTGTTCTGTTTGCTAGAAATTTTGCTTCCCATCCTGTTACTTAGAGTCTGTGTGTGTACTTTCTAGTGAGATTAGTCTCTTGGAGGCAATATATTGTTGCCTTGTGATATTTCATCCATTTTGCCACTCTATATCTTTTCAGTAATGCATTTAGTGCATTCACATTCAGTCTAATTATTGAAATGTGAGAGTTGATCCTTACCATGAAGTTCTTATAGAGTTGTTGTTGCTCCTGTTTGTTTGTTGTCTTTCTTTTGTGTTTTGGGTTGATTCATGTTTGTTTTTAATCTTTTTCCTGTACTCTTGTGAAGAACATTCTTGTTCTTTTTTCCTTTATTTCTGTGTTTAATACTTTCTTATGTGTTTCTTGTAGAGGTGGTCTGATGGCAGCGTAAGGTCTTAGGGATTGGTTATCTGGGAAATATTTTAATTCTCCCTCACTGATGAAGCTTAGCTTGGCTGGGTAGGTTATTCCTGGTTGAAATTGTTTATCTCTTAGATCTTTGAAAATAGGGC
This sequence comes from Cephalopachus bancanus, assembly GCA_027257055.1. NCBI lineage: Eukaryota > Metazoa > Chordata > Mammalia > Primates > Tarsiidae > Cephalopachus > Cephalopachus bancanus. The sequence goes on from JAPVLO010000819.1 coordinate 376,433, forward strand.
TCCAAGCTCTCCTAACTTGAAGGGTTTCTGTAGATAAATCTGCTACTGTTCTAATTGGTTTTCCATGGTAGGTAATCTGATAATTTTCTCTTGCTGCCTTTAGGATTTTTTCTTTGATCCCTACTTTGTTTAGGCAAATTATTATGTGTCTGGAGTTGGTTTTCTCATTTATTGTCTTGCAGGGGTTCTCTGAACCTCTTGTGTGTGGATTTTTGCTTCACTTATGAGATAAGGGAAGTTTTCTTGAATAATTTCTTGGAATATGTGTTCCAGCGTGGTCTCTGTCTCTCTTTCTGGCGCAGAAAGTCCAATTACTCTTAGGTTCAGTCTCTTGAAGTAATCATCCATGTCTTGAAGGTTTTGGTGTGTCTTTTTAAGCTTCTTTTCTATGTTTTTGATAGTTTGGATTAGTTCTATATTTTGGTCCTCAAGCTCTGAGATTCCTTCTTCTGCTTGGCTAATCCTACTTTCCATGCTTGAAGTTTGTTATTTATTTAATTCACAATATTATTTACTACTGTTATCTCAGTTATCAACTCCTTTCAATTTTCCTCTTGTCTTTTCTCAATTCTTTTTATTCTCTCCATTAATGTCTTGATATCTAGGTTTGTAGTTTGAAACCAGTCATTCTGAGGGCTCTTCATTGTTTGCATTCTTGTTTTTTTTTTTTTTATATCAGCTATTTTAATACCATAGTCCTATTAGTACTTGGAGTAGCTAGAACAGTGAACAGAATTTTTATATCTCCTTCCAAAGGACAATGGTCTTGAGTGAGGTTTTTTTTATATAACCAATATTTCTTATTATGGTATTATGGGGTACAGTTAAGGGTTAGGTATACAAATACAGTGTGTTTAGGCACCCTTGTTGATTAGAGGTGTTTCCCCATCCCCAGACAGATATTTACTACCATTAATCCCATCTCCACCCATAGTTTCCCACTACTGTCAGTCATTTTCTTATAGTATTACATTTGATGCTCAAGGTCCACTATATGAGTGAGAACATGTAATACTCAGATCTTTGTTTCTGTGAGAGGTCACTCAGTATTATAGACTCTAGTTCCATCCAGGTAGCTGCAGAATTCATGATTTTGTACTTTTTAATGGCTGCATAGTATTCCATCGTGTATATGTACCACAGTTTTTTAATCCAGTCCTCTTTTGATGGACAGCATGGTTACTTCCAGGTTCTTGCTATTGTGAACAATGCTGCGATAAACATAAGTCTGCAGGTATCTTTTTCATAGAGTGATTTGAGTTCTTCAGGATATATTCCCAGTAGGAGGATTGCGGGGTCATATGGGAGGTTGCTATTTAGAGCTTTTAGGAATCGCCACACTGCTTTCCACAGAGGTTGCACTAGTTTACACTCCCACCAACAGTGTAGAAGTGTTCCCTTTTCTCCACACCCTCTCCAGCAACTGTTATTTTTTGAGTTGTTGATAATTACCATTCTGACTGGAGTTAGGTGGTATCTCAGTGTGGTTTTGAATTGCATCTCCTTGATGATTAGTGAGGTTGAACATTTCTTCATGTGTCTGTTGCCTGCTCAGATGTCTTCCTTTGTGAAGTGACTGTTCTTATCTTTTGCCCATTTTAAAATGGGGTTGTTTGTTTGTTTGTTTTCCAGCATGTTTGAGTTCCTTGTAGATCTAAGAAGTTAAGCCTTTGTCAGACCTGGTGTTGGCAAATACTTTTTCCCAGCCTGTAGGCTGTCTCCTTGCTCTCTTGATGGTATTTTTGGCTTTGAAGAATCTTGTCAGATTATAAAGGTCCCACTTGTCTATCTTCTCTCTTGTGACCTGTGGGCTTCGGGTTTTGTTCAGGAATTGGATGCCAGTTCCGATTTCCATGAGGGTATTTCCTTCCTTTTCTAAGGATCTTATGGTTTAAGATTTTACATTTAGGTCTCTGATCCATTTGGAGTTAATTTTTGTGTATGGGGATAGATAGGGGTCCTGTTTCAATCTTCTGCTTGCGGTCAGCCAGTTTTCCCAACACCATTTACTGAATAGGTTCTCCTCTCCCCAGTGGTAGGTGGTGGAGGCTTTGTCAAAAATGAGTTGGTTGAGAAATTGAGGTTTTTCTCTTGGAATCTCAATTCTATTCCATTGATCTATATGCCTGTTCCTATACCAATACCAAGCTGTTCTGATGATTGTAACTTTATAGTAAAGTTTGATGTGATACCACCTGCTTTGTTTTTTTTGCTGAGGATTGTTCTGGCTATTCTTGGACGTTTGTGTTTCCATATGAATTCCTGTGTTGTTTTTTCTAGCTCTGAGAAGAATGTTGCTGGTAATTTGATGGGTATTGCATTGAAGTTGTAGACGGCCTTAGGTAAGATGGACATCTTCACAATGTTGATTCTTCCAATTCATGAGCATGGGATATTTTTCCACTTGTTCGTGTCATCTTTGATTTCTTTGAACATTGTTTTGTAGTTTTCGTTGTAAAGGTCTTTCACGTCTCTGGTTAGGAAGATGTGAAGGTATTTCATTTTTTTTTGTGGTTATTGTGAATGGAATTGTGGTTTCCATTTGGGTTTCTGTTTGTTTATTATTGGTGTAAAGAAATGCGATTGTCTTTTGCACATTTATTTTGTATCCTGAGACTTTGCCAAAGGCCTTTATCAATGTAAGAAGTTTTTGACAGATTCTTTTGGGTTTTCAAGGTACACAATCATATCGTCTGCAAAGAGAAATAACTTGACTTCCTCTTTTCCTATTTGGATACCCCTAATTACCTTCTCTTCTCTGATTGTTCAAGCCAGGAATTCCAATACTATGTTGAACAGGACAGTTGAGAGTGGGCATCCTTTTCTTGTTCCAGTTTTCAGGGGAAATGGTTTCAGTTTTGTCCATTTAGGAGTATGTTGGCTGTGGGTTTCTCGTAGATGTCTTTTACTATTTTGATGTATGTTCCCTGTATGCCTAGATGTTTGATGGTTTTTATCAAGAAGCGGTGCTGGATTTTTGAGATGTATTGCTGAACTGGTTTGCTAAGATCTTGCTGAGAATTGTAGCATCTATGCTCATCAAAGATATTGGCCTGTAATTCTCTTTCTTTGTTGGATCTTTACCTGGCTTGGGTATCAATGTGATGTTGGCTTTGTAAAATGATTTGGGGAGAGTTCCATCTTTTTCAATCATCTGGAACACCTTCAGTAGGATTGGTTTCAGCTCCTTCATAAATGTCTTGTAGAATTCTGCTGGAAAGTCATCTGGACCAGGGTTTTTTTTTTTGTAGGTAGTTTTCTTATTATGTAGTCAATTTCCTTGATTGTTATTAGTCTATTTAGGGTCTCAATTTCTTCTTGTTTCAACCTAGGTAGGTTGTGTGATGTCAGAAAGTCCTTAAGGTTTTCAAGTTTGTTTCCATACAAGTATACGTAGTGGTCTCTAAAGATCTTTTGTATTTCTTCAGGGTCAGAAGTGACTTCATCTTATGTGTTTCTGATTGTGCTTATTTGGGTTTTTTCTCTTTTTTTCTTGGACAGTCTAGCTAGCGGACCATCAATGTTGGTTATCCTTTTGAAGAATCAGCTTTTTGTTTCATTGATTTTTTGTATTATCTTTTTGTCTTCTATGTCCTGTATTTGGGCTTTTATATTGGTGATCTGGATTCTTCTTCTGAAATTAGGGTTTTGGTTCTTGCTTTTCCAACTTCCTTAGGTGGCTGATTAGGCTGTTAATTCGTGAGTCTTCCATTTTCTTCATGTGCGTTTGTAGGGATATAAATTCCCCTCTTACTACAGCTTTAATGACATCCCAGATATGTTGGTAAGACGTTTCTTCATTTTCACTTGTTTCCAGGAATCTTCTGATCTCTGTTTTGATTTCATCATTGACCCAGGGGTTCTTTACCATCATACTGTTTAGTGTCTATGTCTTTGTGGCTTTTGGGGGACCTTGTTGGTATTAATGTTTATTTTTATTCCACTGTGGTCCGAGAGGGTGCATGGTAAAATTTCGGTCTTTTTAAGTTTGCTTATGCTTGTTTTATAGCCAAGTATGTGGTAGATCTTAGTGTATATTCCATGTGATGATGAGTAGAATGTTTATTCTGTGGTCTTTAGATAGAGTGTTCTGTAGGTATCAGTTAAGTCCATTTGGTCACGAGTCACATTGATGTTCCAGATCTCCTTGCTGGTTTTTTGTCCTGATGATCTGTCTAGGGTTTGAGTGGGGTATTAAAGTCCCCAGTTATGGTGGTGTTAGAGTCAATATCTTTCTTTAGTTTTCCTAGAAGTTGCTTTATGAAAGTTGGCACACCTATGTTGAGTGCACATATGTTTAAGATAGATATTTCTTGTTGGTGGAGTGAACCTTTTATCATTATGTAGTGGTCCTCTGTATCTTTTTTAATTTTTCATAGCTTAGTTGGTATTTTGTCTGAAATTAGGATTGCGACCCCTCCTTTCTTTTGTCTTCCATTCACCTGAAAATTTGTTCCCATCCTCTTACTTTGAGTCTGTGTATGTCCTTTCTAGTGAGATGGGTCTCTTGAAGGCAGTATATTGTTGCCTGGTGATATTTTATCCATTTTGCCATTCTGTGTCTTTTCAGTGGTGCATTTAGTCCATTCACATTCAGGCTAATTATTGAAATGTGAGAGTTCATCCCTATCGTAGTGTTCTTGTAGAGTTGTTGTTCTTCCACTTGGTTTTTTTGTCTTTATTTTGTTTTTGGAGTTGGTTCATGTGTATTTTATTCTTTTTCCTGTACTCTTGTGAAGAACTTTGTTTCTTTTTTTCCTTTTCTTCTGTGTTTAGTACTTTCTTAAGTGTTTCATGTAGCGGTGGTTTGGTGGCAGCATAAGTTCTTAGGGATTGGATATCTGAGAAAGATTATAATTCTCCCTTGGTGATGAAGCTTAGTGTTGCCAGGTAGGTTATTCTTGGTTGAAATTGTTTATCTTTTAGGACTTTGAAGATAGGGCTCCAAGCTCTCCTAGCCTGCAGGGTTTCTGTAGATAAATCTGCTGCTATTATAATTGGTCTTCCATGGTAGGTGATCTGATCTTTTTTTCTTGCTGCCTTTAGGATTTTTTTCTTTTATGCTTACTTTGTTTAAACGAGTTATGTGTCTAGGAGTTGGTCTTCTCATTTGTTGTCTTGCAGGGGTTCTCTGAATCTCTTGTGTTTGAATTTTTGCATCACTGATTAGATAAGGGAAGTTTTCTTGAATGATCTCATGGAAAGTTGGTTCCAGTGTGGTCTCTGTCTCTCTTTCTGCCTCATGAGGGCCAATTACTCTTAGGTTCAGTCTCTTGAAGTAATCACTCACCTCTTGAAGGTTTTGTTCTGTCTTTTTGAGCTTATTTTCTGTGTTTTTAAGAGTTTGGGTTAGTTCTATATTTTGGTCCTCAAGCTATGAGATTCTTTCTTCTGCTTGTGTAATTCTGCTTTCCATGCTTATCAGTTTGTTATTTATTTCGTTCACAGTATTCTTTATTTCTGTTATCTGAGATATCAGCTCCTTCCTAGTTTCTTCTTGTGTCTCCTCAATTCTTTTTAATCTCTCCATTAATATCTTGATATCTAGGTTGGTAGTTTGAGACCCTTCATTCTGGGCACTCTGCATTGTTTGCATTCCGAAGTCAGTTTTATCAGTGTCCGCCCTCCCAGTGTTCTGGGAGAGGCCCATAATCTTCTTTTGGGTTTTCTTCATTTGTGTACATTTTTCTCTCTCTCATCCTTTCCCTCCCTTTCTTTAATTCTGTTTTTGAGGGAAGGTGGGGTTGCTTTTGTTTCACTTGTGCAATATCCCGTTCTTCCTTATGAGGATCTTCTGGCTTTGTTCACTTTTGAGGTTGGAGTGTGGGCTGCGGTCTGTACTTTTTGCAGTTTTGATGTTTAATTGAGAGGGAAATTGTGGTTCTGAATGCATATGCTGATTCTAGCATCCACCTACAGGTATATGAGCACACTGGAACCTATTTTCCTCTGCCTTACAATCTGTCCATGCAGCAGAATGTAGGCTTGGTCTCTAGATTAAAAAGGGGTATAAAAGAAGAAAATAAATGGAGAAAGGGAGGGTCAATAGGAAGTTAGAAATAGAGAAGAGCGAGAGGGAAAACAGACATGCATACCAACTAGCAGGTGACAAAGAGACACAAGGATGGAGAGAAGTGAAAAAAGACATGTAAGAAAGATTCCCTAAATAATACTGGTAGCTACACAGAGACAGACCAATAAAATCATGAAACAGTGTAAGTCAGAAAGCAAACAACAAAAGTGATCAAAACAAATAATCAAAATGATAAAATCATAAGTCAAAATAAGAGATCAGACTAAAGTCACTTCAGCTCTGATCTCCAGCTTCTCTCCTTTGTTTTTTGTTAGGCAGCTAGATTTACTCACAGTTTTGGTTTTTTATTTTTAGTCTGCTGCCTGGGAGTTTGCTTTTGTCTGATTCAGTGTAGGGGTGGAGCTTTGTCTCCTGTTTAGCGATGTTACCTTAGGAACCAAGGTGGGGGTTGTTGATAGGTTGGTGGGGCAATGGAAACCTCTGCCTGGAGAATGGTGGAGGTGGCAGTTTCACTTTTGAAGATCGTTTCTCTCCACTTGTCTGGATCCCCAAGCTTGGTGTCACATGCTGAGTGCCTCATCCAAGTTAGGCCCAGAGCTCTAGAGCTCCAAAGCTCCAAAGTGCAGGTGGTGAGAAGCAAGAGTGGCCCTGGGCCTCCCACAGGGTACTTCAGCCAGGAATGGGACCAGTGACTTTGAGAGTTGGGTGCCCAAATCCTCCCTGAGTGACTGGCAGCTTGGTGCTGGGTGCTGGGCAAGAGACGATGTAGCCAGGGAAGGAGCCAAGACCCGAGACTTCCACACAGGCAGGAGTCATGTATAGTGGAACAGCAAAAACCGGGAGCCACAATATCTGACCCTGCATGGGACCGAAGTTCCCCAGGCCTCGGACAAGTGCAGCTAGTGGTGGGCTGGGGGATGGGGGAATAAAAGTAAGAGTCTTTTTGGGAACTCACATTCAGAGAATCTCACAAGTCCACCTATGCCATCACCATCTTACTGGAACCTCCCATTGTTTGCATTCTGAAGTCTGTTTTTTAAATGTCTGACCTCCCAGGGGTCTGTGAGAGACCCACATTTTTCTTTTGGGTTTTCTTCATTTGTGTAGATTTTTCTCTTCCCCTTTCCCTCCCCTGCTTTAATTCTGTTTTTCAGGGAAGGTGTGATTGCTTTTACTTCTTTTTGTTCAATCTCCTGTTCTTCTTTTTAAGGATCCTCTGGCTTTGCTCACTTTTTAATCTGGACTGTGGTTTGGGGGCTGTACTTTTTCAGTTTTGAGATTTAATTGAGCGGAAAGCTGTGATTCATAATCTATCTGCAGATCCCAGTATCCACCAACAGGTGTATGAGCATGCTGGAACCCACGTCCCACTGCCTTCCAATCTGTTCATGCAGTGCATTTAGGTTTGCTCCCTGGAACAAAAGGAGGTAAGAAAAAGGAAAACAATGGAAGAAAGGGGGGTCAAAAGGAAGTTGGAGAGAGAGAAGTATAAGACGGAAAACAGACATACATACCAACTAATGAATGAAGAGACACAAGGCCAGACAAGGGTAAAAGACAGACAAAGAAAATTCCCTAAAGGAAACTAGTAATCACAGAAAGAAAATCTAATAAAATTATGCCTTTTGTGTGTTCCTCCCCAACACAAACAGGTAGTCTGAATCAAAAAGCAAACAAAAGTGAACAAAAGAAACAGGCAAATCAATAAAATAAAAAATCAAAATAAGAAGCCAGACTAGCTCTGGGGTCTTTCCTGAGTGTCTAATGTCTCTTCAACTCTGATCTCTAGCCCCTCCCCTTTGATCTCATTGCAGGCACACAGGGTTACTCATAGCTTGGGTCAGTTTCCTTGACTTGCTGCCTAACAGGTCTGTCACACAGAACTGAGTTGTCTTTGTCTGAATCAGTGTAGGGGAGCGGCTTCTGTCTCCTGTTTTGGTGACATTACCTTAGAAAACAAGGTGGAGGTTGCATGGAGATGGGCAGAGCTATGTGAATCTCTGCCTGGAAAATGGCTGCTGTGGTCAGTTCCTCTTTTGCTGATCCTCTCTCTCCACTTGTCTGTGGCCCCAGTTGATCAGCTATGATGGGCAGTGATCATGTATGTCCGGCATCAGGCACTGGGAACGAGTGAGGTAGCTGGGCACTGCAGATTGGTGTGTAGTGGGCAGCTTGAGGTGGAGGAAGCAGTTGGGAATTTCCTGGGGTTGGAGCCAACAGCTGCAGTGACAGCAACTGTTCAGTACCCAGTAACAGCCACAGCATCAATCCCCTGTGAAGGCTGTAGTGCAATGGAAGTGGTTTGATGTGTGGGACTGGCTATAGCAGCCACCCCCCATGTAGGTGGTGGCTGCAGGGGCATGTGGAACTGCCCTCAGGAGCCACCCTTTGTGGAGATCTTCACAGTTTGACTTGTTCCATTCCCATCTTAACCACCACCCTGAATGTCTTAAGTTATATAGCAAACAAAATGTGAAGTTGCAAATGAAATTTACAATCATAGTAGCAATTAGACCAATAATTAATAATGTATGTCTTTTACATTATGTAAAAAACAAAAGGTAGAGTTACAATCTATTGTTACAATAATACTAGACTTTGTCATTGTCCATGTATTTTCCTTTAAAAGACAATTTTGTCAAATATAAGATTCTTGATTATCAACAGTTTTTGCTTTTGTTTTACAATTTCAATATGTTGTCTCACTGCCTTCTGGTTTCCAAAGTTCTGTGTGTGGTGTATGTATGTGTGTGTGTGTGTTGTGACCCACTGAATTTATTTATGTATTTGCATTGTGGTAAAATATATATATATAATTTGTTAACTTTATTATTTTAAGTGCACATTTCTGTGGTAATAAATACCTTTTTAAATGAAGACTCTGCTAATCTTATTAGGAATCCTTTGTATGGGATAGGCTGGTTAGGCAGGTAGAAAGGGAGGGTCTCAGAGAAGGGTAAAGCCCACTGTAACACTGCTGCACCTCCCCTGTTTTGTAAGGAGCAGTTAGAGATGTGGTTAATGCAGTTAAGGTCTTCCTCTTATACCATAAGATTTTGCTAAAGAGGGACAGTCCCAGCTCAGACACATGTACAATAGCTCAGTCACATATACTTAATGTGACCTAAGCTCACTTTACTATCATTAGCACAGCATGTATGTTGCAGTTTCATCCCCCCCCCAACCCAGTGGGCTTATCTGTGGTTCTTGTGAGTAATAATCAAGCTGGCATAACTATGGACAAGACTGCTTCTGTGTGATAAGAATTAAAACCAGGATGCAGACAGGACATAGAGGGGCAGATAAAAATCCAATTGAGAAGAATGACCCCAGAAAAGAGAGAGAAAAAAACCCTAGCACTGCTTCACTGTGGCAATACACTTTCAGGTCCTCCCTCTCTTCTGAAAGACTTTTTGTCACTTAATAAACTTC